>OY821520.1:175430884-175877979 GCA_963682025.1 Cordilura impudica | reverse complement strand
ATTAAAATTAAAAATTAAAAATTAAAAATTAAAAATTAAAAATTAAAAATTGAAAATTAAAAATTAAAAATTAAAAATTAAAAATTAAAATTTAAAAATTAAAAATTAAAAATTAAAAATTAAAAATTAAAAATTAAAAATTAAAAATTAAAAATTAAAAATTAAAAATTAAAAATTAAAAATTAAAAATTAAAAATTAAAAATTAAAAATTAAAAATTAAAAATTAAAAATTAAAAATTAAAAATTAAAAATTAAAAATTAAAAAATTAAAAATTAAAAATTAAAAATTAAAAATTAAAAATTAAAAATTAAAAATTAAAAATTAAAAATTAAAAATTAAAAATTAAAATTAAAAATTAAAAATTAAAAATTAAAAATTAAAAATTAAAAATTAAAAATTAAAAATTAAAAATTAAAAATTAAAAATTAAAATTAAAAATTAAAAATTAAAAATTAAAAATTAAAAATTAAAAATTAAAAATTAAAAATTAAAAATTAAAAATTAAAAATTAAAAATTAAAAATTAAAAATTAAAAATTAAAAAGTAGAAATTAAAAATTAAAAATTTAAAAATTAAAAATTAAAAACTAAAAAATTAGAAATTAAAAATTAAATATTTAAAATTAAAAATTAAAAATTAAAAATTAAAAATTAAAAATTAAAAATTAAAAATTAAAAATTAAAAATTAAGAATTAAAAATAAAAATTAAAAATTAAAAATTAAAAATTAAAAATTAAAAATTAAAAATTAAAAATTAAAAATTAAAAATTAAAAATTAAAAATTAAAAATTAAAAATTAAAAATTAAAAATTAAAAATTAAAAATTAAAAATTAAAAATTAAAAATTAAAAATTAAAAATTAAAAATTAAAAATTAAAAATTAAAAATTAAAAATTAAAAATTAAAAATTAAAAATTAAAAATTAAAAATTAAAAATTAAAAATTAAAAATTAAAAATTAAAAATTAAAAATTAAAAATTAAAAATTAAAAATTAAAAATTAAAAATTAAAAATTAAAAATTAAAAATTAAAAATTAAAAATTAAAAATTAAAAATTAAAAATTAAAAATTAAAAATTAGATATTAAAAATTAAAAATTTAAAAATTAAAAATTAAAAACTAAAAATTAGAAATTAAAAATTAAATATTTAAAATTAAAAATTAAAAATTAAAAATTAAAAATTAAAAATTAAAAATTAAAAATTAAAAATTAAAAATTAAAAATTAAAAATTAAAAATTAAAAATTAAAAATTAAAAATTAAAAATTAAAAATTAAAAATTAAAAATTAAAAATTAAAAATTAAAAATTAAAAATTAAAAATTAAAAAATTAAAAATTAAAAATTAAAAATTAAAAATTAAAAATTAAAAATTAAAAATTAAAAATTAAAAATTAAAAATTAAAAATTAAAAATTAAAAATTAAAAATTAAAAATTAAAAATTAAAAATTAAAAATTAAAAATTAAAAATTAAAAATTAAAATTAAAAATTAAAAATTTAAAAATTTAAAAATTAAAAATTAAAAACTAAAAATTAGAAACTAAAATTAAATATTTAAAATTAAAAATTAAAAATTAAAATTAAAAATTAAAAATTAAAAATTAAAAATTAAAAATTAAAAATTAAAAATTAAAAATTAAAAATTAAAAATTAAAAATTAAAAATTAAAAATTAAAAATTAAAAATTAAAAATTAAAAATTAAAATTAAAAATTAAAAATTAAAAATTAAAAATTAAAAATTAAAAATTAAAAATTAAAAATTAAAAATTAAAAATTAAAAATTAAAAATTAAAAATTAAAAATTAAAAATTAAAAATTAAAAATTAAAAATTAAAAATTAAAAATTAAAAATTAAAAATTAAAAATTAAAAATTAAAAATTAAAAATTAAAAATTAAAAATTAAAAATTAAAAATTAAAAATTAAAAATTAAAAATTAAAAATTAAAAATTAAAAATTAAAAATTAAAAATTAAAAATTAAAAATTAAAAATTAAAAATTAAAAATTAAAAATTAAAAATTAAAAATTAAAAATTTAAAAATTAAAAATTAAAAATTAAAAATTAAAAATTAAAAATTAAAAATTAAAAATTGAAAATTAAAAATTAAAAATTGAAAATTAAAAATTAAAAATTAAAAATTAAAAATTAAAAATTTAAAAATTAAAAATTAAAAATTAAAAATTAAAAATTAAAAATTAAAAATTAAAAATTAAAAATTAAAAATTAAAAATTAAAATTAAATTAAAAATTAAAAATTAAAAATTAAAAATTAAAAATTAAAATTAAAAATTAAAAATTAAAAATTAAAAATTAAAAATTAAAAATTAAAAATTAAAAATTAAAAATTAAAAATTAAAAATTAAAAATTAAAAAATTAAAAATTAAAAATTAAAAATTAAAAAATTAAAAATTAAAAATTAAAAAATTAAAATTAAAAATTAAAAATTAAAAATTAAAAATCAAAAATTAAAAATTAAAAATTAAAAATTAAAAATTAGAAATTAAAAATTAAAAATTAGAAATTAAAAATTAGAAATTAAAAATTAAAAATTAAAAATTAGAAATTAAAAATTAAAAATTAAAAATTTAAAAATTTAAAAATTAAAAATTAAAAATTAAAAATTAAAAATTAAAAATTAAAAATTAAAAATTAAAAATTAAAAATTAAAAATTAAAAATTAAAAATTAAAAATTAAAAATTAGATATTAAAAATTAAAAATTTAAAAATTAAAAATTAAAAACTAAAAATTAGAAATTAAAAATTAAATATTTAAAATTAAAAATTAAAATTAAAAATTAAAAATTAAAAATTAAAAATTAAAATTAAAAATTAAAAATTAAAAATTAAAAATTAAAAATTAAAAATTAAAAATTAAAAATTAAAAATTAAAAATTAAAAATTAAAAATTAAAAATTAAAAATTAAAAATTAAAAATTAAAAATTAAAAATTAAAAATTAAAAATTAAAAATTAAAAATTAAAAATTAAAAATTAAAAATTAAAAATTAAAAATTAAAAATTAAAAATAAAAATTAAAAATTAAAAATTAAAAATTAAAAATTAAAAATTAAAAATTAAAAATTAAAAATTAAAAATTAAAAATTAAAAATTAAAAATTAAAAATTAAAAATTAAAAATTAAAAATTAGAAATTAAAAATTAAAAATTAAAAATTTAAAAATTTAAAAATTAAAAATTAAAAACTAAAAATTAGAAACTAAAAATTAAATATTTAAAATTAAAAATTAAAAATTAAAAATTAAAAATTAAAAATTAAAAATTAAAAATTAAAAATTAAAAATTAAAAATTAAAATTAAAAATTAAAAATTAAAAATTAAAAATTAAAAATTAAAAATTAAAATTAAAAATTAAAAATTAAAAATTAAAAATTAAAAATTAAAAATTAAAAATTAAAAATTAAAAATTAAAAATTAAAAATTAAAAATTAAAAATTAAAATAAAATTAAAAATTAAAAATTAAAAATTAAAAATTAAAAATTAAAAATTAAAAATTAAAAATTAAAAATTAAAAATTAAAAATTAAAAATTAAAAATTAAAAATTAAAAATTAAAAATTAAAAATTAAAAATTAAAAATTAAAATTAAAAATTAAAAATTAAAAATTAAAAATTAAAAATTAAAAATTAAAAATTAAAAATTAAAAATTAAAAATTAAAAATTAAAAATTAAAAATTAAAAATTAAATATTAAAAATTAAAAATTAAAAATTAAAATTAAAAATTAAAAATTAAAAATTAAAAATTAAAAATTAAAAATTAAAAATTAAAAATTAAAAATTAAAAATTAAAAATTAAAAATTAAAAATTAAAAATTAAAAATTAAAAATTAAAAATTAAAAATTAAAAATTAAAAATTAAAAATTAAAAATTAAAAATTAAAAATTAAAAATTAAAAATTAAAAATTAAAAATTAAAAATTAAAAATTAAAAATTAAAAATCAAAAATTAAAAATTAAAAATTAAAAATTAAAAATTAAAAATTAAAAAATATTAGAAATTTAAAAAATTAAAAATTAGAAATTAAAAATTAGAAATTAAAAATTAAAAATTAAAAATTAAAAATTAAAAATTAGAAATTAAAAATTAAAAATTTAAAAATTTAAAAATTAAAAATTAAAAATTAAAAATTAAAAATTTAAATTAAAAATTAAAAATTAAAAATTAAAAATTAAAATTAAAATTAAAAATTAAAAATTAAAAATTAAAAATTAAAAATTAAAAATTAAAAATTAAAAATTAAAAATTAAAAATTAAAAATTAAAAATAAAAAATTAAAAATTAAAAATTAAAAATTAAAAATTAAAAATTAAAAACTAAAAATTAAAAATTAAAAATTAAAAATTAAAAATTAAAAATTAAAAATTAAAAATTAAAAATTAAAAATTAATAATTAAAAATTAAAAAATTAAAAATTAAAAATTAAAAATTAAAAATTAAAAATTAAAAATTAAAAATTAAAAATTAAAAATTAAAAATTAAAAATTAAAAATTAAAAATTAAAAATTAAAAATTAAAAATTAAAAATTAAAAATTAAAAATTAAAAATTAAAAAATTAAAAATTAAAAATTAAAAATTAAAAATTAAAAATTAAAAATTAAAAATTAAAAATTAAAAATTAAAAATTAAAAATTAAAAATTAAAAATTAAAAATTAAAAATTAAAAATTAAAAATTAAAAATTAAAAATTAAAAATTAAAAATTAAAAATTAGAAATTAAAAATTAAAAATTAAAAATTAATAATTAGAAATTAAAAATTAAGAATTAAAAATAAAAAATTAAAAATTAAAAATTAAAAATTAATAATTAAAAATTAAAAATTAAAAATTAAAAATTAAAAATAAAAAATTAAAAATTAAAAACTAAAAATTAAAAATTAAAAATTAAAAATTAAAAATTAAAAATTAAAAATTAAAAATTAAAAATTAAAAATTAAAAATTAAAAATTAAAAATTAAAAATTAAAAATTAAAAATTAAAAATTAAAAATTAAAAATTAAAAATTAAAAATTAAAAATTAAAAATTAAAAATTAAAAATTAAAAATTAAAAATTAAAAATTAAAAATTAAAAATTAAAAATTAAAAATTAAAAATTAAAAATTAAAAATTAAAAATTAAAAATTAAAAATTAAAAATTAAAAATTAAAAATTAAAAATTAAAAATTAAAAATTAAAAATTAAAAATTAAAAATTAAAAATTAAAAATTAAAAATTAAAAATTAAAAATTAAAAATTAAAAATTAAAAATTAAAAATTAAAAATTAAAAATTAAAAATTAAAAATTAAAAATTAAAAATTAAAAATTAAAAATTAAAAATTAAAAATTAAAAATTAAAAATTAAAAATTAAAAATTAAAAATTAAAAATTAAAAATTAAAAATTAAAAATTAAAAATTAAAAATTAAAAATTAAAAATTAAAAATTAAAAATTAAAAATTAAAAATTAAAAATTAAAAATTAAAAATTAAAAATTAAAAATTAAAAATTAAAAATTAAAAATTAAAAATTAAAAATTAAAAATTAAAAATTAAAAATTAAAAATTAAAAATTAAAAATTAAAAATTAAATATTAAAAATTAAAAATTAAAAATTAAAAATTAAAAATTAAAAATTAAAAATTAAAAATTAAAAATTAAAAATTAAAAATTAAAAATTAAAAATTAAAAATTAAAAATTAAAAATTAAAAATTAAAATTAAAAATTAAAAATTAAAAATTAAAAATTAAAATTAAAAATTAAAAATTAAAAATTAAAAAATTAAAAATTAAAAATTAAAAATTAAAAATTAAAAATCAAAAATTAAAAATTAAAAATTAAAAATTAAAAATTAAAAATTAAAATTAGAAATTAAAAATTAAAAATTAGAAATTAAAAATTAGAAATTAAAAATTAAAAATTAAAAATTAAAAATTAAAAATTAGAAATTAAAAATTAAAAATTTAAAAAATTTAAAAATTAAAAATTAAAAATTAAAAATTAAAAATTTAAAATTAAAAATTAAAAATTAAAAATTAAAAATTAAAATTAAAATTAAAAATTAAAAATTAAAAATTAAAAATTAAAAATTAAAAATTAAAAATTAAAAATTAAAAATTAAAAATTAAAAATTAAAAATAAAAAATTAAAAATTAAAAATTAAAAATTAAAAATTAAAAATTAAAAACTAAAAATTAAAAATTAAAAATTAAAATTAAAAATTAAAAATTAAAAATTAAAAATTAAAAATTAAAAATTAAAAATTAATAAATTAAAAATTAAAAATTAAAAATTAAAATTAAAAATTAAAAATTAAAAATTAAAAATTAAAAATTAAAAATTAAAAATTAAAAATTAAAAATTAAAAATTAAAAATTAAAAATTAAAAATTAAAAATTAAAATTAAAAATTAAAAATTAAAAATTAAAAATTAAAAATTAAAAATTAAAAATTAAAAATTAAAAATTAAAAAATTAAAAATTAAAAATTAAAAATTAAAAATTAAAAATTAAAAATTAAAAATTAAAAATTAAAAATTAAAAATTAAAAATTAAAAATTAAAAATTAAAAATTAAAAATTAAAAATTAAAAATTAAAAATTAAAAATTAGAAATTAAAAATTAAAAATTAAAAATTAATAATTAGAAATTAAAAATTAAGAATTAAAAATAAAAAATTAAAAATTAAAAATTAAAAATTAATAATTAAAAATTAAAAATTAAAAATTAAAAATTAAAAATAAAAAATTAAAAATTAAAAACTAAAAATTAAAAATTAAAAATTAAAAATTAAAAATTAAAAATTAAAAATTAAAAATTAAAAATTAAAAATTAAAAATTAAAAATTAAAAATTAAAAATTAAAAATTAAAAATTAAAAATTAAAAATTAAAAATTAAAAATTAAAAATTAAAAATTAAAAATTAAAAATTAAAAATTAAAAATTAAAAATTAAAAATTAAAAATTAAAAATTAAAAATTAAAAATTAAAAATTAAAATTAAAAATTAAAAATTAAAAATTAAAAATTAAAAATTAAAAATTAAAAATTAAAAATTAAAAATTAAAAATTAAAAATTAAAAATTAAAAATTAAAAATTAAAAATTAAAAATTAAAAATTAAAAATTAAAAATTAAAAAATAAAAATTAAAAATTAAAACTTAAATGTCCACAAACAAAACAAAACTAGTCTCTTAATTTGTATACAGACTCCGTCATGCTTAAGCTGCGTTCGCACTACGTGTTTTGCTTGTGTTTTTCTTAGTTTTATAGCACGTGTAATTTGTACACATAGTGTATGTACAGCACTTTTTGCAACACATATGTAAATTTATCAATTAGAGCAGGTTCTATTTTGGCAAGACAGAAAAACAGAGTAACTTATAACGATTAATATTGAAAGAAAAATAAATTGTTTAATATTAATTAACAATTAAAAAATATATAAAATATATAACTTTATTTTTAACAATAAATTTTTGTAAATTCACAAATTAAATCAGCTGTTGTTTACATTTAGAGGTTATGTCATACGGAAATACATATGTACGTTTGAACGCAAAAATTATGAATTGTATGTAAAACGCCAATTTTGACACACAATCGGAATTACGTATGGATCGAAAAACTGAATTTACATATGGAAGATACACATAGAGTAAACACACCTGTAGTCTCAGCTCAATTGTGATTGATTTTGTTCTATTTATTATACCCTATACCACTATGTGGTTTGGGTATAATGACTTTGTGCTGCTGTTTGTAACTACCAAAAATATTTGACCTAGACCCATCTTTTATTATACCGAATAATTTTCTGAGTCGATTTAGCGATGTCCGTTCGCCCGTCCGTCTGTGTGTCCATGTAATCCTTGTAATCAAACTACAGGCCGCAAATATGAAAATATTTCAATAAAATTTGGTATAAATTTCAAATTTCATTACTATGTATTCATATTTGCGACCTGCAGTTTGATTACAAACTTTACATGGACACACAGATGGACGGACGGACGGACGGACGGACATCGTTAAATCGAATCAGATAGTGATTCTAAATCGATCGGTATAATAAAATATGGGTCTAGGTCAAATATTTTTGGTAGTTACAAACAGCAGCACAAAATCATTCTACCCAAACCACACAGTGTTATAGGGTATAAATATTGCACAAATTTTTCTCAAATTTGGTTTGTATATATTTCTTAACAATATAAGTGACTTTACCTAATATGGTTAGGATGGGTCCATTTTTCGACCTAGTCCCCATATAAATATAGCGTATGATATGAACTTTTTCATATCTGCAGCCAAAAAAAATTAATAACAATGCCACTCAAATTTGGTTTATGCTTATTTTCTATATCGAATTAGTTGGACCGAAAGATAGGGTCTCTAAACAATGGTATAGGGTATCATATAGTCGGTCTAGACCGACTATAATTTTCTTACTTGTTTTAGTAAAAATCACCCGCGATATGTCCGTCAGACGTGAGTAGGTGCGAGAACTCGGTTTGCAAGCTACAGTTATTTAAGTTGAGTATATTTAATTCCAAATTTTTACAATTACCCGTGTTATTTTGCTAATTAAGCTTAAAGAGCTTTATTAACAACTTCGGTCTCTTTAGTGCCTTTGGTGACCCTAACTGAAATTTTTCGTAAAAATTTTCGTAGAATATTTTGATCCTTAAATCTCCTTTTTGAAAGGAATTTTTTGATTTTCTCAAAAAAAGGGTCACATTGACCCTTAGAAAGAGGAGCTAGAGCGTTAAGATCTTCCACAAAATTAATCTTCATAAAATTCGGCAAACTCTGACAATAAGAATTCTCTCAGACATTAACCTCAAAAATTTTTATCATTTATTATAATGCTGCCTTCGACCAAAAAATTGAAACTTTGACCCACTGTCAAAAAAATGAGACCAGCTGGACTATAACTTTATTCCACAAAAATGATCTACTCAACGCATATATAGCCTCTCCAAAAATAACAAATAATGCATAATTCGTATATTTTAAAATTATTTCATTGCTAAATGCTCGAAAAAAAACTGAGCGTTACTTCTTTATTATTCTATTATCGATGATCGTGATGTGACTGTTTGTAAATAACGTTCAAAAATACCTGTCCTTTGACACAAAATGGGATTACAAACAACAACAAAAGGTTATTTATTACGTTGCTAAAAAACAAAGTAGATGAACCTTGGTGATAAACTATTTGTTGACAGAAAGAAAGAACATAAGAAACCACTTTCCAACAACAAATCTATTCTACGATTAAGCCATAAAAAATAAATCCAATGTTTTCTATATTTATTGCGTATTTCAGATGTTTGCTAATTCTGAGGTTTTGGACCACACCTGCAATAAGTCAATTTAAAAATATTTCAATTTAATCACGTTCTTAGGTAAATCGGGTGTAAAATATTTATAACAAATTGAGCATCTGCATTTTCAACGATTGAAGAACGTGGAATAACAAATTGTAAAAAGTATTGTAGTTCTTTAAATTCGTAGTATTTATTTATTTTTTACATGGAAATATTTCTTGTCTTAAAGGTCCGATTACAATACAAATTGATAGCGCAGAGTATTAAAAACCGAAAACAGGTTCAAAAGTGCTACATTTTTTAAAATGATAGTTTTGATGATTGTTTATATTGAACATTTCTATTTTAGAGCTACAAATGATGAAACTTTATGAATAAAAAGTAAAATTTATTAATAACCTTATTTCATATTTTTATTTTTAGTTTTTTATATGAAATTTTATCGGAGTATCTTACATTTTCGTACGTCATTCCTCAGCTATTAGGCCTAGAAGCTCTAAATGCAATACCAAACTGCTGAAAATTATTTTAAGTCTAAGAAATATGACATATTGCCGACATGAGAATGTTTTTAACAGAGAGACAGAGATAGCTAGATCGACTTCTTCTTTCATAAGTATCAGGAATTGGTTATGGGGTTCCGGCACTTATTTCGATGAGTTTCAAATGGATTGACAAGCTGATATGTACCCCTGCACAGGTAAGAAATAGGTAAGATATTAAAATCGATCTATACGGATTAAAAAATACTCCCGATATACATATACAGAAAAGTACTTCTCTAAGAAAAGGTACTTTTTCACTTTTTAATTAAAAAATGGTTCTTTTTTAAGAAAAAGTAATATGACAAACAAAAAAGTTCTTTTAAGAAAAGATACATTTTAAACAAAGGTACTTTAAAAAAGGTAGTTTTTTAAGATGCGATAAAAGTTAAGAAAAGGTACTTTATATAATACTTTACGGAAATTAAATTTTTTACGAAAAGGTACTTGTTAAAAAAATACCTCTTTTATAAAATTTATTTTTTTTTAAAGAGATTATTTTTAAGAATAGGTACTTATTTAAGAAAATATAGTTTTTTAAAAATTAATTGAAAAAAATGTACTTTTAAGAAAATGTGTACTCTTTTTAAAAAAGGGCACTATTTCAAAAAATGGAACTTTCAAAAGAAGCGTATTTTTTTAAAGTACTTCTTTAAAGAAAGAGTACTTATTAAAAAATGGCAGCTTTTTCAAAAAAAAGGTTGCTTTTTGAAGAAAGGGTACTTTTGGCTAGGTTGTTTACAAAGATAAAATAAGATAATTAACTAAAATTTTAGATATTTTCATGCTGTATTAATTAAAAGCAATTACTAAATGCAATGAGCATAAATGTAAATATTGTACATATTAACAAATACTATTTTTTGTCTATTTATCAGCGATGCATACACATTTATGTTTTCTTTTCGATTTGCTTTTTTTTGTATATGTAAACAAAAAACAAAAATATGTATGCTTCGTTGATACATATCTATAATATTATCGATATTTTATTAATGTAAATATTTTTTTTTGTGAGAGAACATGATTTCAACAGACAGACGGACAGCAGTAACATCGCTATGGCGACTCTAGTTATTGAAAGGTTCAGGAATATATATACTTTCTGTGGTGACAAATGTTTTTTCTAATGCGTTACAAACGGAATTACAAACAGGTATAGAGCCTCTGCACGGTGGTGTATAGGGTATAAAAACGTTTTATTTTACATTTCAGCAATAAAGATTTAAATTTAGTGATACCGAAATATTGATATAAAAAAATTAAAAAAAAAATCTTTAAAGATAACAGGATTCTTACATACAAATCGTATTTATCAAGGATTATTATGCATTAAAAATAAATTTTTTGACATTTTGAATTAACAACATGATAATGTACACAACTAACTACATAAGACAAAAAGATCATCAAAAAATGGGTGAATAAATGTATCATTGTCATAACAAATTTTTTACAAAAAGAAAATCTTACAAACTAAGGAAACATAAAAAACAATATATTACAAAAAACGTATTAACTCATATTAGGTAAAAATTGTGATAAAATAAGGTCTTTGAATTCTTAAAAACTGCCTTATTGTCATCGTTCAAATTAATCTTTTCCATATATTTCTATATAAGAACATTATAAATAACTAGTGGATTGTGTGGCGCCTAGGCGCCCGTTTATTTTGACTTTAACAAACAAATTTTTTTTTTCCATTTCAGAATTGTCTTATATTTTACATATTTAAAAAAATTAATTTTAATGTTTTTAAAATTTCTTAAAAAAAATCGAAAAACAGTTGTAAAAATGCACACCAAAAACTTCGATTTTCAAATGAAGTTTTGTAAAAGGTCCAGTAGCCAATCTTTGCCTTATACTTTCTGCTTCTATACATAAGGAGTTTTTAATATTATATGATTTAAAAAAAATATTAAAAAGTTAATAAAAGTCGTATTTTGCATAATTCTTTTTTGAAGACATGAATACACGTTATAGCATAACATTTGAAGAATCTTTGAAAAAATTTTCAACTAAAAATTTTAATAAATAAGTCCGTGACAGCCAATATCCGGAGGCGTTGTTGTTTTGTGGTGAACATCATAACTCGTTACCGGACCATGTGAAATAAAAAAATCGAAATGCGTTTAAAAGGTGACATGTTTCCTGAAGTAGTGACGAAGAGTTTTTAAATTTTTTTTTTTGCAGCATTTTGAAGTGAAAAATGATTTTTGCTATACAATTTCGGGAATTTGTTGTTAAAAAATAGGGAAGAAAATGCAATTAAAAAACCTTCGTGGTTGATGATGTATGTGTAGATATAGTGTCTAAAATTTCAAAAGAATCGGTCAAGAGGATTTTGAATTATGATGTTCACGGACTTCGAACATTTATTTGCGAGAAAATCGGTTTAAAGTTTTTTAAAAACGGATTTATATACTATATGTATACCGTATGAGGCCGGTCGCTGGAAACGCTATATCTTCTTAAGTTTTGCTCTGATTTACTTAAAATTTTGATACAACACTCTCGACATATTGTGCATTGAGGAAGAGAAATGCAAAAAAGGTTTTAAAACCTCCCACCCCTTAAGGAAATGCAAACATCAATACACCTACACAAAAAAGAAAAAAATATTTCATATTTCATCATAATGTAAACTGAAAAAAGAGAACTACATTTTTTGCAGTTATCTATAAATCCAAAAAAGAAAAAATAAAAAATAAGTGCGTATTAGTTTTACTTAAAAGAAAAAAAATCGCCATGATAATTTCAATAAAAATTTCAAATTAAAATCTTTAATATACCTATTTACGTAATTTATGTTTGTCTAAATTTTTTTAAAAGCAAGTTATGCAAAAATTAATATTATGAGTGAAAAAAAAAATTATTTTCCCACCTCTCTCTAAAATTACAATGTAATTTAATTATGCAAAGTTACAATAATTTAAAATTAAAATTTTAAATTTTAAACTTAATATTGCACTATTTATTCAAGGGTTTTTCCATACAGAGCTATAAACGAAATCATACGTTGGACAACAACAAAATCCACATTGAAGATCTCTTTTTTTCTCAAATATTTATCAAAAAAAAGCATACTCTTTGGTAAGAGCTGGCCATCAGAGAACCTGAGCGAAAGCACTCTTAACAATATAAAACAATTTTGAGATGAAAAACAAAACAGACAAACGAATAAGTTTAGTTTGATGAAATTTCATTCATTATTTTTTTTGCAGAATTTTTTCATTGCCAATAATGGGATTTTAAAGAAGAATTTGAATAGATATTAGTTTTTTTTTTGATGAATTTTTTGCGCTCAACTTATTCCATATGTAACACGAAATCTGCATAGTAGTGCTATTGTCGTTAGCAGTGTTGCCAATTTTGACAACTAATTGTAATTTCAACAATTTTTCAATTTGTTAAAATGATTTTTTAAATTTGTTAAAATGATGATTGAAGATTTTAAACTTTCAGTAGTATAAAAATTAGGATTTCAAGGGTTAACAATTAATGGGTTGTAAATCGAAAATTGATAGTTTTTGTTCAGTGTAAATGGAAATTACAAAATATGTATAGATTTAATTCTGGGTCAAGTCGTTTCAAAACGGAAATACCTTGAATAGCATCTCCATTTAAGATTTAAGTTTTAATTACGGCGATACTTTAAACCTATATTATATGTTTCAGCTATAGATACATGCCAATAAAATTATTTAGTTGATTGCTGTGTTAAAATTTTTTCGTTGAAATTTCACCACCAATACATTTTTATATATAGAAATAACCAATGCTGTAATAATATTGTTTCCTTTTTTAATATTTTGTCGAGTTTTATTTTTATTTTCTTGACAATTTCTTGTTTTAAAAATGACAATTTTGGCGATTTAGTTTCCAAAATTGTCGATTTTCAGAAGATTTTATTAGCAGCACTGGTCGGTAACATAGAAGAGAGAAAATTGTGTGTGGGTTTGTATCAAATGAGAAAGATTAAATTTTGTTTGTGTATTTCGCATAGCTTTGTAGGGAGTGCTATGTGTATTATTTCAGCGTTACAGAATCAGTCAGTCAGTCAGTGAGTCAGGGATCAGCGTAAATATATTTAAGATATTACAAGCATCCAAAAATTGAGCATTGAAGATAGATTTCAGAAATACTTTAAAATTTTAAAATTGTCGATACCTAAGATCAAATTTAATGTGATTTCTTAATTTCATTCTAATTTTAGACTGAAACTTTTGTAGAACAGGAACTTAAATTAACGAAACAAATAAGCATTTTAGATCTCACACTCCTTGAATTCGCATCTCTACATATCTAAAAAAAAAAAAGATTATTACATATTTTAAACTTTTTAACTTTTTCAATATTTTCTTTTTTTAAATCCCTGGAATTCATGATACAAAAATTCCGGAGAAAAGGTCTATAATTTCTGAGATTCTTGTATAAAAATGATTTTGGTTAAATCATGATTTTTTTTAATAAAGTATTGTTTCTGGTTTTTCTGCTTACACAGCGCGGAAAATAGAAATTTTCTGGATTAGCTGCTTTTTATGGAGTTTGATATGCTGATTCCGAATCCGCCTTACAATTTTTTCGATCAACTCGCTGTTGCGAGAAAACCGTGATTATTCGAAAAAAATTATATTTGTAATAACTTTTCTAGGTTAAAACAAGTAAGAAAATTATAGTCGGTCTAAACCGACTATACGATACCCTATACCATGTCCTATCTCTTAGGCCCAACTAACTGGACATAGAAAATAAGCAAAAACCAAATTTGAGTCTGATTTTTATTAATTTTTTTGGCTGCAGATATGAAAAAGTTCATATCGGATGCTATATCTATATGGGGACTAGGTCCGAAAATGGACCGATCCTGATCATTGCAAAAATATATACAAACAAAATCTGAGAAGAATCAGTGCAATATTTTTGTTTTTTAAAGATTTAAATGAAGATCGGGAAGCAGCTCTATATGGGGCCAAAGGGATCATTTTTGGACTACTCATGGATGGATGTAATGAACGCATACAAACCCAATTTGAGTAAGATCTATATGACAATTTGGATCTTATGGCAATTTATGTCATAGGGGTAATTTGTATGGGGGCTAGGTCTGAACATCGACCGATTCCCACCAATTTCAATAGCGTTCATCCCATGGCCGACAAAAGCTTACATACCAAATTTCATCAAAATATATTCATATTTGCGACCTGCAGTTTGATTACAAGCTTTACATGGACACACAGACGGACGGACGGACGGACGGACGGACATTGTTAAATCAACTCAGAAAGTGATTCTGATTCGATCGGTATAATTAAAGATGGGTCTAGGTCAAATATTTTTGGTTGTTACAAACAGCAGCACAAAGTCATTATACCCAAACCACATAGTGGTATAGGGTATAATTACCAACACTGATTTTAGAGCCTTAATTTGTCAGCACAACTTTAGTTATTTTTTACGGGGATTGGAAAACTTAATTGATTGCGACATTGATTTCTTTAGATTTAATTTTCATTGTATTAATCTTTTTTAAATGCATAATAAAATCAAAAAAAAAAGAGTTTGTTTTAAAATAATAGAACTGGTTTTCATAAGGCTTAGAAAAATACTATATTAATATTGGGTTTGTAATTAATATCTCAAAAAACTCGAGTTTTTAGTATTAATATTATATTACAAATGAAATTAACTATTTCCCAGGAATTTTTTTTAAGATACATATATATTTTTATACCCTATACCAAGCGATGGATGTTCGGACCTATTTTCGAGATCCGAATAATTATATAAATCGTACTAATATTTGGTATATATGTTTTCATCATGTTCATAAATCAGCACTCTAAAATTAAGAAGTGCAAGATGAATTTTTGTGATAGCCCCACATAAAGCAGTCTCTCGATATTCACTCAAATTTATATAAATTCCTTTTAGGATAATATATTTTACTCAGTTTTGGTTCGTATATGATAAGTGGCCCATATCCATTTACTGCCACTCGCAGTACGGTTGGACCTAATATATTTTTCTGAAGCTCATGATATAAGCTATCGCCATGGACTGACTTAAGCATCCCTAATTTTCTTTTATACCATACAACACTATTTGGTGAGGGTATAATGTGCTGATGATTGTAACTACAAAGATTACTTGACATAGACCCACCTTTACCAAAAAATTCAGATGATTTTATATATCGTGCTTAAATTTTGTTTGTGTGTGTTTCTTATATTTTTATTGTCACTCCAAAAATTTAATGTACGTACCAATTTTAGACGCATAAGTAATTTTTATTTTTTTACTTTTGTTCTACTAAATTTTCGTTCTGTTTGTACTTTCTCAATATCCAAATTTTACAATTTTCATACAAAAAATTTGTAAGCAACTCTATAAATAAATACCATTATTTTTTTAAAAAAAGATTGCAATTTTAGCGAAATATTAATAGAAACGAGCTGTGAGTTATTTTACTTGCTCTTATAAGTGTTTGGTGCAGAGATAAAGTTTGATACAGAAAATATAAATTTTAATTTAAATTTAAAGTTAATGCAGTGGGTGATCATGGGATGGATAACACATAACTTCAAAGGAAAATTATCAAATTAAAATTTTAATTAACAAAGGTACTCTAGTCGAGAGAAACAACAAGAAAATTAAGATATTTTCCAATGATGTACAAAAATTATTAATGACAAAATGGCTAAATTAAGGAAGAGCTTCTTCTTCTTTTTGAGAAATGTCGAGTACAAAAAAAAAATCGAATATTAAATAGACAAAAATGACGAGAGCCTATTATTTACATCAGTTAATCAAACGCCTAGATTATACTTAGCAAGATATCACAAGCCATGGTTAATGGCATGTGTTTAGAGAGGTTTTAGAGGTTTCAGCTACCACGGGAAGCTAAAGATACGATTTATGATTTATGAAAATGAATTCGTAGACTTAAATAGAAATGCTAGAAGACTTATTTTTCGATTATTTCCAGGAAAATATTGAGAAAAATTTAACCTTTCAACGCAAGTTCATGCCACCAACGCACAGTGGAGCCTGCAGAACAATTGAGGTTGCAAAAATCAAAAATTTCATGTGGCCCTAAAAAATACTGAACAAACCTATTTAACAGGAAATTGTCCAACGATTTCAAATATACTATTCTTATTACAATCAGATTTTTGGTTCAGAAGATATAGCCCTTCAAATTTGACTGATTCTCTGTTTTCAAAAAACCAGACCATTTTTAGGTAATTTTCTCCGCTTTCAGACACAGCATCTCGAAAACGAAGTAACGGATCGTCACTCTTTTTGATTTTGTTGACGTATCTATTTATTAAGAAAATAATAAATAAAAATTGTACTGTTTGCTTAGTGTTTCTCCAGGTAAATCTATACTTACCAACTACCCAAGAAAACCCATTCTTATTGTTACTGTTTCGTTCGTTATTGTTAAGATACATGATTTTTGTTTTTCATCCTGTAATGCTTACCTGAAATCCTCTGTTCAATTCTGTCCCCTTAAAACTAGGTGCAGATACAATTTATGACATATAACCGTGAAAATCCATTATTATTGTTATTCTCCAAATATCAAACGATGGAAACACTTTGAGAAGATTTTTTGAATAATTGTTTTGCTTTATTTAAATCTGTTTGTTTTATTTAAAGTAAAAAAAATTGATCTTGAGCCTGAATAATTTCAAACTCAATCATAAAAAAATATACATTTCTATTTCTGCCATATTTTCAAAATAAGTTCTTTGATTATTCCTTTACCTAATGGAAAAAAGTCCAGCTGCCGTCCTTGCCCCATTTTTTGCTAGAGGTACAGTTTTGAAAAAAGACATGGCTCCAGAAATGTGTTGCATGCATTATTGTGCAATTTATGACATATAACCGTGAAAACCCATTCTTATTGTTATTGTTTCGTTCGTTATTGTTAAGAAATATGATTTTCTGTAATGCTTTCGGGTGCAGATTCAATTTATGACATATAACCGTGAAAACCCATTCTTACTGTTATTCCCCAAGTACGGATACGGAAACTCAAACAATGGAAGCACTCCGAGAAGATTTTTCGAAAATGACGAGGATGTAACTCGAATCACTGGAATAAACAATCAATTCGTTAAGAGATTGGGAACGATCTTGAATGTTTTAAACTGCAAGGAAATAGTTGATTCTGAAAAATCACTTTTAGCAGAATAATATCCACAGAAGTAGTTGACCCCTACAGTTCATAAAAATTTTTCGCATGCCAAAGATATAATTGAATATCAGACCTTGCCAACTGGAGAGCTTTATGAAGAAGCACAGGAGTTCCTAAACAAATGTTATAAAAATATGGATTGCTGGCTGAAGACTTTCAAATCATCAAGGGTGAGACAAAATGAGGGCCTCTTCAACATGTTAGCAGCATCTTCCGATCCACTTATTTCATCACTGCGGCATGTAAAGTCACGAAAAGAGTAAGATCATAATTATAGTTCAGAAATTATTAGTCTTTTGGATATACCTTCCTCTACGGATTGTGAGCAATATTTTACAAAAAAATTTTAAAATAAATTTAAAAAAAAATTTTTTTTAATCTTTTCTGGAATAATTTGAAATCATAAAATCCTTTAAAACGAAACATAAAAAATTAAAAATTTTAATAAATATTTTATTTTACTTCACATAAAATTGATTTTTGCACAAATTTAAAGTTTGCTAACCCAAAAGTAGACACCGAAAAGGCGTAGAACCCTTTTTAGACAATCATTTCATAGGTTGATCAATTATCTATCATATGCCTTTCAGATTTTTTGATTATCTTATTTTGTTCAAAAGTTATGATTTTTGCAACGAAAAAACTCAAATGGTGCCACTATGCAACGTCACAAAAACCTTTATTTCATCGTATTCAATTCCAATTTTAGGTTGGGCTACTAGAAGCCCGACTTGAATACCGTTGCAAATGTATAAGTAATATTGTCAAGAACTGGTTATAGAGACGGAAAGCAATACAACATCATAAAAGATTTCGAATTTGTGGAAACATTTCCAATCCGATATCATATAAAAGAGAGCTGAAATAAAAAAAACAATGCAAATTTGGTATATAACGGGTGATTTTTTAAGAGCTTGATAACTTTTTTAAAAAAAAAAACGCATAAAATTTGCAAAATCTCATCGGTTCTTTATTTGAAACGTTAGATTGGTCCATGACATTTACTTTTTGAAGATAATTTCATTTAAATGTTGACCGCGGCTGCGTCTTAGGTGGTCCATTCGGAAAGTCCAATTTTGGGCAACTTTTTCGAGCATTTCGGCCGGAATAGCCCGAATTTCTTCGGAAATGTTGTCTTCCAAAGCTGGAATAGTTGCTGGCTTATTTCTGTAGACTTTAGACTTGACGTAGCCCCACAAAAAATAGTCTAAAGGCGTCAAATCGCATGATCTTGGTGGCCAACTTACCGGTCCATTTCTTGAGATGAATTGTTCTCCGAAGTTTTCCCTCAAAATGGCCATAGAATCGCGAGCTGTGTGGCATGTAGCGCCATCTTGTTGAAACCACATGTCAACCAAGTTCAGTTCTTCCATTTTTGGCAACAAAAAGTTTGTTAGCATCGAACGATAGCGATCGCCATTCACCGTAACGTTGCGTCCAACAGCATCTTTGAAAAAATACGGTCCAATGATTCCACCAGCGTACAAACCACACCAAACAGTGCATTTTTCGGGATGCATGGGCAGTTCTTGAACGGCTTCTGGTTGCTCTTCACTCCAAATACGGCAATTTTGCTTATTTACGAAGCCATTCAACCAGAAATGAGCCTCATCGCTGAACAAAATTTGTCGATAAAAAAGCGGATTTTCTGCCAACTTTTCTAGGGCCCATTCACTGAAAATTAGACGTTGTGGCAGATCGTTCGGCTTCAGTTCTTGCACGAGCTGTATTTTATACGGTTTTACACCAAGATCTTTGCGTAAAATCTTCCATGTGGTCGAATAACACAAACCCAATTGCTGCGAACGGCGACGAATCGACATTTCACGGTCTTCAGCAACACTCTCAGAAACAGACGCAATATTCTCTTCTGTACGCACTGTACGCATTCGTGTGGTTGGTTTAATGTCCAATAAAGTAAACTGAGTGCGAAACTTGGTCACAATCGCATTAATTGTTTGCTCACTTGGTCGATTATGTAGACCATAAATCGGACGTAAAGCGCGAAACACATTTCGAACCGAACACTGATTTTGGTAATAAAATTCAATGATTTGCAAGCGTTGCTCGTTAGTAAGTCTATTCATGATGAAATGTCAAAGCATACTGAGCATCTTTCTCTTTGACACCATGTCTGAAATCCCACGTGATCTGTCAAATACTAATGCATGAAAATCCTAACCTCAAAAAAATCACCCGTTACATACATTTTACGTCAATATAAATAAAATAGTTTTATTTTATTTTTAAAATTTTTTATTCAAACATTTGTTTTTGCGTTTAGTTTTAACAAGTGAAGTTCTTTATTTTCAGTTTTGAATAAACAGAAACAAACTAAATCAATTTATTTCATTGTAATAAATAATTCTCAAAATTAAAACTTAGTCTTAGTCTAAAAATTAACCTCCCGATAATTATTTAAATCATCTTAAGACTTGCACGAAATACGGAATGCATAATGACCTAGTGATTCAATATATAAAATAATATATTTTGGGTTTTCACAAAACAATTAATTTAATATGTTTTTAAATGTGTTTTTACTGAAGTATTTATAATTTTATTACAATATTACTTACAAGAATTGGAATGATGACGTCAATGATGCGTTGCATGCAAGAGACGTTTCCATGCATCATTGTCCATGTTGTTGACATTTCTGAAAGAACATATCTAACATTTTCAATAAAAGTGAAATTCGTTTTTTCGGTATAAATTTTCTTATTTTCCTATTGTGCAAATTAATTTGAATGTTATTTTCCTTCCTATTGATATGAGTTTTCAGTTCATGTTATTAGCAAAAAATATTCTGAGAACACAAATTTAATCTCTGTCCTATAATGAAAACGTTACGTGTGAAATTACATTTTTTATATGGAATGCTCTATATATGATATGATTATTGCCAATTTCTCTACTTAATATCGAATATAAAAGGAACGCATGACCAACAATATAAGATGGAAATCTACCATATTCTATGTGCTCATACACAAACCCACTCGTACGTTTTCACATGTGAATATGAAAACTACCCCAAAATTTTAAAAATTTCCAATAAGAATGTTAAAAATCAACAACACACATGTCCAATAAGAGACAGTATGTAACTGAGTACAGTAGTGTCATCTGTGAGGTTTGAACTGGACTAAAAACTTTTAGTAATAGCCAATAGATGACGTCAGTTGAACTTGCAATTGGATTAAGATAATCAAATGCATTCATTATTAATTATTTACTAATATTTAAATGTAAACAACTTATAAAAGGTTTTGAGTTTTGCATAAGATCAATTTTCATAATAAAAGTGTAAAGCAACTCAGATACGAATGTGTTAATTAATATCTCAATCGCAAGCACAACATCATATATTCGGCATTGTAATCAAGTCTATACAAAGCATTGCCTATGTTTAGGATGGCGATTTATTCAAACGAAGTCTCCTGTTCTATCATTATTTGTAAATATCCGGAGAGTTATTAACCATTGAACGCTCTGAGAGTATGCAACACTATTCTCGAGCACTTTTGATCGAACTGTGTATTTATGCAATTGTTTACTTTCTCTTATCAGTTTTAAAATAATATACTCTTTTTACAGTACAATATATATTGTATATTCAATTTACCGTTTTTGAAACATTTTCTTGGAGCTTTAATTAAAAATTATACATTTAATGCTAACGTGTTTCTTTATAAATAACACACACATATGAAAACGAGTTATATGTATAAAAGTATACTTATAGAGAAAATCGCATACTTACGATTCATTCAAATTTATGCATGTGTATGATTACATAAATTAATTGCCATACACACACACGGACAAGTAGATGAGTTTTACTGTAGTAGATAACACCCAAACAATATCCAAAAATATTTGTAGAAAGTAATGCTGGGAGAAAACACTAAAATCATTTGAAATGCTTTGTTAGATCTTATGAACATTAATCTCACACCAAAATGTCTCTTCATTCAAATACTTTTGCTTCTACGTGTATGTATTTACTCGTATGTAAAATATATGGCGACCATAATGAACCCGAAACAGTGAACTAACGAACTCGAAATGCGGCAATCATATACATACATATGTATAAAAAGGGATACTTACTCAGATTCGATAAGCGCGCGGGGGTGTATCACATAGTGAACAAGTACATGTTATCCTTCATATAGTAACAGACATACTAACATATTCGCAATGTGTTTTTAGTTGCTAACATACATATATATTTATGTACATATAGATGTATGTATGAATGTGTTTAAAGCGAAGCAATATTCAGAATTTGCAAAAAGGACACTACACTCTTTATGTGTTTGTATGTGTGTACGCTGCCATAAAACCATTAGTGCCAACGTCCCCTGTGTGTACCATCATCATTCACTCTTCTACTATTTAAACCACCCGCTTTAAATAATGCAAGGCTCTCGTCCACCCCCATTTGGTGAATATACTACTGTAGGACAAAACAAGTACAATACGAACGATACGCGACGCCATCCATGCTGATGCTGAAGTTGATGTGATGTAAGAGCCATTCAATAATGAACAAAATAACAACAACATCAACAACAAAATAAACTAAAACGAAAAACACCACCAGCTCCCGCAACAACAAAAGCAGTAGCAAAAATGTTGTCGACTGCTGTGGTAAATGTCGAGTTTGAAATGAATGTGGTATAAAATTCATAGCATTGCTATGTGGTACATTCTTTAAGGTTGCATTTATTTAACAGCTTTGGCTTTTAGAGAGAATCGCACCAATATCATGAATTTTGGTCTAAAATTTCAAACGTTATAATGTTTCAAGAAAGTGTTTGAATTTAAGAACAATAAAAATTTTACTAAACTAATATCATTGCAGAATTATTACTTCATCGGGTCCATCTTTGGGCCTCTGCTTTTTCTCTCTATGCCTTACGACTACTCCACTTTACGACTACTCCACTGCAAAATTCATATGATCTGCAGTTATATTTAAACATAATATAAGGAAACACGAAGAGGATTTAAATAATATCCATCATTGGGCTACGGCCATCCATTTCTTTTTAAACCCATTAAAATCTAAATGTTTGATGATAAGTAAACAATCTAAACAGCCAACCATGATTCCAGTTATTGCAATTAGTCTAGGTGATATCTTTAACAGCTCTCTAACGTGGTCAAACCATATAAATAATGTAGTTGAGCAATCTTACGTTAAACTGAGATCTCTTTGCTCAACACAATATTTCACATATTTGTATACAATTCCTAGACTTCTGTACAGCTGCGAAATTTTGTTAATTGCAACTCCTCGAGCAAATGTTGCATATAACAACATTATTCGTTATGTTTTTGGTTTAAAAAGATATCCTCATGTTGCTCCCTTCTCTGAAAGACTATTTGGTGTGTCTCTCGATAATCTTTTGAAAATTACAGTTATAATTTTTATGCACAAAATTATTTACACAAAAAACAAGTTTCATCTTCGAAAAATTGCAATTTGACAGATCGGATAGAGGGAGAAAGTCATAATTCCTATTCACAGGACACTTGTCTTAGAACAGCAATTCTTTGTGAATAGAGTACGTCTTTGGAATGCACTTGCGTAAACTTACCAACTTACAAGCTTGTCAAAATTTTAGTTATTTTGCACAATAAAATAATTTAAATTATTTTTAGTATCTTATCTTCGTTTGTTTTCTTTTAATAAATAATTAATATTTTTATGTAATAAATTTTATTAACATCAGGACATTGTACGTTTATAATCAATTAACACTGTACTGTAATTAATTTTTCTTGTTGTACAGGAGAGCAAAATAATTAAAAAAAACTATCTAGATTTGAATTTAATATTCTTGTAGTTGTGTATTGCTGAAAATTGGAATGCATGTAGAACTGGTCACGGAAATTAATTAGAAATTTTTTACTGAAATTGTAAATTGTGACTTTTTCTTCTTATATAGTGAAATTTGCTTCACTTTTTGAAGAAAATTAATCTATTATATTATCTATTATATTCATTTCTTTTAATTTGTTATTATAAAACTAGGATAAAAAGTCAATGTAAACATGTCGAAAACTTCAGTAGACAATGTTTTTTTTAAACGGTCTCAATTTTATTCTCTATTCTAATATATTTATATTACTAACAACGTATGGAATATATCTTTTGCATTATTTCCAAAGTAACAATATGTAAAGATTTTGAAATTTTTAAAATTTTTGTAGATTACACTTAAATTTGTTTTTGAACGGTAGATTAGTAAGAAAAACTATATACTTTAAGTGTTAGAATTATTTCCTGGTTTTTGAATATTCTATACAGATACTTTTAAATGTATGTATATACATACCTACAAATAATTTGCGTATAGCTTCAGGAACAATGAACGATTTGAACGCCGATATGAAATTTGTTTAACCTTTTCGTATAAAAATAGAGTTATTTTATTTTAAGATGACTACTTTTTTGACCGTGTATTTCATGCCGTGTAAAAAGATACCATGTGAAAACATGTTTCAGAGTGTACACTATTTCTCGAAATGTGAAGTGGTGCATATAGAATTTTTAAATCTAATTGATCAGATAGCTACCACGGCCGAAGTTAAAGAATCCCATACAACATTACTCCACGATAATGTATACGTTTACTATTTCCTCATTGTTTTTCCCGTAAGCGGGAATTATATCTTTCACATTTCTGGTCACAATGCCCACTACATTAGTGGGGATATTTATAATCCATTGCTATTGCGGAGATAAGGCCCATTTACAAAGTGGCCATAGTTCCCAATGCGCCATTTCCCTATTTCCGCAGTGCGATTACCAAAATGTTTATGAACAATAACAGCGGTATGTTAATAAAGGGTTTCACAAATTCAACCAGTTTCCCTTTGTACTTTTTTTTATTGAATTATAAACAGGAACAATACATTGAGCAAATTGCCAGAACGGCTTTGCTATAGCCATTGCAGCGTTGAATTTCGTCCTTCAATACACGAGTGGTTGTGGTATTGTTAGCGTAGAGCTTTCACTTCAAGCAACCCCATAAAAAGAAACCCAATGGTGTCATATCGTGTCATATCGTGTAGATCTAGGGTGCCGATTATGATCACCGAAATGAGACATTACACGACCAGGAATTGTCTCATGAAGTAATTGAATCGTTTCGCGGGCTGTATGTCATGTGGCACCTTCTTGATCAACCTCATTTTCAGAGAAGTATTTTCTTCCTCAGAATTTGAAAAACATTGAAAGGATATCAATTTTTGAAACTAGTTTAAAAGAGCATCTCCTTTAAAATTAAGAAATGCTTCTATTTTGAAAATTTTAAAATTTAATATAATATAAATTCAAATTTAATATATAATAATATAATATAATAATAATATATAATTTTTTTTATTATAAATCTTTTTGTATATTAAGACTTATGTAATATTCTTTGTCAACTCACCTCAATAATGTCCAAGTTGCGCTGAGGCACTTTCTATCTTTTGTAAAATATTTCCTTTTTTTTTTTTGAAAATAAACTTGAATACCGATTATTAATACGCTGTGGAACGCTTCTTGAAATTTGCAATTCTTATCACGATGCCGAATTGATATTCTTGCGTCGGTATTGACATTTGAAAGAAGTTAGATCAATATTCCGACCATATTTGTAATAAATTTTCTAATGGTAGCCACCAAACTTTCATTATTTTCTAAATATTGTTCAATAATGAAACCGCGTTGTGGTATCATTTAATGCTCCATTTTTACTAGCCATAAACTGTAAGCTGTGAAACTCTTTCTTTCCTTTGGTTGTCAACAGTTTACTGCACAAATGGTGACAGATTCAAATGTGCGGAAACAAAGGATAAAATAATGATAATCTTGATTAAAAAAAACGTGACTGAAAGTAGACGAAATATGTTTGGAATCATCATAAATAATATCTAAGTAGGTTAATTAGAGTGGGCTATATAGCAAACACTTTGTCTACACATACATATTAGCTTTTCAGAAAATAGGGCTGTCTAAAGAATTCCGTGAAAATTTCGATAATGGTGACATTTCGTTTCTAGTTCTCCTAGATCACTCTAAGGCATTAGAATATTTAACTTCTCATCATAATCAACTCAATTAATATCTTCATACTTATTGGATCGATGCCAATCAGTACTTGCTAATATATGAGATCACGCCTGTTATCTGTAGCAAAAGGTGTACCACAAGACTCAATTTTTGGCCCGCTCCATTTATCATGTATGTAAATGCTTTAACTACCCAATTATGATACTGTAATATGTATGCTGATGACGTTCAAGTCTACATTAGTAGGTGTTCAGTTTGTTTCAATGTTACAGAGTTATGTCTCAGATAAAACAACACATAGTTGTATTAAATTCATAAACAAAAATTTGTTAATTCGATTGACAAAATATAAACAATAAAATTAAACATATCAGCGCCCTTTGAAATCATCCGCTTTCAAATATCTATGAACAAAAGACAAAGTTTGGCAATTGGACACTTGTAATATCATTTTGATGTTTTAACTGTAACCACTCGGAGGAGTCCATCTGCACCTGGGTGAGTTTCAATTACTTTAGCAATTGACTACTTATATGGCGATAGACTTTCATCTCTAATTATGACAATATCATTAACCTGCCGGTGTGAGAGTGTCCAAGTCACATTCGAATTTGACACACAAAGGGCGAGAGTTTAGACAACTCTCTACTTGACATAGAATAGTATTCATTTCCTCAAAGGTTACGGATGCATCTGCTAACACTCGTTTTAAATGATATTTGGTCGACTTGACTCCCGCTTCCCATATGCCGCCGAAATGAGGTGCTGACGGTGGAAAGAATTGCCATTGAATTTGTTGACCGCACATTTCCTTTTGTTTGTTATATTGATCTCAGTTTGATTAAGAAATTGAAACAGTTCACGAAACTTTTGATTACATCCAAAAAAGTTCGTGCCGTTGTCGGAATGTATATGTGATGGCTTGCCACGTCTCGACACAAATCTGCGCAACGTTGCAATAAAGGCAGCTGTAGACAATTCTGTAACCAGTTCAAGGTGAGTTGCCTTAGTGACCAAACAAACAAAAACCGCTATTCAACCTTTGTATAACCTTGAACCACGGCCTTTCCACGAACGAACTTGTATCGGGCCCGCAAAATCCACATCTGTATTTACAAATGCTGCCGATGGTTGAATTTTGTGATGATACGTTGATACGAAATACTTCTAAGTCTTATACATGTTATACATTTATACACACAATGCTTTACAATGCAGGTCAAATGGGGTATCCAATATTTTAAGCCGATTAAATAGAGCGTTTGTCTGTGACCAGCGTGTAAATATTTTGAATGATAATATTCTACAAGCAAAACTGCCAATTTGTGATCCTTGTTTGATATGATAGGATGCTTTTGATCATAATTAATTAGTGCAATTCTCCCACCAACTCTCATCACACCCATTTTGTCGATAAAGGGAACAAGGTTGCTTAATTTGTGACTCTTTGGCAATTGTTTGCCTGATGCTAGAAGACGCATTTCATCCGAGTATGTTTGGAGTTGCGACGCCTTTGTTGATAGGTTGCTTGTTGCAGTTCATAAGCCGTCAAAAATTGTTTTGCATAAGTGTACTTTCCAACTCTGCAATTGTGTATAAATCTTAGGATTAACGCCTTGAGACGAACAACTTTATCGTACTTCGAAAACAAATATAAAGTTGATGACTGTATGTATAAACTTAATGAAGATCTTAATAGAATTTACATATGGGAAAATGCAAATGGTCTTTGTATAAATCACTAAATACGTAATTATAAATCAAAATACGCAATTATAACCAAGAAATCTATGAAATTACTTTCACAGCCAACAATTATTCTCAACAATCAAAGAATTGAAATTTTAAAAATAGCAAAAATCTTGATATAAAATTTAGTAGTACTTCATCCTGGTCAGACCATATAAATTCTACTGCTGGGAAAGTTTACTCTATGTAGCGAACCTTATGGAAAACACAATAATTCAGTGGCGTAATGCCCACATTTACTTTCTCCAAAACATATATAAACCGATTTAAAAGAAATGTATGTAGGTATAACAAAATATTCCAGTATATAATGTCTACTTAAAAAAAATACATCCATAAAAATTCATTGGTCTCAGATAATCATTTCGCTATACGTATAAGTTACAAATTCGAAAAACTTAACTTTTATTGCTGCCAACACTTTTTTTAAGTGGTTGTTGTAAATCCACATGACTTTAATTTATTCACCTTATCACCAAACACTTGTTTACATAGAATTCTACTATGAACGGTCAACATTTCTGTTTTCTATCCAAAACTTTGTAAGCATAATATTTAAGCCATAAATTATAAAAAAAAATATCAAAAATAAGCCGAATCTTCGAATCTTGGAATCTTCTAAGCACATTTTACATTATCGTAGCTATATTTTTTACAATGCGCTCGAAATTCGAGTGCAAATTCTAGGAAATTTAATGTTTTCATTTAATAAAGACCTTAAAGTTATGCTTCACAATTCAACTCATTTTAGATTAAGAAAACAAACTCAACACATTAACACAAACACAATAGCAAATTTAATAAACACACATATAGCATTGTATAATGTATGTATGGGTTAGTAGCAACTTTAAACGATCATAACTCCAAAAAAATGTTCCAGACGATGAAAATCTTTAAATCTAGTGAACAGCTAAAAATAAATATTTTTCAAACGATAAATTTCTTGTCAAAATTGGAGTAAAACTGTGAAACTTACATCGGTCACAAGAAATCGCCTTGCCTATTAATATTATAGATTTATGTATTTTCGTGCTTTTTTAGTCGAGAGCAAGTATTAAATGCAATCAGCATAAAATTTAATACATACAATTACATTCTTGTTTGAATGTGTATCAGCGATGTATGCATATTTTTGTTTGCTTGAACGTTTAGATGTACAAAATATAAATAAAATAAAATCAACAAACAAATTACAATTGTAAACGTTTCTTTAAAATAAAAATGCGCTACGTCTATTCGCTTTCACGGCCAACTATATATTGCCTCATCATTTTTACAATTAGAAGCTTATCAACTAGGACTTATTCTATTGGTATAATATAAATAATAGTCAAAACATAGGTAAAAATAAGATAGATATAGTTACACAGAATAAGCTAGAATATGTATAATAGCAAAAACATAAATAAGAATAGGACAGATAGAGTTTCACAGAACAATCTAGAAAACGAGCAAAATATTGAACCGTTATCCTAGAATTTAAAATAACACAGATACACTGAGAATAAATAAAGTGATCGTACACAGTAAATAAATAAATTGCTACAATTCGGCCATCCTGACCATGAGATCCCCTGATCTCATATTATTTACATGACATTTCACGTCCTCTAAACCAAGGTCGTATATTGGATACCGCCCAAACACCTTTATAGGGTGTACGTGACTGCTGGAATCCTTCTACATCCTCAAGCAAGTAACGATCATTTCGTAATACCTTTGATATTCTATATGGACCCTTATATTTCGGTATCAACTTCCGGGATACGCCAGCCGTAGAATCAAAGTTTTTCACCATCACGTAGTCACCGTCCTTATATCGTGTCGGTGGCTTTCTTTTACTGTCAACATAGTTCTCGTTGTATTCTTGTAGTTTTTTCTGTTTTTCGGATGCCTTTTCCCTAATCGCACCATCATCATCTCGAAAAGTATCTGCACTAAATAGACATTCTCTCAATAAATCAACTACCATTCCCTTTTGCCCCTTACCAAATAACATTACACTAGGATGCTCGCCAATCGACCTATGTACCGTATTGTTCAAGGTATATTCCACCTGCTCAAGCACGGTATCCCAAAATATTCCCCTTTCAGGATCCACCAACTTCGCTAACATTGGACCTATCGATCTATTCACTCTTTCGACCTGACCATTAGCTCGAGGTGAACCAGTGGCAATTAAAACATGAACAACATTGTTATCCTTTAAAAAATCTGCAAAATCTTTAGAGGTGAAGCAAGCTCCTCGATCACTTATCACACACCTGGGACGACTATAGGACCTAAAATAATCCTTTAATGCTAACATAGCCTCTTTTGTATTAGTAGTCTTCGTCGGATATAACCTAACAAATTTAGTACAAGCATCAACCACGACCAGAATATGTTTCACCGCTCTACCATTATCCACCGGGCCGTAATGGTCAATGTGTATAACATCGAATGGTGTACTTGACTTAGGTATACTATGCATAAAACCCTCTTCCCTACCATGTTTAGAAGAGTATACAATACAATTTAAGTAGTTCTCTATGTGTCTAGCCGCCTTTGCCCTGATTTTCGGGAACCAGTAACTCTTCAGTATGATTTCCATCATCTTATCAATACCAACATGCCCCATTTCATTGTGATATCTGTATAAAACATGATCCTCCATATCCTCAGGAACATAGAACAATAAACTACCACCATTTGTTTTTCTATACAACACTCCATTTCTCATTTCATACAAACTATGCTCGCTTTTCTGAAGATTGTTTCTTATAACCTCTAACTTATGATCCCTGTTTTGGCAAATTATCAAGTTCTCCTCAAATGTATTCGACTCAACTATCATTATGTTAGTACTCCTACTTAACGCATCAACGTGTTGCATTCGTTTGCCCGACCGATGTTCCAGCTCATATTCATAATTCTGGAGTTCCAGAGCCCACCGCGCAATCCTTGGATTTAGTTCTCTCCTATTCAGCGTCATCGTTAGGGAATTACAATCAGTGATAATTTTAAACTTTCGGCCCTGTAAATATATTCGAAAACGCTTCAATGCATAAATTATTGCTAATGTTTCAAGTTCAAAACTGTGATATTTTGATTCTACGTCCGTCGTCCTTTTTGAAAAATAAAAAATTGGATGGAATTTACCGTCACCTTTCTTCTGCAGCAATACAGCTCCAAAACCAATAGAACTCGCATCACAATGTAGTTCAGTTTCATCACTAGGATCATATAATGCCAATACCGGGGATTCCATCAATTTTCTCCTAAGCAACTCGAAAGCTTTCAATTCGATCTCACCGAACACAAACTTTTTATCCTTTTTGGTCAAATCATATAACGGTTTCGCTATTAGTGAAAAGTCCTTGACAAATCTACGAAAATAAGAGCACAAACCTAAAAAACTCTGTACCGCATGTGGTTTGTCTGGTATAGGAAAATCCCCTATAGCTTGTAATCCCTTCTCGTCAGCTCTAATGCCATTTCCATCAATAGTGTACCCTAAATATTTCACCGATGACAGTAAAAATTCACATTTATCATGCCTTAACTCTAAATTATTCTCCACCAATCGTTCAAAAACCTCTCTTAAAATTCTGAAATGTTCATCAATATTAACCGTCGCAACCATGATGTCATCTAAATAAATTATAATTTTATCCTCCCTCACCATATCAGCAAAAACCTTATTTACAAATCTCTGAAAAACAGATGGTGCATTTTTCAAGCCAAACGGCATTCGCAAAAATTCGAACTGACCTAAAGGCGTCACAAAAGACGTATACTTGACGGATTCCGGGTGAACAAAAACATGAAAAAAACCGTTTTTTAAATCTAATTTCGTAAAGAACTTCTTTCCTGAAAGCCTATCTAATAAATCATCAATCAAAGGAATGGGATAATTATCCTTCACAGTTACCTTGTTTAAAACTCGGTAGTCCACATACATCCTTAAATCTCCTGTTTTCTTTCTTACCAACACGATTGGTGATACAAACTCTGATTCACTTGGTCGTATGTATCCCTTTTTTAAATATTCGTCCAATAGACTTTGTAATTCAATTTTCTCCGCGTACGACAATCTTATAGGACTGCAATTAAAACATTTCTCATCGTTTAATCTCAATTTTATCTCACTATATACATTTGGTTTAGAGGGGCGCTCAGGTCGTACATAATAATCATTATACAACCTACTTAATTTACTCTTATCAATATATTCAACATTGTCTCCTACAATAAAATCAAAACAATCATTATCCCCAGTATCAATAGACAAAATAACCCTCCCGAAATCTAATTCACTTTCCTTTACATCACCACCCATGTTAGATACTAATTTAAATTCAGCACTCACTAAAAAATTCCTACCCAGTACACACTCATATGCCGTTGATTCGTCCGATACGACCAACATTTCCAAATCAATAGCCCTATTATTAACTTTCACGAAACACTTAAATTTACCATAAACGTTTAATTTAGATTTATTTATCCCAAAAAATTCAATATCAGAACATAGAAGATTATTTAAATTCAATACTTTCACAATACTTGACCTCTTCACAAAACTGGCCGCACTACCCGAATCGATTAGGCATTCTAAAGAAAAATTATAATCAAAACTAAAATTTAAAGAAAACTTAAAATACCTTACATATTCGTTACTATCTACTAGCTGGACTGCTGCCTTCCTTTCTGGACAATCTGCAACGCGATGAGACAAGCTTCCGCATCCATAGCAAGCTCCCATTTGTCGCTTCGGCTTCTGACATTCAGCTGCGAAGTGTCCGAACGAATTGCAGTTATAGCATCTGAATTTGATTCCTTCATTTAGCTGGTCACCTTTTTTCTGTTGAAATTGTCTCGGCTGTTTCAACTGAATTTTTGAAAATGCCTGCAATAGCTGCGTTTTATGGGAATAGCACTGCAAACAAGCCTGAACTCTCAATTGGCTGTCAGGAATACCTTCAATAATCTGATCGATAAGTTCTTCATCGTCAATGCCAATTTTACTAGATAGCATTATTTTTTCGTTGTAGTAATCTACAAATGATTCGTCATATTTCCATTTACGGGCCTCAAAACTCCGACGCATTACCAGTTTATTTTCCTTTGTACCAAAGGCTTCTGTCATTTCGTTCAAAATTTTTTCCGTACTTTCGTAGACGAAATTTGGTTTTGAGTGTAACCACACCTGGGCCTTTCCCTTCAACTTACACATTAGTAGAGCCTTTATTGTATTTTCGCCAACGTTGTACACACTATTAATATTCTTAAATTGGTTTATCCATATATCAGGAAATAATCCACCATCGTAGTCAGGAATCATATCTTTCAGAGTACCAAAAGACACACTTAATTTGTTGGTAGAATCCAAGCACAATTTCTCTACTTCACTCCAAACATTTTCAGTTACTACCTCGCTATCATTTTCTATTTCACTAACTGCCGCCTTCTCAACCGTTTCATCTTGACGCTTCTTTTCATTTTCTGCTATCATTTTCAGTAAATCATTCTCCTTACGAAGCAACTCTCTTTCACGTTTTATTAGCTCCAACTCCTTTTTCAATAATTCATTTAAGAATTCATTTCCACCTTTAGTATGATCTCTACTACGTTGTTGGGGGACGGCACACTCATTATGTTGTTGTAATACACTATCATTTTGCTGTTGTACTTCACTATCGTTTCGATGTTGTACTGCACTATCATTTTCCTCTTGAACTACACAATCATTATCAACACTTTCATTATCCACACTCATTATATCTTCAGCATGGTCACCCTTATCAATTACTGGACATTCCCCTCTTTCATTTGCTGACAATTCATTTAATCTGATTAAAAGTGTATTTTTTGTTCCCGTTGATGGTAAGCCAAGATGCTGCAACCAAAAACGTAACTGCGCAGCCGTATATTTTGTACCACAAGCACCATCCATTATGAACAATTACCTCTTAAGATGTCTTCCTTTTATTTTCTTTTCTCCTATTCTTAGAAATTAATTGTTTTTTTTTTTTTGCTTTAAAAAAAAAATTGTTCTCTCTTGTCGAAATCATTCACTTTAAATTGTTTATAAAATTGTCTTTTTTTTCGCAAAAGTTTAAAAGTAATATTACACGATTATAAAAAAAAATTAAATTTTTCTTCGAATCCCACTTCTGAGATTGTAAACGTTTCTTTAAAATAAAAATGCGCTACGTCTATTCGCTTTCACGGCCAACTATATATTGCCTCATCATTTTTACAATTAGAAGCTTATCAACTAGGACTTATTCTATTGGTATAATATAAATAATAGTCAAAACATAGGTAAAAATAAGATAGATATAGTTACACAGAATAAGCTAGAATATGTATAATAGCAAAAACATAAATAAGAATAGGACAGATAGAGTTTCACAGAACAATCTAGAAAACGAGCAAAATATTGAACCGTTATCCTAGAATTTAAAATAACACAGATACACTGAGAATAAATAAAGTGATCGTACACAGTAAATAAATAAATTGCTACACAATGTGTATGCATCGCTGCTACATACATGCCTTAAGGGGGGTTAAGGTTTTAAAGCTTTTTTTTTAATTTTTTTTATATTTTTTTTTCTGAACATGTCGAGAGTGCTGTGTCAAAATTTCAAGTAAAGGCCCATTTACATGATACCACTCAGGCATATGATTTTTCGACACAAAAATCCAATGAAATTCATTGGACTGTCATAAAGTCGTACCGACATTATTTCTGCATACTTAGGCAATTTACACCATCACACTCAAGTCTTATGAAAACAGCAGTTTAGAATAATAAACAAATTTATTTTGAAATTTATATTCACTTTCTTTCTTTATTTCCACTTTCTTTACGTTTGTTTACCGTTTTTTTAATATTACCAAAAAATAAAACAACTGTGGTCCGATGAAAATATCAAGTTTTTCGAAATGTTTCTAAAATTTAAGAAAACCATCATCGGACTTCGAAAATAAAATCATACAGACTGTCAATTTCATAACATAAGCTTTTTATATGATACGACTTTTTCATAATACTCGACTTTTTAACAGGTCGTATTACAAAGTGCTATAGTGTAAACTGACCTTAAGTCGAAGCAAAATTAACGAAGATAGAGCGTTTCCAGCGACCGGCCCTCATACGGTATAACGTATATGTTAAAAAGTCTATGTTATGTATATGTATCTGTTTGAAGTCCGTGAACATCATAACTACAAATTTACTTGACCGATCCTTTTGAAATTTTATACATTATTTCTATACATAACTCACAAGGTAACTACGAATAGTTCTTTTTTACCATTTTTTCCCATTTTCTAACAACAAATTCACCGAAATTTTATAGCAAAAATCGTGTTTTTCACTTCAAAATTCTGCCAAAAATAAAAAAAAAAATTAAAAAGAAAACTCTTCGTGATTACCTCGGGAAACATATCACTTTTTAAACGCATTTTGGTTTTTTTTATTTCACATGATCCGGTAACGAGTTATGATGTTCAAGGCAAAACAATTTTTTCGAGGCGCCTCCGGAGATTCGCTGTCACGGATTTATTTATTAAAATTTTTAATTCAAAGTTTTTTTTAAAGATAATTCAAATGTTATACTATAACATGTATATGAAATAAATAATTCAGCATTATTCATATCTTCAAAAAAAAAAAAAATATATAATATAAAATATACGCCTTTTTTCGCCTTTAAAACCTCACCCGCCTTATGTATACGCACATATTCTGTTGCATTTTTCACTACGTTTAGTGTTTTATATGAAATTTTATCACAGTACCTCTAAATTTTCATACGTCATTTCTCACCTATTTGGTTTAGAGACTACACGTTCAACAACAAACTGCTGCAGATTATGACAAATATTTTAAGCCTAAGTACTGCGACCCACTATTGCGGGCAGGAAAATGTTTTCAACAGACAGACGGAAGTCCTTTTATAAGGATGAAAAATATATATAGTTTATGGTGTCTCCGGAATTTAGTTCGATGAGCTACAAACGGATTGAGAAACTGATATATTCCCTCTGCACAGTGGCTTGGAGCGTATAATAATTATTTGAGTTATGTCTAACGTGACCATACGTCCCATTTTGAACGGGACCGTCCCGTTTTCAGCTGTTTTGTCCCGTTGTTCCCGACAACAACTCGGGGACGCGAAAATGTCCCGTTTTCAGATATTCGAAAAAAGAGATAGTTGATTTGTTCCAAAATGTAAGAACAAATCTGCAAGTTCGTTAAAGATAGTTTTTTTAATATATGTAAATATGTTAAAATACATCATGGAGTCGAAGGCCATAGATGCTAGTACTCTTTTTCAAATTTATTATATAGTATCATTAATTGTATTATATAATATTAATAAAATAAAATAAAATAAAAATAAATAAAATACATCACAAGTCAGCTGAAAATAATTTCATCTAAAAAAAATATTTGAAACGATTTAACTGAAGTTTTAATGAATTTGGTTGAATCAATTCATGGTATATAAACTTAAATTACTGTTCTGAAAAAGTAAAAAATAAAAAATTTACGTCCCTCTCAAAATAAGAAAACGTTACGTTTTACTTGTACGTCATACTAATAAACTAATAATCAAAATAAAACAAAAAAAAAGACATTGCAAAAAATAGAAATTGCAGTTCTATAAATTTGCTTGGTTAACCTGAAATGCAACAATACAAAAATCATCTCTTCTTTCTTTGTTGCAGAATATGAATAAACCTATATTATTAATAGGCTAGGCGATTTCTTGTGACTGATGTTTTGTTCTACCGTTTTATCCCGATTTTGACCAAGCGTATATTATTTGAAAGGAATTTCTTTTTAGCCATTTTGCAGCTTTACAGATTTTTTAATTTTTTCCTTTATTTTGAGTAAATTGCATTTAAAGTTGCTACTAATACATACATAAAATTATACTTATTCTATGTGCTTTATTAAATTTGTTAATGTGTTTGTTAATGAGTTTGTTATCTTCATTCACAATAATAATAAACCATAAAAAGTTTCTGAATTGGCTATGTTGAAAAACAAAGCTGCCTAGAAATTTCACTCGAATTTCGAGCGCAGGAATCTGCTAGTATGAATAAATATATTACGAAACACAAGAGACAAAAAAAGAGTAATTGTTTTTTTTTTTATAATGATGTTTTTGTACTTAATCAAAGTTTTAATATGGAAGAGGCCAAAGTGCAATACATAACAAAAACTAACCTACCCAGGGATGGGAAATATGTTTTCTGTTTTGTACCAACCAGACAAACAAATTGTACTTTTTCGATCCTCACGGTACCAAAATTTTTTCCGCTTTTTTTATCGTATTGAGTCAGATTTGTTTAGACACTAAAAAGACTTAAAAAAATTTAAATTGACGGGGTGAAACAAAATTTATCGTTAATTTTATGTAGTCGTATAATTACCACAAAACTTTGTAAAATTTTACTATAATTTTTATAAATGTCACACCTTTTTTTTCTGTGTGTCCGCCTCCCTTGGATTCTTCAGCTGCTGTAGAAACTTGTAATGTATAAATTGCCAAAAAAATTGCAGCAGCAAGTGAAATTAACAAATTAAAAGAGAATTTGTTTCAGAAAGAGACAACTCACTTTCTTCCATACTCAGTCCTTGGTTTACTTGCAAAATTAGAAGAAGATGGTTACACCGATATTGACGAGAATTTCGTGAAAATTAAGGCTAAAGTATTTTATAAAACTAGTCGAGAGTATTTAGAGCAATGGACTGTTTATAACAAAGATTTATAAAAACTTAATTGGGCAAATTTATCGAAAGTACCACAGTGGGAAGATGTTCAAAAAGTTCTAGATATATTGATCGAAAAAGAACATATCGATTGCAATAAAGATACGGAAGTATTCGATGAATATTAACTCGTATCTAAATACGTAACATCGCAAAAAATTGATGAATGGAATCAACAAAAAATTTTTAGGGAAAATCGTTGGGTGGAAGTATTTAAACATTTTAAAAGCAATTACCTAAACCATGCAAATTTTCAAATTATAGTTGAATACATTTTATGTTTGAATGGTACAAATGCGCCATTTGAATGTGTATTTTCTTTGATGAACAAGTTGTGGACCGAAGATAAAACTGAATTAAGGGTATTAGTGTTTAAGGCTATGTTAATTATTAAAGTTAATATTAAAAAATCCTGCCAAGCAATGTATAAACGATTTTTTCTAGTGTAACGTAAAATAAATAATGCCACTCACTACGGACAAATAAAATATTATTATATTATCTATGCATTTCCATTTCATATAACCGAACCCATCAGAATTAATCGATGCCCGTTTTAGATAAAAAAAATATGGTCACTTTGGTTATGACCGAAATTAGCTTTTCTGAAGAAAGGAAAGGAAATAATTTATTTATCTCTGAAATATTACTATTTCGGAAAAAAAAAATCCCTAAGCCCGGTTATTCGAAACCAGTTTTGAAATCAAATTTTTGAAAAAATTTACAACATTAGTTTCCGATATATGTGTTTTGAATCTAGGATCAGAATATACAGTCCATGCCAAGTCATTTGAACTTATGTCATGTATAGAATTCTGTTCGGAACAAAAAAATAATTTTAAATTCGATATTCAAACAGCGAATAAAGAAAAATCTAAACACAATTAAGAGCCACTCTAAACTTATATATTATTTTATTTATATATAAATATATATGTTTATACACATATATATAATTATGTACATATATGATTATGTAGTTTATATATTAGGGTTCATCAATACTTTATGGAAGAAAAAAAAGTAGTTATTGACCGTAACTCTTCTTAGAGATATTCTTTTATTTAAGAGTGAAAACATATTTCACAAACATTTATGAAATTAATTTAGATCTAAAATTTGGAAATAGGATCACATATGGAAAAAATACGTTGTTTTTAATTTTAAGGCAAAATCGATATTAAGAACTGAGCTTTAATTGAAGCGAGTAATAAATTTCTCATTTCTCATTTAATACACATTAATACCAAACTTTTGTACTATCAATTCTTTTTCATTTTGTGTTCTAAACCTTTACCATTCTAAATTGCTAGCTTATAGGTGCGTATTTTTTTTTAACACAAATCTCCAATTTTACTTTAAAAAATTTTATAAATTAAATTCAAAAAATTTAAATTTTAACTTTAGAGTGTTATTGCAGAATTCAATATTTCAAATATTATATGATATATATCCCATTTTAAATTTGGCGAGGGAATTTCAATTATGCGATTATCCAATTTTTGCGAAACGTGAAATTTCAAATAAAATTTAAATTTGACTTTAGAGTTAGAGTTTTATTGAAGGATTCAATATTCCAAATATTATATGATATATATCCCCATCTAAATTCGGCTATGGAATTTCCCTTATACAATTATCCCATTTAAGTGAATATTTCTAGTAGGTGTTACTGTCTAAATTTCCAAGTTTATTGTTTTGGGGCACCCTAATACGTTTAAAAATTTGTTTGTTTGTTTCTCTACAGCAACGTTCAGACAAATGCATGTGTGTATACTTTCTTTACCATACGACTTACTTTAATTCTAAAGCTTTACTGTACATATTCGTCGAACTTTTGAGCCAAGAACAAAATTCCATATACAGACATCTTATATGAATTTAAATGTACATATGTACATAAATAGTCGTATATAATATACGAACCCACATTCATACATAAGTATTGTATTTTTTTTTTTTTATAGACCCATATAGAGGATTAAATCCTTACTATCCTGACTTAGTCCTTCTCTACCATACCAATTGTCTTTCTTCTTATAAAGCAACTTTGTCATTGTTAATGTCGTTTTTGTGTCCTTATTGCGTATTGTAGGTATACGAGTACAATTGATGAATGTACTTATATGATTATGTATGTTTGACAAAATGACAAAATGACAAACTTCCTCTCTCGGCGAAAGTATTGATTAATTAAATATTAGAATGGTTAATTTTTATGTCTTAAGTATTTTAAAAAATATCGGACAGTTCAGATTCAAATTACGGTCTAACATTTAGCCAATCAAGAGTACAAAAGTTAAAAAGTAGTTAATGGTGCAACGTACATTCCTTCAAAACATTGGGCGCCCATCTAGCACATTAATGTTTTTAAAAAATTTGATATAAATTACAGATATCTTTATTTGGTTAGTAGATATTATAAACAGAGAGAAAGTAGTGCTTCAAGAAAGAAGCGTGCTTTGCCTATAATTATGTTTTCTTCAGTTGTACTTATTATTTAAATTTTATTATTTCGCCCTGTACCTCTAAAGTGGCAAAGAGGCAAAGGCAATTTTTTTTAATATTTACTATAAAATTTAAAAACAGTTGTTTTATTGTAAAGAATTGCGAATAATAAGTATACAACAATAGCTTTTTGCGATTTTTTCAGTGATCATCAAAAATAACAACTTTTTTGGGTGCAACTCAAAATATGTCTTTTTAGTGGATTCTATATAGTAGCTACTCTTATAACACAAAGAGGGTTGTTACAACTGTATTTATACCCTATACCACTATGTGGTTTGGGTATAATGACTTTGTGCTGCTGTTTGTAACAACCAAAAATATTTGAAATACACCCATCTTTAATTATACCGATCGAATCAGAATCACTATCTGATTCGATTTAACGATGTCCGTCCGTCCGTCCGTCTGTGTGTCCATGTAAAGCTTGTAATCAAACTGCAGGTCGCAACTATGAATATATTTTGATTAAATTTGGTATTTAATCTTTTATCGGCCATGGGATGAACGCTGTTGAAATTGGTGAGAATCGGTCCATGTTCAGACCTAGCCCCCATACAAATGACCCCAGTGAAATCAACATATATTGCCATAAGATCCAAATTATCATACAAATGTTAGTCAAATTGGGTTTGTATATATATATTACATCCATTAATCAGTAGTCCAAAAATGATCCCACTCTTAGTCATAGGCCCCATATAGAGCTGCTTCCCGATCTTCACTTAAATCTATCAAAAAAGAAAAATATTGCACTGATTCTTCTCAAATTTTGTTTGTATATATTTTTACAAAATACAAGAGACTTTACCAAACATGATCAGGATCGCTCCAATATTAGGCCTAGTGCTCATATAGATATAGCATCCGATATGAACTGTTTCATATCTGCAGCCAAAAAAATTAATAAAAATCCCACTCAAATTTGGTTTATTCTTATTTTCTATATCCAGTTAGTTGGGCCTAAGAGATAGGGTCTCTAAACGCATGGTATAGGGTATCGTATAGTCGCGCAAGACCGACTATAATTTTCTTACTTGTTTTTTGATAGATTTAAGTGAAGATCGGGAAGCAGCTCTATATGGGGCCTATGACTAAGAGTTGTCCCTAGGAATCATTTTTGGACTACTCATTAATGGATGTAATAAACGCATACAAACCCAATTTGACTAAGATTTGTATGACAATTTGGATCTTATGGCAATTTATGTTGATTTCATAGGGGTCATTTGTATGGGGGCTAGGTCTGAACATGGACCGATTCTCACCAATTTCAATAGCGTTCATCCCATGGCCGATAAAAGATTAAATACCAAATTTCATCAAAATATATTCATATTTGCGACCTGCAGTTTGATTAAAAGCTTTACATGGACACACAGACGGACGGACGGACATCGTTAAATCGAACCAGATAGTGATTCCGATTCAATCGGTATAATAAAAGATGGGTGTATTTCAAATATTTTTGTTTGTTACAAACAGCAGCACAAAGTCATTATACCCAAACCACATAGTGGTATAGGGTGTAAAAACGATACATCAGTTACAAAAAAACTTTGAATCAATATGCCTTTTACATTTAACACACAAAGTATATACAAAACGCAAACGGATTTAAGTTAGCCATATCTAAGGTTATATGAATTTTGTACACAAATTCAACTATTCTGAGAATTGTGCATATATAAGAACAAATAGCGTGTCCACATTCGTTTTTCTAAGTTAACTTATGTACACTAAAGCCCTAAACACATAACGGTGAGTTGCGAGTGCGAGAAAAATGAGAATGAGGCAGTATGATTTTTATACCCTATACCACTATGTGGTTTGGGTATAATGACTTTGTGCTGCTGTTTGTAACAAACAAAAATATTTGACCTACACCCATCTTTAATTATACCGATCGAATCAGAATCACTATCTGATTCGATTTAACGATGTCCGTCCGTCCGTCCATCCGTCCGTCCGTCCGTCTGTGTGTCCATGTAAAGCTTTTAATCAAACTGCAGGTCGCAAATATGAATATATTTTGATGCAATTTGTTATTTAATCTTTTATCGGTCATGGGATGAACGCTATTGAAATTGGTGAGAATCGGTCCATGTTCAGACCTAGCCCCCATACAAATGACCCCTATGAAATCAACATAAATTGCCATAAGATCCAAATTATCATACAAATCATAGTCAAATTGGGTTTGTATGTATATATTACATTCATTAATCAGTAGTTCAAAAATTATCCCTATTGGACAACTCTTAGTCATAGGCCCCATATAGAGCTGCTTCCCGATCTTCACATAAATCTATCAAAAACAAAAATATTGCACTGATTCTTCTCAAATTTTGTTTGTATATATTTTTGCAAAATACAAGAGACTTTACCAAACGTGGTCAGGATAGGTCCATTTTTGGACCTAGTCCCCATATAGATATAGCATCCGATATGAACTTTTTCATATCTGCAGCCGAAAAAATTAATAAAATTCCCACTCAAATTTGGTTTATGCTTATTTTCTATATCCAGTTAGTTGGGTCTAAGAGATAGGGTCTCTAAACGCATGGTATAGGATATCGTATAGTCGGTCTAGGCCGACAATAATTTTCTTACTTGTTTCTATATGTGGAAGCGAGATCGATAGTAAAGCTTTTTTGTGTGGCGTTACCAATTCAGGTTGTAAAAACACTCGCAAAGGAAATAGAATTGATTCTATTTTCTGTGCGAGAAAGCAGATGAAAGGAGAATCAGCTAATAGGCATTGTACGCGATGCCTACTATAGTAATTACTTTATTTAACGCGTTAATAATTTCGATTTTATTCATTTTGTTAAATTTATTGTATTTTATATGAACAGCTTTGTATACAATTGACAATTGAATTATGTTTGACAATAGGACAATCAGCTGCTCGAAAGCATTTTGATGATTTTGTAAAAGTACAAAAGCACAAATTCTCGCATGCAAAAAGCTTAGTTTTTACTCGCACTCGCAACTCGCCGTTATGTGTTTAGAGCAGTGAAGGCCGTGCCAAACACGCTGGTGCTCGGCTTCTTACATGTATACAGCCGAACGAAAACAAAAATACTCACAAAGAGTAAAAGTAAACAACAATTTCATTCAGTCTTATGAAATCTTTTGAATAAAGCAGGTCTATGTCGCATTGCCTTTTGAAATTCATATATATTTTTTTTTTAATAGGTACACAGGGAATATTTGTTTAAAAGAAACCAAAAATGTTGAGAAAATTTCGAAGACTTGATAAACTATAAATAAAACATTTTCTATGAATTACATACGTCGCCTGCATTTGACAACATTAAAGCTGTCTTTTATGAATTTTTTTTTTAATTTTAAAAAATATCCAGTTACTGCAGGCTGGTAAGTTTTTTATTTTTTGGTAACATACCACTTAATAACCTTTGAAATTTCTTATCTTTTTAAGTTTTGCTATTTTGTGTTTTTTTTTTTTTGTTTATTAAAAAATGAATTACTTATTATTACTTATTTGATTTAATAAACTTCAAACTTATGGATAAAAGAGATTAAATGTTCTTCACATTTTGTTTTACATTTTCAGAAAATAAGATTTAAAATTTTAAAAAAACAAAATATATTTAAAATTTTACCATATTCCTCGTGAACTCAACTATTTTCCCTTTTATGCATTCATATAAACATTCATACAAAATCTACATAAACCCATTTAATATCGGCATTGTGTTACGTCCATGGATTTCGAACAGTGTAGTACAACTAACACATGCTCATAAACACTATTGCTAACTCAATTCTCTCGATGGCCACCACTGGTTTAGAGCTTAAAGCAGTGGTCGGCAAACCCCCTACGCGGTGTTTTGCTCTCACACCTACATGCGCTCACACATTTAATAACATCATAAAAGACAATCAGTCTCGCATGAGCATTCGAACTAAGAGGTTAATTCGACATTCTGTGTTTGAGATGCACTGAGAGAATGAATTCAAATTTTAAATGTAAATTCTTGTTTAGCGAGAATTTTTCGGTAAACCCAGCTGCAAGGTAAAATAAAACCATTATTGAACTGGTTTTCACAGTTCATCAATTTATACGAAAAATTTCACTATTAATAATGCATCTAAAGAAAAAACAATATTATTTTAACAAGAACTTCTGAAGTTTTTAATATATTTCTATATATAAAATGATAAAATAAAATGATTATGTTAATATATTGGAAACTTTACTAGTAAAGTACATATGCTTTTTAAAGTTTTTGATCAAATAGAAAATATAATTACATAATAATCCTTTTTTAATAATCCTTTTTTATGTAATATTGAAAAGAAAAGTGTTGTTATCAAAGAAGTTCTTTTAAAAATGATAAATGACTTGAATCTACCGCTCATAACTGGTATTGAGGTTTGGAAAAATATTAACGAAGCTTCATATCCGATGCTTGGGTAAACACATATATGTGAGTCTTCATTTACCTCGTTAAAACTTATAAAAATAAAAATCGTCTAACAGATGCTCATGTTGAGGATCTTGAAAGCATAAAATGTTGCCCATATGATATTGATATTGATTGTGATATAGAACCTTGAAATAGGTTAATTAAAATTTTATATTTACGTACATTTTCTTATTTTAAGTGTAAGTTTCTCTAAGTCAATGAGCAAGAGAGATTGCAGCTGACTCACACAAACCAAAATATGATTATATATGTTTGCGAAAACACATGCGTTTTTTTGTGCTTTAATAAGTCTACTGCAACTCAACTCAATATCTTACATATATAATTTAAAAGAAATGTAAAATATAATGACGTATTCACTCTTTCTGCAAATGCTCTTGAAAATTTGTTTGCGAGTAAGTTCGATCTTTCTTAAGGAATACTAAACGGGAAAAGAATGCAATACAATGGAGTACAGACAGAACAAACTACTAAGAATCATTACAATCTTGTAAAAATTTGTTTGAATCCAATAACATATCGCACCTGTATCTCTAAAGTGAGTCAACTCAAAATTTTTCAATTTTCACTTCTTGCAAGAAAACGATACACAGTGGTCATATCTATCCACTGTAAAAATCTTACATCGGTTTTCTAGTCTTTTGCAAAAATCAATACAGTTGTAACCCACTTTGTGCTATAAGAGTAGCTTCTTTAGAATCCACTAAAATGACACATTTTGACTTGCACCCAAAAAATTCTTATTTTTGATGATCACTGAAAAAATCGCAAAAACAACTACTGTTGTATACTTATTATTCCCAATTCTTTACAATGAAATAACTGTTTTTAAATCTTATAGTCAATATTAAAAAAAACCTTTTTTTGTCTCTACTGAAAATTTGTAAATTTTGAGTTGACTCCCTTTAGTGGTACAGGTGCGATATTATTATTGTTATATTATTGAACTGTAATGAATAAAGAAAAATTTAAATGTTTAGGAAAAAATACCTATGTATTATTTTGCGAATTAAGTAAGGAAATGTTTCGTTTCATATGTATTTGATAAATGATGAATTCAAAAGAACTGAATCAAATTTAATAGATCATTCAAATATTACTTAATTCATGCAAATCCATGACTAAAATGTATTTCCTTTGAGGTTTATAAAAGTTTATGCTAAAGGCGTTTGCAATAAACGTACTCTATTGTATCCATATTTACCTCTGTCTACGCTGGTCACGCTACGCTGGTTTACCTGAGATATTATTGTCCGACACGAGGTATATACATATGGACTTATTATTAGGGGCTGATATCAACTCGAAAATTATGCTCACTGAAGTGCAAAAGCATCCAGTGGTGATCTTATTGCACAAAGATCAAATTTCGGCTGGATTGTTGCTGGGAAGTTTTCAAACTCTTACCCTCAGCCCTCGAATTCAGTGGTGTCATTTTATAATCACATAGATTTAAATGCCCAAATGGCTCGTTTCTGGGAGCTTGAAGAAATACCAAAATCATATGAATTATCGGATGATGTCAAGTATTGTTACAACATTTATCCAAAGACTACTTATCGTAATAATGAGCGCCGATATGTTGTTTCTCTCCCCTTTAAACGTGAGTTTCCTGAAAATGTTCAGCTGGGCTGGTCACGACATGTAGCACTTTCTCAATTTTGTTGAAATCAGACCCGCTGTCTTAAAGCCCCCGAAGTTAAGGCTCAGTTAGACCAAGTTATTAAGGAATATTCCCTTTTAGGTCACACGATCAAGGTCAGTCCAGATAAATCGTTTTCACCCAACTTAACGTACTATTTGCCTCATCACGCTGTATTTAAAACAGCTAGTGCTACCACTAAACTTCGCGTGGTATTTAATGCCTCGAACCCTCGTCTAATGGGATAAGTTTAAACAATATTTTACATACTGGACTTGCGCTGCAATGGGATTTGACAGTTTTGGTTCTACGCTGGCGATTTTTTCGATATGTTTTTAATGCCGACATTAAGAAAATGTATAGGCAGATTTTGGTAAATCCCGATCAATCCTCATTTCAATGAATTGTGTTCTGCAAAAACCCAAAAGATGAAGTTGAATATTTTGAATTGAAGACCGTCACCTTCGGTGTGAACTGTGCCCCATTTGAACTTTGAGGAGGCTAGCACAGGATTGTAAATCTTGCTACCCTGCAGTTTCTGAGATTTTGTTGAATCAGATGTATGTTGATGATGTCCGAAGTAGCTATTCGTAATCGTAATGAAATTATTGATGTTCTGGGTTCAGCCGGCTTTTCTTTTCGTAAGTGGATCTCAAATAATCAGAGTCTACTCGAAAAGTTACCACCTGAACATCTCCTAGACTCTGACTTTTTGAAGTTGTCTGTTGCCTCTACTACTAAAACTCTGGGGTTACGTTGGAATTCTGGGAATGATTCATTTTTCTTCAAGCCGGCCCCAACACCCGATGTTTCTTCCGTTACCAAACGTGCTGTCTTGTCTCAAATAGCTAAGTTATTTGACCCCGCTGAGTGGTTAGCAGCTAAGATTGTTGTTGCTAAGATTGTTATGCAACAAATTTGGAAAGACAAAACCGATTGGGACGAATGTTTGAAACCCATCACTTTGAAGAGTTGGCTTGCATTCGTCAATGATTACCCTTACATCGAAAGGATTAATATCCCCCGTTGGGTTGACTATAACCCCCAATGCGAAGTTCAACTTCATGCATTTTGTGATGCTTCTGAGAAAGCATATGCAGCCACCTTGTATAGTAAAGTCCGAACCCCGTGTGGTGTATTAATTACACATTTGCTCGTTGAAAATCAAAGGTAGCGCCAATCAAAGTCATATCATTGCCGCGGCTAGAATTGTGCGGTGCGATATTGTTAGCAAAAATGGTAAACTCACTCAGATCCGAGTTGAAGTTATACGTGTCGGGAGTCTTTTGCTGGACAGATTCGACTACAGTTTTGTCTTGGCTTCAGAAACTCCCGTATGATTGGCCCACATTTATTGCAAATGGAGTTTCGTTAATTTTGGACAAAGTTGGCATCGACAGTTGGAATCACGTTGATTCACGAGATAATCCGGCTGATTTGGAAACCCGTGGAATGTCAGCACGTGGTCTCGTTGGATGTGATATTTGGTGGAATGATCCTAGATGGCTAAGTCGTCCACAATCTGAATGGCCTAAGAAAGCTGTTAGGCTTTCTAATCATCACTTGCATGTGCAAGTGGAAACTCGTTCCCCGGTTTCAGAAATAGTGCTGAACCGTTTCTCAGACTTACCTCGTGCTCTGAGAGTCTTAGCTCATGTTTTCCGGTTTTTTTGACGCATTCACCCAAAATATAGATATGGGCGTACTGATTTGTCTCTTGACCTAGGTAGAGATGAACTAAATTTCGTTAAGGGTGACTTGATTGTCGTCTGTCAGAGATCCCATTTTCCCGAATACTCTATTTTGATGTCAGGATCTCAGCTAGCGAGACTAACGGTCTTATGCGTATTAATGGCAGACTGCCACAGTCCCCATCTTTTACCTATGAGGAAAGATTTCCTAAGTTGTTACCCTACTCAGGTTACTTTACTCTTTTGTACCTTGAATATATCCATAAAGACTCTGTTCATGGAGAAAACTCGTTAATGACACGTCTTATGCAACATGAATTTTTGATCCCTAGATCGACAGAACGGGTTAGACATGTCATTCGCCATTGTCACACGTGTATATTGATTAAGAAAGGGCAGAGTAAGCAAATTATGGCACCTCTGCCACCAGAAAGAACGGCTCTATCACGCCCATTTGCTCATACGGGAGTGGTTATGCAGACCCATTCGAAATTAAATCATACGCTGGTCGTGGATGTAGAATGCTTAAGGGATATGTTTTGGTATTTGTCTGTTTTGCCACTTAGGTAATACATCTTGAGGCAACCAGTAATATCTTCAATGACTGCTTTCTAGCTGCCTTTTTCAGTTTTATTTCACGTCGTGGCTGTCCCTCAGATCTGTACCCTGATAATGGGACGTCATTTGGTGGAGCATCGAACGTTTTGAAAAGGGACCACCATCGGTTTCTTCTCGATATGAAGAAGCAACTCATTTGGAAAAATATGTTTCAACAGCTCGAGTGGCATTTGATATCCCCGGGTGCGCCACATATGGGGGTCCTTTGGGAGGCCTGTGTGGAGAGTTTTAAAACTCACTTAAAAAACTTTTCCCATGCTCAGAAGTTCACCTTTGAGGAGTTTTCCACAACGTTGGCTCGAGGCTTGTTTGAATTCTCGACCCCTTAGTCCGACGACAAATAACACATCGGACTTGAGTCCTCTTACTCCAGGTCATTTTCTTATTGGTAGTGCAATTCTGTCTCCGCCTGAACCTGACTTGTCGACCGAGTCATTAAACTATGTCAAGTGATGGCAGAAGCTAAAGGTTTTGCATCGTTATTTCGCTCGTCGGTGGAAGCACGAGCATTTGGTTGAACACCACAAAAGGTACGAGTGGCTGATGTAAGAGCAGCTAATGGAATCTTTAAAAGACCAATTGTTAAACTAGTGCTACTGTCTCATCCTGAGCAACCCTAATTCCATTTTTTTGTTTTTTCGTTTGCAGATGTCTTCACAACCTAGTCGTCTCACCACTGATCGCCCCACTAGAGATATACCCGACGATTTGACTGCAATTAGTGTGAAAAATGTAAAATGTCAGTTGTGCAAAAATGATCATCCCTTTCGGAAGTGTCGTGTTTTCCTTCAAATGACACCCCATCGCCGCTTAACAATGGTTAAAAGTTTTCGGCTATGTATCAATTGCTTATGTCACCATTTTTTGAAGGACTGCACATGCAGAGACCGTTGCCTTGAGTGTTTGTCCGAGCACCATACCCTGCTTGGAGACAAAATCGCCAGTCTCGGCAACAGAAAATCAACCGAGGGTCGGAAGCGGAAATCCACACATAGTCCTAAGGCCAACAGCAATTCTACCAGCAATGACCCGGGTAACTACACCCGATGGACCTGTGGTCACAGCAATAACAACAGGGCGTTTGTAAGATTTATTACTTACCCATATTTTAAGTATATTTTTTTCTTTTTCTTGCTCCCATTTTTAGGAATTATTACATATCCAATTATTGTATCCACCTATTTCCCGTACCTCCTTGTTTTGCATCCGTGCAAGGGGGCCGGGATGTCTACGTTGGTCACCCTAGTTTTTAAGTTAAGTTGAGATACTGTTTCATACTACCCTGAATTATACTACCAATGTAATGAACTAAGTGAATGTTATAAGATATTAAGAAAAATCCGAAGACCCTTAATATAGCACTATATGTACATTAGAGTAGTCGCAAACTTTTTTTCTTTAATTGATATATATGCGCTGTCTAAAATATGATATTTGCTGTCTAAAATTTTTCTAATTTTACCCGAAATGCACAAAAAATAAATGATTTAAACAATTTTTAGCGGTGGGTTTTACTTAAAAATTCACACAGTTAAACTCTAACATGTATTTAACAAAACCTTAAAGTGCCAGATCCATTTTTTAATTATTTTAAAGAAAATTTTTTAGAATTTGAGAAATGAGTTTTCAAACAAATTCGGTCTCATTACGCAATAGGTTAACAACGTGGTAATAAAACAATACTTCATATCTGAGTGCTTATAAGTATAGAGACCAAAAAAACTATGGCTTTAGTCAATTTCACAAAGCTGAAAAAGTGCCATCAAATTTTTTTGGTCTGGGGCATTTGATATTTCTTGGCGAGTTTATGAAGAACGATTTTGATTTTGTAGAACGAAATTTTCGTAAAATCTGAAAATAGTCATATTTTCCCCATATAAACACACTTTGGGTATTTTGGGCCCCACTAGGCACCACAAGGCACCGTCGGATCGAGCTAAGAACTGATATCCGCATTTATGACAGCAAACCTCCTCATATTTTTGACAACGCATATATTAAGAATTTAAAAAAAATCACATATAAACATAATGAACATATTTACCACAGAATGTTTTATTTATTTACTAGCTGATTTTACCCGGTCTTGCCTGGGATCCAAAGACCTTTGACTTGAAAAATGGTTCACTATGTTTACCAGACGCTGAGTACTTAGTGCCCAATGAACAAATTCCTCAAAAAAAAAATTATTTTTCTCTCCAAAAATTTGTATGGGATTGGGGAATTTCTTCATGACGACAAAATTATCCAATGATTACGTTTTTTGGGGAGTAAATTCATTTTTATTTCTATTTAAAATTTTCCGATTTTTTAAATCAGAAGTTTTTTATAAGACGCTACAGCAAAAATTCTTCAAAAATAAGCTGCGAAACCGCTTTAGGTTTTTTTTTTTAAGTTTATTTATTTTGTTAACACCAAATATAACGGAATCGTTTGCAAATTAGAGGAATCAGAACTTTTAAAAATTGAATTACTTCATTCAGTAAGTGATCATCATTGAGCAGAGATGTCAAATTCATAGAAGTTTAAAAAATTAAAAACTAATGCGACGTTTAAGCACGGAGCTACAGTGAAAATATACTTGGAAAGTGACCTAGTGTAGGTTATAGACCTTATCGAGTAGATCATAAATCAATTTTAAAATGTTCGGAAACACCTTCAAATTTCGGAGTTATTCCGAATAAACCATTTTTGGGTAAGTACAAGTACTTATGACCGCGTAACTTAGTTGGTTTGCAGTCGATATTTATTTTTTAAATGGTTTCAGAAAGAAGAAAAATATGCATTTACAAATATATACATCCTTTGGTATGTACATATATAACATTTTTGTACTGATATTCTTAATTATATCTGATTTTAGTTTTTTTTTTTTAGTTTTTTCAACTTTGGCGGTAATTTTTTAATTAGTTTGTATAGAAACATACCCTTATGTATATTTTTGATTAAAGCTAATTTACTCGAGTTAAACCAGCTTTCAGGAAATAAAATCGAGCAAGAAATAAAAAAGTTATTAAGGTTTTTCAAAAGTGAAAAATTTAGCTTTTACAAATATTGATCAAGGACTACCACTTTATTTTACTTTTTTTTTTTAGTTTCATAATGATATACATATTTCAAAATAAAATAACAGTATACAAATAATTTTATTTAGAAATTTAGAATTCTTTTGTTGAACAGTTGGTGAAACCACATTTAGTGACAAATGAAGATTTCCATGATCTTGTTCGAGATTTGAAACTATCATGGAGGCAAACAGATATGTTAGCTTCTCTACTTAAACAGTGGAATATCACGAAAAGTGACTTAAAAGTAACATTGCAAGAGACAATCTCCAAATACAGTTTGAACACAATGATGACAACAACAAGAACAATGATAATAACAACCTTGTATATTGCTCAGATGATTTATTCCATTGTCTGAATTACCAATATCAACCGAACGACTGGAGACTATTTTTGGACGGCTCGTGTAAAAGTAAGTAATATTTTTTTGTTTCAAAATCCATTAACATATTTTTTAGGTTTTAAAGCAGTTTTGTTACACAACGAGAATCAGTTGCCCTCAGTGTCAATAGCATACGCTACTAACATGACAGAGTCGTATACAACAATGGAGAAGATACTGGATTTAATATGTTATAAAAAGTATCAATGGCAAATTGTTTCAGATCTAAAAGTTCTGACAAACTTATTCGGAATGCAACAAGCAAAAAACTGGCCATCAAGAACAATTTTTGAAATTGACAAGAAAAACGTCTTAAAAATTCCACTAGTGAGTACCGAAAAAATAATTTTGCCACCATTACACCTCAAATTGGGATACACGAAACAGTTTATGAAACGCCTGGATAGGGAAAGCGAAGGCTTTTTAAACTTAAAATCAGTTTTCCCAAGAATAAGTGAAGCAAAACTAAAAGAAGGTTTATTGATTTCTAACCATAATTGGATTGTTTTTTTTATTTTTAGGTATTTTTGTTTTACCTCAAATCCGGAAAATCATGCTTGACGAAGATTTTACATTGAAATTAAATGTTGTTTAAAAAAGAGCATGGAGAAAGAAGCTTTATTAGTTTATGTGAAAATTTTTTGGGAAATAAAAAAGTGAAAATTATATTGATGTAGTAAATTAATTTATTGATGCTTATGCAGAAAGTAAAGTGCTAGTCCTTGATCAAAATTTGTAAAAGCTAAATTTTTCACTTTTGGAAAACCTTAATAACTTTTATATTTCTTACTCGATTTTATTTCCTGAAAGCTGGTTTAGCTCGAAACTAAATTAGCTTTAATAAAATATATACATAAGGGTATGTTTATAAACAAACCAATTAAAAAAAATGGCGCCAAAGTTGAAAAAACTAGTAAAAATAAAATTAAAATCAGATGTAATTAAGAATATCAGTACAAAAATGTTTTATACATACCAAAGGGTGTATATATTTGGAAATGCATATTTTCCTTCTTTCTGAAACCATTTAAAAAATAAATATCGGCTGAAAACCAACTATGTAAGTTACGCGGTCATAAGTACTTGTACCTACCCAAAAACGGTTTACTCGGAATAACTCCGAAATTGAGGGTGTTTCCGAACATTTTAAAACTGATTTATAATCTACTCAATAAGGTCTATATCCTACACTTGGTCGCATTTCAAGTATAAAGAAAGTGCTCATTTGTAGCAGCGTATAAATAATCCACGATCATTGTATTTGGTGGAACAAAAATTAATCCATTAAATCGAAAATAAAACACATTGAATCACATTTCACTCTTACTTCATACCGCAATTAAAATACATATAAAATATAAAATCTTGGAATAAATTAACTATTTTAGGTACAACAACATTTGCCAAGTCAGCTGGTATAGTTTGTTTTTATTAAAGTTTACTAAAAAAACATTAAGAGCGTTAAATTTTTTGATACCCTCCACCTCCGCCAATCTTGGGTACTGCTACCACTGTAAAACTGTCGTCGATAAATTTTTTAAAAATTGTTTTTTTAAGTTACCTTCTTAAAAAACTTGTTTTTTTTAAAGGTACCTTTTTAAAATGGTGCTATAAAAAAACGAATACTTTTTAAGAAAAGAGCGTTTTTTAAAGTAAGGTAAGTTTTTTAGAAAATTTAATTTTTAAGGAAAGGTTTTCCGAAATTGGTATTTTTACAAAAAGTTAGTTTTTTAGAAAAAGAGCAATTATTACAGAAGGGTAATTTAAAAAATGGGTGTTTTAAAAACAAAAAGTACTTTATTAAAACAGGTACTTTTTAAAAAAAGTTTAATATCAAAATTGGATAATTTTTTAAAAAAGGTACTTTTTCAAAATGAAGGGGTACTTTTTTAAAAAGGGCACCTTTAAAAAAACGTTTTTTTTTTAAAGAGTATTTATTTAAAAAAAGGTACTTTGAAGCTAAGAGTACTTTTTAAAGAGAGCAATTTTTTTAAAAAAAGTGTAATTTAAAAAAAACACTTTTTTAAAAAGGAAACTTTAAAAAAGGGTACTTTGCAAAAAGGTACCCTTTTAAAAAAGTGCTTTTCCAAAAAAGGGTACGATAAAAAAGTTGATTTTTAAAAAAAGAGTACATTTTAAAAAAGGGGTACTTTTTTTTAAAGAGGGGTACTTTAAATAAAGGATACTTATTTAAAAAAGGATCTTTTATAAAAAAAAGTTTCTTTAAAAAAGAGTACTTTTCCAAAAAAACTTACTTTTTTAAAATAAGGGTAAAAAAGAGTACATACTTATAAAATAGGGTGTTAAAAAAACGAATTTCTTTATAAGAATGATACTTTTTAAAAAAAGGATACTTTTTAAAAAAGGGTACCTTTAAGGCAGAGACCCCTTTTAAAAAAATTTTACTTTTTTCCAAAAGGGTAATTAAAAAAAGCGTTTTTATAAAATTTATAATTTTTTAAAGAAGAGTACTTATTTCAAAAATGGTTATTTTATATAAAAAGTTATTTAAGAAAATGGTATATTTTTGAAAGAGTACTTATTTAAAATAGGAGTATATTTAAAATGAGTAATTTTTTAGAAAATTGTACTTACATTATTGTTTATAAATTTATTCCTTCGTGACAAACAGCGACAGTAATTTGGGATAACAATTGTAAGTATATTAGCTAGTCAAAAGCATGAAAGTAATAGCTACTTTTAGCCAATTAGCATAATATAAAATATCATAATATAAATTGGTTTGTTTTGTCTCATTATTACTTTGAGCCTCTGTATTAAACATAAAGTTTGCATCATTAAATCAATAAAAGATTTGCCACCACCATTTTTAAAATCAATTTGTGATTGACAGTCAGTCAGTGTTACATGAACTAACATATATAATATATACTGGGTGTATATGAACCATACAATTCTACCCTCACTCTCAAACTTATTGTATGACCACACCCTTATACAATGTGACCTTTGTCTAATGTATTTTTACCTAAACTAATCCGTTTATTTGTGCGTGAACTAGCCAATGTAAATGATCGTTGGTACCAATTTAGCAATAGCAAAACACAATTTACGAAACCTGGTTAGTTGCACAACAAGCAATATTGAACATGCAGATCTACATAAAAATAGACTTTTTAAATATTTTAAAATTAAAAGAAAAATGCAATTCCACATTTATGCAAAATTGTATGCTTAAATTTATTAACTGAGTAAACTATAGATACAACTGAGTGTACTCAGTTATAAGTGTTCGTTATCCTTAAAATAAAAATCCTAAATATCCCTTCATCACTTATACGAAAGCGGCTCAGTAAGTTTATGAACTTCCTTCCTTTTGTTAGTTAATTAAAAACCAACACTGCTCCCGTCAGCTATTATCTGTTAATACTGTCAAATTTTCAGTCAAATAATTGAAGTTCACCGCGTTTGCATACAACTGGCCATAAATGCAATCGTGTGGCAAATTTTAACGAGTGTTTTTCGGTGTCCAACCTCAATATAGACTAGTTTATGCGCCGTTTTATAATGGTGGATGAAACGCGGATCCATTACCACACATCACAAACCAAGCAGCGCCTAAAAAACTAGTTTCTCGGAGCGAAACGGGTCATGCCGACATTTTTTGGGATTTACGCGGCATAGTCCATATTGATTACCTTAAAAACGGAAAAGGAATACACGATGAATATTATGCCAACCAACCGTGGCCAAAAGAAACTGTTTTTTAATCAAAAAATTTGCTACCCGAGCCGCCATAAGTTCCGTACTAATACGCCAGCGTATATTTTATATTTTCAAATATAAATGGGTGGCCGGAAAGAGATTTAGCTCATAAATGCCACTTTTGTGGACATATTATTTGGAAGGGACAAAAAATGAGACTGTTGAGAAACGTTTTTTTTTTTACTAAGAAAACTGTTTTTTTTTGAACAAAAAGTCAAGGATTTATTGATTCGCCCTCGTATTTTTCCAAGCACAACAGAATTTTAATAACAACTAACTAATAAGGACCGGCGACAAATAAGGAGTTTTTGAAAAAAGCATGGACTTGGAGATATAGGTTCGATTCTACTACTAAATGGTAGTAAATTCATATACTCGGGGCTATGGCTACATCTTCTTCTCTTTAAAGTAAAAGTACCACAACAATAACAACAATTATTTATATTACCTTTGCACTTATCAAATTTCGCTCTTTATAAACCACTTTACAATGTTTTTTTAACAGAATTGGATTTTTTTTGGCTTAGAGTATCCTTGAAAAACCTTCTTAAGCTTTTGTTTAGTAGATTTAAGAACTTTACTAATTTATTAAAAATTTAACTACGAAAATAAATTAATTTGTTGTTCAATTTATTTGTTTGCATTTAATTGTAATGCTATTTTGCGTTCGCAAAATTAAAAATATTACATATTTTAATCAGCAACACAAGTAATGCTACAGTAACACAGAAAGTAAAAAAAAAACGACCCATAAAAACCAAGTTTTTATTATACTCCCTTTATTTCTAAATTAATTTACCATTATGTAATTAAATAATTGTTTGACTGAAAATATCTATGACAAAGATCAAAAAATTTGTTAGATCATTTTCGTCATCGCCACGAGTCTGCCCGCAAAGTTCAAGCTCGATTGTATCACGGGAAAAGGGGTAAAGATCCATAGTTTTGTCGACAGACAAGCAGACACCACGAGTTAATATAAAGGGAGTAACAAAAAATCAATAAAAGTGTAGTCCAGTCAAAAACAATGCTTTTTATGTGCTACTTTGCTAAATATTGTATGTGAAAAATTAGGAGTTTTTGTAAGTTATGAAGAAAAAAATTAAAAAAAAAACAAGTAAGAAAATTATAGTCGGTCTAGACCTATCTCTTAGGCCCAACTAACTGGACATAGAAAATAAGCAAAAACCAAATTTGAGTGGGATGTTTATTAATTTTTTTGGCTGCAGATATTAAAAAGTTCATATCGGATGCTATATCTATATGGGGACTAGGTCCAAAAATGGATCAATCCTGATCATGTTTGGTAAAGTCTCTTGTATTTTGCAAAAATATATACAAACAAAATTTGAGATGAATCAGTGCAATATTTTTGTTTTTAATAGATTTAAGTGAAGATCGGGAAGCAGTCTATATGGGGCCAAAGGGATCATTTTTGGACTACTCATTAATGGATGTAATGAACGCATACAAACCCAATTTGAGTAAGATCTATATGACAATTTGGATCTTATGGCAATTTATGTCGATTTCATAGGGGTAATTTGTATGGGGGCTAGGTCTGAACATGGACCGATTCTCACCAATTTCAATAGCGTTCATCCCATGGCCGATAAAAGCTTACATACCAAATTTCATCAAAATATATTTATATTTGCGACCTGCAGTTTGATTACAAAGTTTACATGGACACACAGACGGACGGACGGACGGACGGACGGACGGACATTGTTAAATCAACTCAAAAAGTGATTCTGATTCGATCGGTATAATTAAAGATGGGTCTATGTCAAATATTTTTGGTTGTTACAAACAGCAGCACAAAGTCATTATACCCAAACCACATAGTGGTATAGGGTATAATAACCTTTTTATACCCTATACCACTATAATAACCTTTTTATACCCTATACCACTATGTGGTTTGGGTATAATGACTTTGTGCTGCTGTTTGTAACAACCAAAAATATTTGACCTAGACCCATCTTTAATTATACCGATCGAATCAGAATCACTTTCAGTGTTGGCAATTTAATTAACGTCCAATGTCACGTTTGACGATGATTAATGACGATGTATTCTCAGAATTCTTGCTACGAAATATTTCATTTAATGTTCTTTAGTGACCTACACATTACTTTCATTCAGTTTCAATTCCAGTTTTCCGTACCAACTATGCCAACGCCGATCCATACTAACTTTATTCATTTTACCAATTTATTGATAATTTTCTAAATACTAATATTGTAAAACGTAACATTATTCGGTAGTTAAGTTATTAAAATTATTCATTACACTAGTTGAAAAGCGTGTTCATGTTAGTCGAATCAACAGTTTAGAAATCAAAAATTTTTTTTAATAAATTAAATATTTTGAAATTTATGAAGCTTGTGGTTTAAGGATGAGTTAGAAATGCTTAATTTTTGCCATTAATGTTTCCAATTTTTTCTCGATAGATCCCCTGAAAAACTAAGTATCCCTACAGGATATTGGACAATTCCATTCCATAACCCTATTTTTCCAAACTTCAAATTGATAAGGAAAAACTTCCCCGGCAACTTACATGCTGTTCCATATGTTTGTTTTCTACTCATATCATCTATGTAGTCATTTATATTAACGTAATTATGACCCTTCTCTGTGTTGGTAAAAACTTGAAATTGTTACTACATGTTCTAAAATTAAAAATCGAATTTTAACTCGACTTATATATGTAGTCACAAGCATTAACCCCCTAAGTCGAAAAATCATGTATACGAGAAAAATAACTTTTTATATAAATGTAATGGTGCTTCGTTACGACAGTGTTAGAGAAATGGGAATTTCATGTAAATATAAATCGTTGTTAGTGGAATATGATAGCATACATAACTCAAATCGTTCTTAAGTCGACTAAGGCGGTTATCGCTTGAGACCACAAATTAAGTTATATTTGTTAGAATTCCACTAATTTCAATTTTGGTGTTCGAGAAATTTAAATTAATCTGGTGTCCTCGCTTTCAGTACACGTAAATTGAAATGAATGAGAATAAGCGATGTGCTAGGCAATAACTGATGTCCAATTAATTGTCTAAGACCCAGATTTTGAGATATCAGTTAAACCTAGTTTTGTTAAACCCAGAATTTATTCATCAATTCCTTTATGAATTTGGACATGTCCGAAAAAAATAATTCTCGGTTTAACTAAACTAAGTTTAACTGACATCTCAAAAACTGGGCCTAAGAACACTCAACAATTAATGAAGATAAGTATTTTGTAGTTAATGTGTTCATAGAAAAACTAAGATCGAGTTGCAAAGAAATTATTTATAAATACAATAAAAAATATAATTTAATTAGGACCAACTACATTTTGAATCATATCAATTAAATAACCTCAAAATTTGAATAAAAATTTCAATTATGGCCTGGCAATTTATGTCAACATAACCATGCTTACGGATTTACCACAGTTGTGCATGTTATATTTAAGTTAAATCTGGTTGTTCTTAGAAAAGTGACTCGATCTATATCAATTAAAATTCTTAATTGACATTAAATTTAATAGCAAAAGAACTCTGTATTATTCGGAGATTGATATTTATGTTGAAAATTGTAGAATTTATGTGTACTTTGTAATTAAAAAAAAACGATACATTACCTACTAAAGAAAAAAGCTTTGAGTCCATATGCCTCTTTATACTTAAGGGATAAAGCATAAATAAAACGCGAACGGATTTAAGTTGCGCATATCTAAGGTTATATGAATTTTGTACACGTTAATGTGCAATCTTGAAACACCAAAAATTTGAGAATAGACCATATATCATAAGAAGACAAATCCACATACATTTTTATAAGTTCACTTATATAACTGAAGCGAAAACGCAGAATTTTTTTTGTATTTTGAATTAAAGCCTTCAATACGCCTATTGCAGTAGAGGGCCGACGGATCAAAATGTTACATACCTTGTAGAGAATTTAAAATAAAATAAAATGAAAAGATGTATTCACTCCTTCTGCAAGTGCACTTGAAAATTTGTTTGTTCTTGCGTAAGGAATACAAAACGGGGAAAGAATGTAATATAATCTTACATAATCGTTAATCTTAACATAATCGTTACAATCTTGTTAATATTTATTTAAATTGAATAACACATTATTATTGTTATATTATTGAATTGTACTGAATAAAGGAAATTTTATATATGGCTTATTTTAATTTTTTTAATATACTATAAATATTATTTCAATATACACGACAATAAAAGAAATAAAACAAGAGTGTTAAATTCGGCTGTGCCGAATCTTTGGTACCCTCCACCTCGGTTTGAGTATTGATAATAAATATTAACAAAATAGTTGAAAAAGTATACAATTTGTTAAACTTACTACCAAATTATTGCAGCAAATACATAGATTTTTTTTTTTAGCATTTTTGGAGGTATCTCTATATTTTAGACCATATCTTGACACAATGCTGCCCGATTTAACCCATTTTATATACCAACCTGCTCGTAGTAACGACAAACAATATTGTTTTAACTTTACCCAGGTAAATGGCTTAATTTGTTGAATGACCGAAATTTCAAAAGACAGACAGACCGACGCATGAACGGACATTATATGGACTCGAGGTGTTATAGGGAATAAGAATAAAAATACTTTATGCGGTCACAATGCGTTATAACAGAATACCAATAGTCACAATAAGTAAATAATACTTGTCAATTTTTTGAGAGCTAAAATTATGCGGTATTTCAAAATAAAAGTTTCTAAAAATCTTGGCAATTTTTGGTCTGCCATATACCAGGAAAATGTGATTTTTATAAAAAAGAACTTTAAAAGAATTTGCTTTTTTTAAAAAAATTTGTTTAAAAAAAGTTATTTTATGTAAAAAATCCTTGTTTGAGAAAAGGTAACTTTCGAAGAATATTTACTTTAGGAAGAAAGTTATCTTTTAAAAAGGTACTTGTTTAAAAGGAGTACTTTAAAAAAATACTTTTTAAGAAAATGTTCTTTTTAAAAAGAGTAGATTTTTAAGAAAATGTACTTGTTTAAGAAAAGATATTTTTTAATGGTTATTTTAAGAGAATAGGTACTTTCTAAAATGAGGTACTTCTTTTTTTTAATTATACTTTTTAAGGAAAGGTACTTAAAAAACCAGGTTCTTTTTTAAAAAGGTATTTAAAAAAAACGATAGCTTATTTAAAAAAGGATTCTTTGGGATGTTAGTAAACGATTTTATACAAGAACGAACTTTCTAGCTTAGATTTTGACGGTGTGATTATGATATCCACAGACAGACGGACAGACGGTCATCGGTAAATCAACTTCCCTTGTTATAATGAGCAAGAAAATATATGGTTTTGGGATCTCCGGAATTTATTTCGATGCGTTACAAACGGAATGACAAACCTATATATACCCTCTGCCACTAGGGTGTGGAGGGTATAACAATAATAACGTATTTATCACAGAACTCGAACAAATCTTATAACAAGTTTGTAACAAAAGAAACATAGTTATCATGGGTGATATCTATAGTATTAATAGGTAAGGCGATTTCTTGTGACCGGTGTAACTTTGTTAGTTTTACCCTGACTTTGACCAAACATACCTCATTTGAAACATATTTCTTTTTAGATTATGAATGTTGAAGGCTGACTAACGCCTCAACAAGCAGTCTTCAAAATCACCATACCATTGGTTAACGTGATCAATTCAAAATGTTTCACCTAATACGTATACCTAATTTAGTGAATAACATCATGAGAGTTATCAAGCCATGAGCTACTTTTCTTGGCACAATGGCATCCCGTCAACAGTACATTCGGCTTACAACGTCAGAGCTGAATACCTCTTACACAATAAAAAATGACAAATTATTGTGCTCCGTTGTCCACATTCGATACAATTACGGTTCCTAAGTATGCTGTTGTGAAATAAATTTATTCAACAACAAAACATCACCAACTTGCAACTTGGAAAAAACAACAACTGAGGTTCGATGGATACCAATAAATAGAAAAAATCAATGGATATACAGTACTTCGTCATCCTCATGGGCCACAGCAGTATGTAACAAGGAAATAATCCCTATTTTTTTGAAAGGCTCCGGTTTACTCACACTTGATCCAGAATGCATGCTCAAGCATGATGAACGGAAGACAAATAATATCTAACACTTTGAAATCGTCATACTTCAGTCTGGGCAAGATGACAGATCTATCATTAAAAGAAAACTTTTGGAGCCCATGGACTACAACCACTAAAATTCAGAGGGCCTAGAAGACGCATATAAAAAAGAAGGTATAAAGGACTTGACAATGCCACAAAGATCACTGGAAGAATACAAAATTATTGTCCTTCCAAACGAATTAAGGTCCCATCAGAAGAACATTTTTACAATCGGATATCTAGCGCTGATTTTTAGTCTAGTTACATTGATCTTCATCTTCCTCAACTATAAGATTCAACGCGATAAACAGAATCGCACAACAACGTCCACTACGGAAAACAACAAGGCAAAATCAGTTGAAATTGAACCCGTATATACGACACCTATTCCAATGCCACGCCAGCAAACTCGTCAATTAACTGTAGATCTTTAACTAAACTCTCCACGGGACAACTTCAACCAACTCTGATACATTAATTTGTTGAACATTCGTTCAACGCTGGGAGTATGTCTAGATTCGAGGCAGTCAACGATACGTTTTTATATTAGTCAGTTTTTTATATTTATTTACATTTAACGTATAAAACACTGCACTTTAAATTCATGTTTTTATATGTTTGTTTATATTTGTTGTTTACCTTACATTGCGTTTGCACTTATCGTATATGTATTTGAATTTATTGTTTTTTTATTTCCTCATATTTTATTATTACCAAACATAATACTGCTAAATCAGTCTAAAAAATATAGGTCAGTCGGTGGACGCAATAAAATTGACTGACCAAACACAACAACAACATACACTATTTAATTTATAATTATTTTATTATTAAGCATTTTTTTGATTCTTGTTTTGGGTTAAAAGTTCTAGCAAAATAAAAAATCATTCTATTAATATAGTGAAAATTACTGGCCATCACCTTTCAAGTTACAAGTGCTTGAAGGGAAAACTAAAAGGAAATAAAGCTTATTGTCAACACTGATTTTTGTGTCGGGGTTGATCAACATTAACTTTATTCTTACAGTTTTAACTGCAATAACATTGGTAATTATTAATTAGAACTCTGACCATTTCATAGGTCATTTGGTTAGGGACATTTGGTTAGAACTCTACACCGACCATATTTTGTAGGCGCTTATTTTTTGCAAAAACATACACAAACCAAATTTGAGAAAAATCTGTGCAATATTTTTGTTTTTGATGGGTTTAAGTGAAGATGGGGAAGCAGCTTTATGTGGGGGTTATGACTAAGAATTGTCCTACGGGGTTTATTCTTGGACTACTGATTAATGGATGTAATAAAGCACACAAACCCAATTTTATCGAGATCTATGTGATAATTTGGATGTTATGGCAATTTAAGTCAATCTCATAGGGGCGTTTGGTGTTGGGACTAGCTCTGAACATGCAGGATTTTCACCAATTTCTATTGCATTAATGATATGGCCGACGGAAGCTTACATACCAAATATCATCAAAATATATTCATGTTTGCTACCTGTACATGGCTAACGGAAGCCTACATACCAAATATCATCAATTATTACAATGTTTACATGGACACTCAGACGGACGGACTGGCATCGCTAATCGACTAAGAAACTGATTCTGAGTCGATCAGTATAATAAGTGGTGTGTCAAGGTCAAATATCAATCATCACCATAAAAATACATACATATATACTTGTATACTTGTGAATCATGATTTGGATTTACACTTCACCCTATGTTCACGGGTACACTAAACTAGTAACAAACATCAGCACAAAGTCGTTATACCCTGACCACATAGTGGTAATGGGTGTAAAGAGTACTTAAAAAAATCATATGATTTGGGTGACTCTAAATAACAACTCAATCAGGAAATAAGTAACCGATCTTATGCAAAAACGAAGAGTCTAGCTTAGTTATTGAGGATATGATCCCGATTTTCACCGACAGACGGACAAGTGGTCATCGCTAAATCAACTTCTCTTTTTATAAGGATATATATATATATATATATTTATTTATTTATTTTATTTTATATTTACTTTTATTTAAACTGTTGCGTTAAGCGAGGTCGCAATTAAGTTTTATTTATGTTTGTAATATTACCCATACAAATTAAGGCGATTTTTTTTAATTTAATTTATTTCTGTGGATGGTGTTTTGTAGATAATTAATCAAATTACGTAAAAAGTAAAAATATATATTCCAAAAACTCGATGATTGGATTTTGCTGGCATCATTAAAATTAAAATTAATATAATTACTCACACATCAAAACTCTTAGTTATGTCATAAAGCTTAAGTTTTTACTCTCTAAAGTACACTTTTCAATAGCGATGCTAAAAGTTTCCAGATCATCACTTTTCAAGATCGATAACGTATACATCTATTAATGTGTGCACATTCTTACTTTTCCCTTTATTGAAAAGAAATACATTATTTAAATATTGAAGCACATTTTTTATTAGAATTTCAAATTTACGCAGACAATAATAAGTATTTTAACAGAGTTGTAGCAAATTACCCTTTATTCAACACCCAGTGAGGCTAAGTGTACTTACAACTCACTATGATTCCACTATTACGTCATTATTTTTTTCATTCTCTTATTTTGTCAAAGTCCGTTACTACCTCAACACTATGTGTACAGACATAAATAAACATACTTAAATGCAAGAAAAACATAAAGGCTGAGGTACCGAATCGTAACGATAACGGCACGAATCAGCTGATTTAACTTGTCTTACGAAAAACAGCTGACATAAATTAGTGATGCCAGTTATATGAGGTAGTGAAAAGCCACTAAAAATAGTGCCAAAAGCAGTATGTTGGCATTAATGCATTTGGTATGTTAAGAGTTACTGATGTTAAATATAATGAATAAGTTACCTGATTTCATTACTGTAATTTGTAAGATACTGTGTCTTGTTGTAATGGAAAATCAAATTTAATAAACACATAAATACAAATACAAATACAAACAAAAAGTTAGAAAACAATAAATGATTATGAAAAATAAAGCCATACAAACTACTTAAAAAACGGATGACGAAAATTTTATTTTGTTGTAAATCAAATATATTTCTTGACATTCGAGTACGTTTAAAAACCAGTTTCCAATGGTAGCCACTTGTGACCTATTCTTTCTTTATTGGGCTTAACATATATTTAGAACAAACTAAGAAAACACACTATATCCTTTTACAAAAAAAAAAAAAAAGAAACACACAACCACTAAAGCTTAATAATTATAGTTCCTTTCTACTGTGCAAAAACATTTGATACATTCACGTCTTTCGATAGCTGCACCAAAATTGCTGCATAAATTAATTCAAAAAGAAAACACCAACAGTTTTTTAATTTGTTTCTATATTTTTAGCACTTTTTCTACGGATTTTTTTATTATCATATTATCCTTGTTTGGTAATTATGTATGTCTTTTTATTAGATCTTCGAAGTGTAATATTGGCGAATTTTAACTCAAATTTTTTAAGCGATTTTAATTAACAATTATTCTTGTATTTTTAATTACACGCTAGGGATGCTAAATAGGCAATGCAGACATATTTTTTATCCCATTTTTTAAATAATATTTTTTTATTGAGTAATTTTGAAATTGAAGACAAATGGGTTACCCTACGCTTTTAAAAAATGCAAATAATAAAATTTTTATGAAAATTTGGATATGATTCTTATAAAAACTGAATTAAATATGTGACCTAGTAAGCATAAACGGACCTTTCGTCCGAAAAAAACAATTTTCAATTTTTCGGTGTTTCTTATGGACTTTGAGAATGTTTTTCTCGAAAACTTCATTTTAGTTGTGAACTCCCTTTTAACTTACCAAGTAACAATATTTAACATACATTGATTTATCGATATCTTGGATATCGGATGAAATTAACAATCAGATGAGAATTGTGAACAAGACTTTAATCTACAAAAATTTAACAGTGTTATCGATTTAAACTAGTTTTGATTGAAAATCCCAACTTACAAATGAAATTGATCTGTTTAGATGAATATGGAGGTTTAGATCATATGTGATGTTATTTATAAGAGACATGTAGTTATTTACAATAATTTTATCACAATGTGTAGATTTTTAACGGAAATAAGCAATGTTTTTATAAAAGCAAATGTATTAACTCAATTAAAAATTAAAATTTTAACTAGACTTGATTAAAAATAATAATATTGATCTAATTTAAAGTGACAAAGGTGAAGGTGCACAACACGTTTTCACGTTTCACCGCAATTTGGACTACTGTCAAAAAAGTTGAAATAGTGTATTTTCATGGAGGTGGGGTACATAAAAAAGTGTATAAAGCGTATGTCGACAAAAGTTCACTAACTTTAAACTTTTTCAAGCGTTGTAGAGTTTTGACAAATCAGCCGTTGTTGTTTATTTGTGAATATGAAAAACAACAAAAGTAAAATAAATTTCTGAAAGTTTGAATGAAAATCTGATAGGAAAAATAAATTTTTTTTTTGTATAAAGAAGAAAGAAAATAGATTAAGTTTATAACGCGCTTTATGTACTTTGTTTAAAGTCCAAAAAGCTCACAAAGCTCAAAATGTGTTGCCGTCGAAACACGTGGTGTGCACTTCCACATGCTTTTATTTAACTCTGCCTGTTTTTGGCGGATTATTTAAATCTTTTTTTTTTTACAAAATTCCCAACTACGAGTAGTTACAGCCATAAAACCAACAGCCTTTAAATAAAGTGGATGATAATACATTATTTAATATCTTTTTACATTAATTGTTCAAAATTTCTGGCGGATAATCTGAAAACGTTTGTCTTCAAATTTTTTTGATTATATACCTTTTACTATGTATGTATATGTTTTGGATTACTTAATAAAATTTAAATACTTTTGAAAATAATATTGGAAAATTAAAATATATTGAAAAATTAGTACCGTTTTACATCCGTATTTAAAATTTATGTTGTAGAAAACAAATGTTTAAAATTCTGATAATTTTACTTTAATTTGTTTTTTGCGATGTGTAAATTTTTCAAATTATTTATGCATAAGCAAGTCGAATTGAACATTTGATTTTTTATTATTCTATGCAGTGTTCCCACTTTTTTTAATATTATTTTTATCTTCCTCATTTAATAACTAAGTCTGCCTGCTGTCTGCAATGATTGCGTAATGAGTATCTAATTGGCGAGATAGAGGGATGGGATGAATATTTTTATATTTATATTTCATTTTCATTTTTTTTTCATCAACCAGTCGTATAAATTATTCACTCATAAAAAGTGTGTACTTTAGGGGGTGCGGGAGTAAAACAGTGATTACATTTCAAGGTCGCGTTTAAACAAGAAAAAATCTGAAACTTTTTGTTTGGCAGAAAAAAGCATACAAAAAAATTTCTTTGTTTTTTATACAAAATTTATAGTGGAAGACAGGAAAAAATTAAAGCAACAAGTTGATGACTCAATGGCGTGGAGGCTTTTGGTAGGTGGGAATAATTTTTTATGTTTCTCAAAAGTTTGGTTAAAATTATACAACTTAAAAAAGAAACAAAACAACTCAATGAAGCTCGATTATTGCAATAAATTATCAAGGTCTAAAATAATCTCTGAATGTAAGGTTATAAGAAATTATCTGTTGGTTAATTACTGCTTTCGAGCAGAGCATTAAAATGTGTTTAATGTATCTAGATAAAATGAATTGCGTTGTCAATTCATTAATAGGTAATTTAAGTACTGACAAAATAATCAAAATTTTAATTTCGGCATAAACCCATGACAGTTGTATTAACGCCATAAAAATATGACTACAACGATTTACGCTCCCTCGGTACATTAACTCTAAAAGTACAACAAATTTTTATATATAAAATAAATTTATTTATTTTTTTATTATTATTTAAAATTTGTTATATTTAATTCCAGTAAGTACTAATTATATCTGTATTATTTATATGCACATAAATACTTTTACAACCAACATTTTCATCTTCTTGTTCAAAAAAAAACTTATTTTTCTGAATTGATATTTTTATTTTTGGTATTTATACCCTATACCACTAAAATGTTTGACCTAGACCCATATATTATACCGATCGACTCAGAATCACCTTCTGAGTCGATTTAGCGACATCCGTCTGTCCATCCGTCCGTTCGTCTGTCTGTTATCAAACTACAGGTCGCAAATATGAATATATTTTGATGAAATTTGGTATCTAAGCTTCAGACCTAGCCCCATACAAATAACCATTATGCAATCGACTTAAATTACCATAAGATCCAAATTATTATGTAGATCTCGGTCAAATTGGGTTTATTTTTGTTTATTACACCCAATAATGAGTAGTCTAAAAATAAACCCTATAGGGCAATTATTAGTCATAGCCGCCATATGAAACAGATATATTGCACAGATTTTTCTCAAATTTGGTATTTATATATTTTTGCAAAAAATACGTGACTTTACCAAATATGGTCAGGATCTGACATTTTTCGAACTAGTCCTCAATAAATATGAACTTTTTGATATTCAAAGGCAAAAATTAATAACAATGACACTCAAATTTGGTTTATGCTTATTTTCTATATCCAATTAGTTGGGCTTGAGAGAAGGGATCTCTAAACGACTATAATTTTCTTACTTGTTTATTTCAGCATAGTCCAAAATATGTACACTATACCACAAAAGTCTGCTGATGGAAATTTGATATTTTTACATCGTTATATATGCAAATATAATAGAATTAGAGATAGCTAAAACAATCACTAGAAATAAAAGTTCGTTAAAACTTTTGTTATATAGAATTTTCAAATCCATTAATATTTTAATTATTTCTTCATAATATATATTTCAATATAATTTTTCAAAAACATCTAAAACAATATTAAAATTATTTTAATAAATAAATTAGTTGGTGTTAAAATTTTAACTGTTAACATAAAGTATTTGTTGTTCAATTGGAAAACATCCTACTCATTCTATATTGCTGGGCTTCTTTTTTCCACCACGGTTGTTTTAGAATAAAAAATATTTCCCAACACACTGAAAAAAAATCACCAACCGAATTGCATTATAGATTGTATCTTAATATTAAGTAACCTTCTTCTATTGTGATCAAACATTTACTGTTAAGACAACAGAATTGTTATTGTTATTCATCGCAATGAGGTTGTCAATAAATTCGGTAGCCAAAATGAATCTAATTTTTGAGTGTACTCCAGTACACTTTGACCAATGTTTCTAAAATTTGTATCTCCCAAGTAATAGGATTTCTCAACGTCGTCAAAATAGCCTTTTGTTTGATCACACACAGAAACGGATCTGTTGTTGCTACTGAATTTGTTGCCAACCGAATTTTTGTAAATCCATGTTCTATGAAATTATTCTATTGTAATTACTGAAATTTATTGTACAGTTATTATAAGTTTCCGGCAACTAAGTTTTTACATAAATTCGATTAGTCATATTATATTATTTGATTGATACAAAGGAATTTACATTTGATATGTTGGCAACCATTTATCTGAGTATCCCATATTAAATACATAATTATTTTACTTTACTTACTTTAAATTTTTAATATGAAGAATATCTCGTTAAGATACTATTCCCAAAATATGCATTCATCATTCACGAATCAATTTTATGTATTCACCAATTGAAAACATAAGTTCGTGCCCATACATTGGCCGCAAATTTTCCTAAAAGGAAAATTAATGTCTAATTGATTTTTATAGAAATAAATTGAAATCATCATTATAGTTGGATTTTAAGTTTTTAACAACAAACTTATGTAATAACAATGTTACACAATCTTCTTTGGTACAACTTTGCTAATAACAAAATTTTAAATTTGATTTAACAGTGAAATTAAACACAACAGAGAATAATGACCACTAGATCTGCCATGAAACATATGAAAATTTAAATATTATTATTTCCTACGCTCTCCATGCTTAGATTTAGATAGATTGAGAAGAAGAAAAATTACCTGATAAAAGCGGCTAAAGCTCTTAAAATATAAAGAATTCTCCAAAATAAACTACATACATTATTTTTAAGGCTTTGAGTCAAGTATGTTAGAATTTTCTTCACTATTAAACTATCCACAAATGCGCACGGAACAAAGTTATTGTTTTTGTTTTCCAAATTTGGTTGCTCTAATGGCCATAATATATAGTTTATCTATCGCATGATATCCTTTGATCCACAAGTTGAGTTGTTATGTAATTTTTCACTTACAATATAATTTGATTCATGAAATTGCCTTTCGGTTATAACTGCCGAAAAAAGTAAAACATTGGTATTCTTTTATTATAATCGAATTCTGATTAAAAATTTTCTTTACTATATTTTCCGATAATTTGTTACAATTTAAGTTAACATATTTTCGGTTTAAAATATGTTGTTGTAATAGAAACACCAATAATTGATTAATGTTATACTGTTATATAAAGACTTTGCTTGGTAAACAAAACTTATTTTACCACTGCAGGCACCCTCGTTTTATAGGAATTATGTTTAAATGGGACTTAAAAAAATATATTGCATTTTTTCAGTGGTATCCGATTTGTAACTAATATTTTTTCTTATTTCACCGTTGAAGCAAAATCTCTTTCCGCGCAGCCATTTCTTTAAATTTTTTTATTTTTTATTTTTAATTTTAATTTTTTATTTAAAATTTTTAATTTATAATTTTTAATTTTAGAAATTTTCAAGTTGGGTTAAGGTCATAACAGGGTCATTGACGACAATACTCATATCCGAACCACGTAATTCCGCGGACATTGATTATCTTGTTGATCATATGAAGACGCTTTTCAATAAATCTTTAGATTCTTCTTGCCTCTTGGCAAGTCCAAAATGCAAGAAGGAGCCACCATGGTGATCTAGCGAGCTGCATCAGATCAGAGACTCCCCCCAGGAAACTCTTTAAGAAGGCAAAGTCTTCAAGAGTAGACGAGGATTGGTTGGCTTAAAAACTGCAGCTTAGAACCTATAAGAAGAAGATTAGAACACAAAATGCGATTATTGGGAAAAATTCTTTGATATCATAGAAGACGTTTCCGAAGCATCCGGTAGCGAAAGGTTCTGGCTTCTACCCCTTGCACGTTAGATTATTTTGCAAATCAAATGCGGATGCGGACTACCTCCAGTGGGGTATAATTAGCTTGTTACTAGATACCCATTTTCGGGACAATTCCTTTACGTCGTTACATATGTTGTAGTACCCTGACGCTGGCACGAAAGATATTGCTTCGGAGATAATTAAAGTACCAACATTATCCTGGGCGATTAGGAGCTTCAAACCTTACAAATCTCCAGGACCAGACGGTATCACCCCAGCTGAATCCTGTATATGTCGGACTACATTTCCCCTTGGTTATGTATGCTTTCCACTTGCTGTATTAATTCAGCGTATATTCCTATGCAGTGGAGGGATTCAAAGTGGAGCGTATGATAGACTCTTACTTACGTAGAACTATAGAACCTAAACTGCTATCGGCGGGACAACATGCCTACAGCAAGGGAAGGTCAACTGAAACAGCTCTTCGCGAGCTTGTAAGTACCATCGAGAAATCGCTCTCGGTAGGAGAATACACCATGACAGCCTTTTTGGATATAGAAGGGGCTTTTTACAATATCACACCGGACTCGATAATAGCGGCACTATCTAGGAGTGAATTCTGTGATCATGTCATTGATTGAAAACCTTCTTGCCAACAGGCTGATAACCTTTAAATGGGAAACGTCTCTAATATCCCGATTTGTGAACAGGGGAACACCACAAGGGGGCATTATATCACCACTTCTCTGGAAGTTAGCCCTGAACTTAGTGCTAGTTTCTGTGGAGCGGCAAGGCTGAAATGTCGTTGCCTATGCTGGTGACGTGGCCATATCTATAAATGGCAAGTTTATATCTACACTTAGGGATATTTTGCAACGAGCTCCCATGGGGCAATCTAACTGGTCAAGTAGTTGCGGTCTGATGGTTAATCCGACCAAAATGGTAGTTGTTCTTTTCACGAGAATGTATAAAATCCTATTTCTCTCGACGGCACAGAAATCGCCTTCTCTGTTGGAGCCTAGTATCTTGGCGTATTCCTGGGCAAGAAGCTGAACTTCAGACGGAACTTAGAGGAGCTGTCGAAGGAGGCGACCATAGCTTTATACTTCTGCAAAAACACCATTGGTAAGCGATTGGGCTTTAGCGAAAAAATTGCTTATTCGATCTACACGGCAGTGGTTCGCCCAATACTGCTGCACGGGGTCATCGCTTGGTGGCCTGCTTTGCAGAAGGTCTCCAATAATAACTTTCTCGGAAGGCTTCTATGAACATCACTGGCGCCCTTCGTACTACACCTTCGGATGCCTTAAACATCATCTTACACCTAATTAGATTGAAAATATTAGGGAAACAGTCGGCGGCCTCATCGACCATCCGACTAAGGAGCTGAACGTGGATTACACTACTCCAAGGAGCTTATCTGAGCGGCACTACAACACTCTAATACCGACCGGGGAATCTTAGTCTGGGAGGACTCCAGGTATACCGGGCAACTGCAGCGCTGATGAGCTGGCAAGACAGGGCACTACCTTACAGGTTCCAGCAGATTTTGAATGTGTTGGTACACCCCTGGAATCGTGCAAGCTAGAACTTCGACTTCGCACCGATGGCATAACGAACAGAAATGGGCTAGTGGAATAACGTGTAGGATCATGAGACAAATCTGGGCGGCTCTGAATTGAAAGCTCCCCCATGGGGAGATCTCGACGATTATCACTGGGCACTGCTCATAGAGAGACACGCTGAACGCCTCAAGTTCTCGTCAAATGATTTATGTCATAGCTGCAAGGATGTGGAGGAGGTGAATTGTGTAGAACATTTCCTTTGGTATTGCCCGGTGCTCTCCAGAACAAGACTGCGGACATTGGGATTGTCGTTCCTTCAGGATCTCTCTGACCTCTCAAATGTGAATATTTTACATCATCATCAGGAGCTCAAACTGGTTCTATGGTGGGGACTGAGGGCAACACCCCTTCGTCCCGTGGTACCACGATGGACCCCAGAGTCTAAGTGTGCTTATCCTTGGATTAACAGCCAATTCTAACCTAACCTGGAACCTACACTGCATTTTACACATATAGTTATTTGTATATATTATTATTTCACATTTATTGTTACCCCACATTTACTTCCGCATATTACTGTTACCAAACATAGTAATGCTAAATCAGACTAAACAATATACATAGGTCAGTCTGTGAACTTAATAAAATTATTTAATCATTTCTGACTGACAACACTCTTTAGCATTATTATGGTTAGAAGCCAAACACAACAACAAAATACATTTTTATAATTATTCTAGTAATGCAGCATATCAATTGTGTCTTATTACTATGCCGGCATTCTTCAAGTTCCAAGTGTCCTAAACACATTAAAACTGCCATAACATTGCCAATTATCCTAATTTCATTTAGGACTCTACAATCACTTTTCACCTGTTTAAGGATGTCAGCATAGGAGGTGTCTCCACAAATTTTAATCACAAGGGCATCGGGCCGAGCTGATTCTTTATCTTTTTCGGTTTTTTGCGCACTTTTTCCCAATCAGATTTCACAACCTCTGTATGCGGTATCCCGAATTCTTCAGCTGTAGTTCTGTGTTAGACTCCGTGCTATTCTTTACAGCCTTCTTAGCAGTGGTATCTTTTTTCCTTGTCGTTTTATTTTCTTTCAGACTCTGTGTAGTAGGACCAGTTTTTAGGGCCGGTGTTGTTGGTGTTCCCTGAAGTTGTGGTATTGGCCATATATTCGTCTAGGTTTCCTTACTCACTAGTTGGCAGTTAACAGGTAAAATGTTCGACTCGTCAGATACGTGCATAAATAGCAATTGTATCTCACGTAACATTGAGGAATATCCTTATGTATGTTCGCACGTTTTCTAAGAAATTCTACTAATTTGATATTTTCTTTCCGAGCTTATTCAAACTATTGTTACCAGTAGCTTCCAAGTTCAACACGTTTATAGGTAGTGATCTCATTATCACACAACTTCATCTGAATGGACTTTTCTTTATCCATGTTATGATTGTTATTATTGGTGTTGTCATTATTTTTCATATTCAAGTCTATTGGTCCAAACTCAAGGCTGATATCTCCATTCGCTATGCAGTCGCGCCAAGATCCCATGATTACCTTATGAGATCACATGCCAGTGCCAGATCCGCTTTAGTGAGGAGATTCATCCGAAGCTGCACCACCAAATGGTGACGAATTTTGAGCGCACCTTGAGACTTGCTAGGTTTAAAAAGGAGGAGGCTTTTGTGGCATTAAACTGGAAGCCATTTTCGTAGAGTTTTACCTATGCATACCCAAGTTCCAGAATACCACAGACCGTCAGCCCAGGGTTCATCAAATCCAAATTGTTTCTCAGAAATGCCATAATTAAAATCGTACTGGACTTGATCTTTATACCTTTCGGCGGAGATGTAATTGCCTCATGTGTCGGTTCCACGGATTCGTCACGCTAATAACTACGCCTCTCTCGAGGGTTCCCTTGTGGTTGGATGCCTAATTAAGTGCGATATCCACTCGCCCTGTCACAGGACTTCATAGAGCTCCAGCACCCTTTTTAGTACGCTCTCTATGCCTGCCACAACTAGGGTCCGCAAGGTAGTTACTCCCGTTATCCTCTCCAGAGGATACCCTTGCGGAGTGTATGTATGTATGAAAATATGTATGTGTGTATGCATGGATGCATGGATGGATGTATGTATGGATGTATGTTTCTATTAGAGTAAGCAAATGATTAAAGCAAAAAATAAAAAATGATAAACCATAAATAAATAGTGTTTGAAATAAATTTGAAATTTTTTATGTAAAAAGTCAATGTACTTAAACAAGTAATTGACCAAAACCAACAATAACTATCCATAAAAAGTTGAACACCAAAATTATAAACAATATATGAAAGTATGTATGTATATATGTTTTTAACTTAATGAGTATATATCGTCACCTCAGAGACCAAACAACCTATCAGCAGTTTTCAAAAGTTTACAGGAGAGAGAAAAAACGTTATAAAATTGGAACTATTTGCAATATTGAAACGAAAATTATATATTCTTAATTTGGTAATAGCTTGGTTATTTGTAATATTAGGCGATCAAAATTTTGCATACATATGCGTTATGATATAGGGAATAATATTAAATAAAAAACTCAATTTTTAATTTTTGCTGATAGGTTGTTTGGTCTTTAAAGTGACGATATGTAGGTAACAAGAAAATGCTCCAAAACGTATGCAGAGTGTATGTCAACATATATTTCTGCATTTATTTGTGGCTAATACTGTGTTCCGACTAAAGTGTTTAGCCAAGTTTATAGAGTTTATGGGATAAACGAGAAAATTTTGACATGCTTACCCATAAATTTTTTTCGTTTGCTTTGTTTAAATCTTAAACATTTCAAAAAACGAAAAATCGCAGATTTGTATTTAATTTTGCGCATGTTCTGTGTAACATTTATCATTTTTGCCAAGTTAGCATCATTTTTGACACTACAATAAATTACAATAAAAAAATACAAAACAAAATAGTATGTAAAACATAAAAGTGCCTTTATAATAAAAAAACAAAAAAAAAAAACATATAATGGATATCAAAAAAAGACAAAAAAAAAAAACCGTGGACAGTGAAAGAGGAGCAGGTGTTGGTCGAGATTTGGGCTGACCGGATCCCTCATTTGCGAGGGGCTCAGATAAAGAGCCATGTGTATGAAGATATTATAGCAGATATGGGAAAACATGGCAGCGAGGTAAGTGTATTGGAAATAAAATCACAAATACACAACCTAACAACAAGATATAGGAGAGTTTACGTTATATCCGGGATCTTGGGAATATTGGATAAATAAAGAATATTTGGTAGAATAAGGTAGAGCATGTGGTGGCTCACCTATCCTAATTAAATCCAGACATCAAATTCAAATATTTAATCCTTATAGACAAATAGTTTATATTCATTAAATTTCATTTCGTACTAAATCAATTTAAAAAATTTGATCTCAAACGGTAGAACTGCGTATTATGTAGCTATATAAATGATTTGTACTCTTATTTTAGTAGGTTTTTTTAAACCAATATCTATAAACATATTATTTTTTTATTTATTTATTTCTTATATTAATCCTTAACATAACATACTTAGTCGAAAAGTCAAATAAAAAAGTTTTGAAACTTTTAGCATTGCTGTTTAATTGTTGACTTAGTGGAAGATTGTTCCAAAGAAGAGTAGCATGGACATAAAATTGCCATTCAGATACTAGGTATTGATGTATAGGTATTATAAGATTTCGGTTTCTTGGCGATTGGAAAAAACGAATTTTATCAAATATATATTTAGGGTTTTGCCTATTTATTATTTTATGCAAAAAAGTTATAATTAAAAAATTTTAAGAAAATCTTATTAAATTGGAAAAAAAGGATATCGCCGCCTTTTAAAATGTTTCTTTAATGCGATATTATTAGGAAATCATACTCAGTTTGCTTTGTTTGTACACTAAAAAATAAACAACAAACTTACAGTGTGGGTCAGAAAAAAAGCAACCAAAATCACTATTGACCTTTTTGTATTTTTAACCATGTTATTGTTGCTTTTCCAAAATCTTCTTTATCATTTATTACTCTTTATAACATTATAAATAGAAGACATAACTAAAATTGTAAACTAGAAGAACCGTTATATATTTTTTTTTTACAAAAAAATTCAAAATGGCACTATTTCAGTTGGACAAAACAAAAGCAACTTTAAGCAAGAACAGATTGCATTGTCTCTACTTTCAAGTTTAACGGCTATTTTTGAATTCTCTTTTAATTTAATTTAATTTAGTTTAGGTTGACTGACTGCTAGTTGCGTTGTGAAAGTGATCATATTTAAAAAAACCGCCATGGCTCGTGATAAATACTTCGAAAAAAAAAAAATTAAGGAATTTTTGAATGAAAGAGTCAAATAGAACTAGCTAAAAAGCATAATATAAATAAAGCTATAATATCTCGGCTTATAAAAAAATATAAAAGAACAAAATCTGTAAAAACATTGCATTTGGGGGGAGCACCACGGAAGACAGATGAAAGGACAGACCGTCGCATTGATACAAATTGTGCAAAAATATCAATTTAAATCATCAGAAACTAATTTAAATGAGTTAAATTTAAATACAGATTTAAGGACTGTTCCTCATCGAACATTAGAAGCAGGTTTCCAAAGCACGAGGCCAGAAAAAAACACTGCTCACTTAGAAACATTTGGCAAAAAGGCAAAACTTATTATTTCAACTCAATTTCACTAAAATTTTTAGCATATCAATATTTTTAGGCTTCATTTTGCACAAACGTATCAAAACTGGACGCCTTCAAAATGGAAAACTGCCTTATTAAGCGACGAGTCAAAGTTGAATTTGTTTAGCTCTGATGGAAAGTGAATTGTTCGCCCCAAGAAAGGAAATCGGTACTGCAAGCCAGCTGTTTAGCATGGCGGCGGATCAATTATCATTTGGCCATGTTTCTCTGATTTTGGCATTGGTCGCTTCCTCGAAATCGATGGATTAATGGATAGATTTAAATATAGAGAGATTCTTGCTAACATTTAAAGGAAACTGAGTGGAAAAGCAGTCCAGTCAATATTATCAACCACCTTATTGAATCCATGGCACGTAGATGCCGCGAAATTATAAAAATCAATGGATTCTTCACTAAATATCTTAAATATATTATTATTTTTTATAAAAATAAAAAATCTTATTTTCGATCTTTATCAATTTAATGATTGAGTTTGAAATTGTTCAGGCTCAAGATCAAATGTTTTTACTTTAAATAAAGTAAAAGCATTAGCACATTTGTTTCAAAAATTGATCTATGTATATTCTGCATGACAGGTTATACAGCTGTTTCGGGAAGAGTCACCAACCCTCATCAGTAACCAAAAGCAGTAGATAGTTTGTTTGGTAAAAAGTTAAATTCATATATATTTGCTGAAAACAACCAAATGAGAATTCAAGCAAAAGTTATACTATTTAAGCCTCTTCCAATATAACAAACTAAAAATAGAACAACTTTGAAACAAATATGATTGTATACGAGTACACATTGCATACTACAATATACATGTTTGTTTTTGTCTTGAAAAAACAAGAAAAACAATTTGTTTTTGCTAAACTTACATTTAGCGTTAACGGCGTGCCCTCCGTATTTTTAATTTTATTATTTTTATAAAAATAAAAAATCTTATTTTCGATCTTTATCAATTTAATGATTGAGTTTGAAATTGTTCAGGCTCAAGATCAAATGTTTTTACTTTAAATAAAGTAAAAGCATTAGCACATTTGTTTCAAAAATTGATCTATGTATATTCTGCATGACAGGTTATACAGCTGTTTCGGGAAGAGTCACCAACCCTCATCAGTAACCAAAAGCAGTAGATAGTTTGTTTGGTAAAAAGTTAAATTCATATATATTTGCTGAAAACAACCAAATGAGAATTCAAGCAAAAGTTATACTATTTAAGCCTCTTCCAATATAACAAACTAAAAATAGAACAACTTTGAAACAAATATGATTGTATACGAGTACACATTGCATACTACAATATACATGTTTGTTTTTGTCTTGAAAAAACAAGAAAAACAATTTGTTTTTGCTAAACTTACATTTAGCGTTAACGGCGTGCCCTCCGTATTTTTAATTTTATTATTTTTATAAAAATAAAAAATCTTATTTTCGATCTTTATCAATTTAATGATTGAGTTTGAAATTGTTCAGGCTCAAGATCAAATGTTTTTACTTTAAATAAAGTAAAAGCATTAGCACATTTGTTTCAAAAATTGATCTATGTATATTCTGCATGACAGGTTATACAGCTGTTTCGGGAAGAGTCACCAACCCTCATCAGTAACCAAAAGCAGTAGATAGTTTGTTTGGTAAAAAGTTAAATTCATATATATTTGATGAAAACAACCAAATGAGAATTCAAGCAAAAGTTATACTATTTAAGCCTCTTCCAATATAACAAACTAAAAATAGAACAACTTTGAAACAAATATGATTGTATATGATTGTATATTTGTTTCAAAGTTGTTCTATTTTTAGTTTGTTATATTGGAAGAGGCTTAAATAGTATAACTTTTGCTTGAATTCTCATTTGGTTGTTTTCATCAAATATATATGAATTTAACTTTTTACCAAACAAACTATCTACTGCTTTTGGTTACTGATGAGGGTTGGTGACTCTTCCCGAAACAGCTGTATAACCTGTCATGCAGAATATACATAGATCAATTTTTGAAACAAATGTGCTAATGCTTTTACTTTATTTAAAGTAAAAACATTTGATCTTGAGCCTGAACAATTTCAAACTCAATCATTAAATTGATAAAGATCGAAAATAAGATTTTTTATTTTTATAAAAAATAATAAAATTAAAAATACGGAGGGCACGCCGTTAACGCTAAATGTAAGTTTAGCAAAAACAAATTGTTTTTCTTGTTTTTTCAAGACAAAAACAAACATGTATATTGTAGTATGCAATGTGTACTCGTATACAATCATATTTGTTTGAAAGTTGTTCTATTTTTAGTTTGTTATATTGGAAGAGGCTTAAATAGTATAACTTTTGCTTGAATTCTCATTTGGTTGTTTTCAGCAAATATATATGAATTTAACTTTTTACCAAACAAACTATCTACTGCTTTTGGTTACTGATGAGGGTTGGTGACTCTTCCCGAAACAGCTGTATAACCTGTCATGCAGAATATACATAGATCAATTTTTGAAACAAATGTGCTAATGCTTTTACTTTATTTAAAGTAAAAACATTTGATCTTGAGCCTGAACAATTTCAAACTCAATCATCTTAAATATATTTACGCTGATCCCTGACTCACTGACTGACTGACTGATTCTGTAACGCTGAAATAATACACATAGCACTCCCTACAAAGCTATGCGAAATACACAAACAAAATTTAATCTTTCTCATTTGATACAAACCCACACACAATTTTCTCTCTTCTATGTTACCGACCAGTGCTGCTAATAAAATCTTCTGAAAATCGACAATTTTGGAAACTAAATCGCCAAAATCGTCATTTTTAAAACAAGAAATTGTCAAGAAAATAAAAATAAAACTCGACAAAATATTACAAAAGGAAACAATAAAATTTATTTATATCATTCATATTACGAATATTATTACAGTATTGGTTATTTCTATATATAAAAATGTATTAGTGATGAAATTTCAACGAAAAAAATTTAACACAGCAATCAACTAAATAATTTTATTGATATGTATCTATAGCTGAAACATATAATATAGGTTTAAAGTATCGCCGTAATTAAAACTTAAATCTTAAATGGAGATGCTATTCAAGGTATTTCCGTTTTGAAACGACTTGACCCAGAATTACATCTATACATATTTTGTAATTTACATTTACACTGAACAAAAACTATCAATTTTCGATAAACAACCCATTAGTTGTTAACCCTTGAAATCGTAATTTTTATACTACTGAAAATTTTAAATCTTCAGTCACCATTTTAAATAATTTAACAAATCATTTTAACAAATTGAAAAATCGTCAAAATTACAATAAGTTCTCAAAATTGTCAACACTGCTAACGACAATAGCACTACTATTCAGATTTCGTGTTACATATGTAATAAGTTGAGCGCAAAAAATTCATCAAAAAAAACTAATATCTATTCAAATTCTTCTTTAAATTACCATTATTGGTCAATGAAAAAATTCTGCAAAAAAAGTAAAGAATGAAATTTTATCAAACTAAACTTATTCGTTTGTCTGTTTTGTTTTTCATCTCAAAATTGTTTTATTTGTTAAGAGTGCTTTCGCTTAGGTTCTCTGATAACCAGCTCTTACCAAAGAGTATGCTTTTTTTGATAAATATTTGAGAAAAAAAGAGATCTTCAATGTGGATTTTGTTGTTGTCCAACGTATGATTTCGTTTATAGCTCTGTATTGAAAAACCCTTGAAAAAATAGTGCAATATTAAGTTTAAAATTTAAAATTTAAATTTAAATTATTGTAACTTTGCATAATTAAATTACATTGTAATTTTAGAGAGAGGTGGGAAAATAATTTTTTTTTTCACTCATAATATTAATTTTTGCATAACTTGCTTTTAAAAAAATTTAGACAAACATAAATTACGTAAATAGGTATATTAAAGATTTTAATTTGAATAATTTATTGAAATTATCATGGAAGAATTAAAGGCGATTTTTTTCTTTTAAGTAAAACTAATACGCACCTATTTTTTATTTTTTCTTTTTTGGATTTATAGATAACTGCAAAAAATGTAGTTCTCTTTTTTCAGTTTACATTATGATGAAATATGAAATATTTTTTTCTTTTTTGTGTAGGTGTATTGATGTTTGCATTTCCTTAAGGTGTGGGAGGTTTTAAAACCTTTTTTGCATTTCTCTTCCTGAATGCACAATATGTCGAGAGTGTTGTATCAAAATTTTAAGAAAATCAGAGCAAAACTTAAGAAGCTACAGCGTTTCCAGCGACCGGCCTCATACGGTATACATACAGTATATAAATCCGTTTTTAAAAAACTTTAAACCGATTTTCTCGCAAATAAATGTTCGAAGTCCGTGAACATCATAATTCAAAATCCTCTTGACCGATTCTTTTGAAATTTTAGACACTATATCTACACATACATCATCAACCACGAAGGTTTTTTAATTGCATTTTCTTCCCTATTTTTTAACAACAAATTCCCGAAATTGTATAGCAAAAATCATTTTTCACTTCAAAATGCTGCAAAAAAAAATTGAAAAACTCTTCGTCACTACTTCAGGAAACATGTCACCTTTTAAACGCATTTCGATTTTTTTATTTCACATGGTCCGGTAACGAGTTATGATGTTCACCACAAAACAACAACGCCTCCGGATATTGGCTGTCACGAACTTATTTATTAAAATTTTTAGTTGAAAATTTTTTCAAAGATTCTTCAAATGTTATGCTATAACGTGTATTCATGTCTTCAAAAAAGAATTATGCAAAATACGACTTTTATTAACTTTTTAATATTTTTTTAAAATCATATAATATTAAAAACTCCTTATGTATAGAAGCAGAAAGTATAAGGCAAAGATTGGCTACTGGACCTTTTACAAAACTTCATTTGAAAATCGAATTTTTTGGTGTGCATTTTTTACAACTGTTTTTCGATTTTTTTTAAGAAATTTTAAAAACATTAAAATTAATTTTTTTAAATATGTAAAATATAAGACAATTCTGAAATGGAAAAAAAAATTTGTTTGTTAAAGTCAAAATAAACGGGCGCCTAGGCGCCACACAATCCATTAGTTGAATAATAATGGCATTTTGAGTTTTTTTTTTTGCAAAAATAAAAGGTATAAGGGTTCATTTAGTTTACAATTTTAGGTTTCTTTTTTTATTTGAAATGTTATGAATTGGTAAAGAATATTTTGGAAAAACAACAAAAACCTGCTTAAACATACAATAAATGTGTATAGTGATTTTGGTTGTTTTTGTTATGACCAACACTGTTTATATAAAGAAAGTGCTTGTCTTATCTTTTCACATTATCCATTCCATTCATTTTGGTTGTTTGTTGTGTTTGAGGGAAATCCATAGAACTTCTCACATTCTGTACCCATGCCTTTGCCTAATCTTCGATATCGAGCCTTCAAATGACCAAATGAATTTTCTTTACTCTTCGGCTCTTCCACAATGCGAAATCAAATTTTTTCTTTATAATGTCTTTTTCCGCATTAAAAGGATATGGTTTCATTACAGTTGTTGACAGCAGAAAAGCTGAATCTCCAGTTATTAGGATTGGGACGTGAACCCCAGATAATTTCTTTGATATTTCCTCTAATAATAATAACAGACATTCCTCAAGACTCTTTTTTAATAATGACTTTTCAAAAATTTGTGAATCATTGCATCGTCCTGGACTGCTTACATTCAAGAACAAAAACCTATATCTGAAAAACATTGTGTTTATATACATACAGTGAAAATAAAAATCAACATTGTTGAATACAAACCTTTGTAATTGTAACAAGTAAGAAAATTATAGTCGGTCGAGACCGACTATATGATAGCCTATACCATGCGTTTAGAGACCCTATCTCTTAGGCCCAACTAAGTGGATACAGAAAATAAGCATAAACCAAATTTGAGTGGGATTTTTATTAATTTTTTCGGCTGCAGATATGAAAAAGTTCATACCGGATGCTATAACTATATGGGAACTAGGCCCAAAAATGGACCGATCCTGACCATGTTTGGTAAAGTCTCTTGTATTTTGCAAAAATATATACAAAAAAATTTGAGAAGAATCAGGGCAATATTTTTATTTTTTGATAGATTTAAGTGAAGATCGGGAAGCAGCTCTATGTGGGGCCTATGACTAACAGTTGTTCCAGGGATCATTTTTAGACTACTCATTAATGGATGTAATAAACGCATACAAACCCAATTTGAGTAAAATCTATATGACAATTTGGATCTTATGGCAATTTATGTCGATTTCATAGGGGTCATTTGTATGGGGGCTAGGTCTGAACATGGACCGATTCTCACCAATTTCAACAGCGTTCATCCCATGGCCGATAAAAGATCAAATACCAAATTTCATCAAAATATATTCATATTTGCGACCTGCAGTTTGATTACAAGCTTTACATGGACACACAGACGGACGGTCGGACGGACGGACATCGTTTAATCGAATCAGATGGTGATTCTGATTCGATCGGTATAATTAAAGATGGGTGTAGGTCAAATATTATTGGTTGTTACAAACAGCAGCACAAAGTCATTATACCCAAACCACATAGTGGTATAGGGTATAAAAATCGACAGCATCCGATGAGTTAAGATGAACTTCGACGTGTATACATCTTAAACGGCAAATAAAAATTTCCGATGGCTCCCAAACATTGGGGAAATCCTAGTACTTCAAGCCCTTTTACGCATTCTTCTACTTTTTCCTGAGTTACTTCAAGCCCTTTTACGCATTCTTCTACTTTTTCCTTAAAGGAAAATTATCAAAATTCAAGTACAATTATGCACACCATAGACTTTTCAATTCCAAATAAGTGGGACATACTTCTGTACTATGCGAAGGACCCAAAGCATAGAGTGTAATAGCTACCTTTTTTTGTAATGGTATGTTCTTTCGAAATGGGGTATCTGTTTGTGAAAACCTATCAACTTGTTGCACAGCTATTCATCCGAAATTTGTTTTTGAAAAATTTCAAAAATGATTGGATGCGATGCTATAAAGAGAATTCATTAAATTTTCATTAATTGTAATAATTATATTCAATATAACTAATTGGCATAATCTTGTATCATAATTAGGTTGATTAGTATGAACCGCCATTACCAATAGAATATGTTGTCTTCTCAAATTTATAATATTATTAACTATAACCCGACGTCTTCTTTTATATTCATTTGTTTGCATTTAAAATAACTCATCTATATTGAAAATTGCATCATTAATAGAATTAAAAAAGATGGCCACCAATTTAATGATTATATTTTTATCTATTTTTTAAATTTTACAACTTTTCAATTGTTTCTTATTCTTGAAACCACTGTTCAATCCGCTGAAATGTCAGATGAAATATTTACCAAAAACACACTATATAAAGTGCGAACGACCGTGTTTTGTTTTTCAAAACAAGGGCTAAAACTCGACAAAAGTGTGAACGCTCTATAAACGAAAAAAAATATTTTTATTTGTAAATCACGCATTAATTTTTAACACAACAAAAACCAATTATCTATAAAACTCCAAAACAAAACTTATCATAAAAAACCATAATTTTAAAAAACCAGCCTCCTCCAAAAAGCTCCTGAACCCGCATAAATTTACTACTATTGTAATGTATGTATGTCTGTTTAAGGTATTATAAAATGCACTAAAATCACTCTTTACACAATCTATCACTCTTTCCCAAAATCCCGATATTTTTTTCATGAAAACAAACACGGTAATATTCACGTAACGTTACACGTTAAAAGTATTAAAAGGAATAGTTTTTTAATTTCATTGAATCGTTTTATTATACCGTCCACCCCAGTGTGCAGAGGGTATATATAAGTTTGTCATTCCATTTGTTATAATTAGAAAAAAAGTTCTGGACCCCATATAATATATATATTTGTGATCCTTATGACAATCTGAGTTGATATAGCTATGTCCGTCTGTGGAAATCACGATGACAACTTCAACGAGGCAGCTAGGGTGCTAGTTTGAATAAAAAAGATTCACTGCATTTCTGAAAAGTTCACTTTTTAAAAACGTCCAAATCAGTTGAATAGGGCCCGAGATCTGAATGAACAACTAAAAAAAGTCTTGAAACAAAATGATTTTTGATGTTGTTCTTGTCACCATCACGACCTTATTAGGATAGCTAGGGAAACCAGTTTTAGTGAGAATGATTCACCAAGATAATGGAAAATTTCCGGTTTCAAAAATCATTAAAATCGGTGGAACAGATCCCGAGAAATCACTGAAAAAGTAAAAAAAAAATTACAAATATGATGTCTCTGTATTGTTCTTGTTGTTATTCTAAATGTTGTATTGTTGTCATAGCTGGACTTGTTGTTTTTGTGGTCGTTGTGGTAATAATATTATAAAAACTAACTCTTTGTAAATTTTTTTATCAACTCTGGTAGAAAAATTTTAAAGTTTCCATTGTTTTGGCATCACTAAAAAAATCTGTTAGATCATTTTTGTCATCGGCACGAGCCTGACTGCAAAGTTTCAGATCGATTGGGTCACGGGAGTAAAAATTCACCAACATCTAAAGTAAATAATGTTGAACTACATACATAGTCGTTAATAAAAAAAAAGCAATGTAAATTTACCAAATAAAATTTTATGTATTAATTTATTTAAAGAAAAACACGAAAATAACTTTTGATGTTGTATTTTTTGTGTGTAATATTTACATATATGTACATACATACATATATTAAATAACAAAATAATATATATATATATTCTATACATGTATATTCATAATTACCGCATGTTTCAAATAAATCGGCATATTATTTTAATTATATAAAATTCTCCAATATGTATTTTGTTTTAGGGAAAATACATTTCTTTTGTATTAACAAACAGAGTGTCACTTCATTTTGCTCAGTGTTGCTGGCGCCGCAATTTTCGTTCTAATTAGCTTTGCAAACGTTATTTCTATTTTAACATGAATATTCAACATTTTAAATTAGATATCAAACACAACAATGATAAGAGTATACACAGGGCTGGTCTTTTATTTCATACGTTATTCCATTGTTCTTTTACAAATATGACCATAAGTTTGGCATATTAACTTTTTGTTGTGTTTACAAAATAGAGTTACCGAGTTCAGCAATGAGTTTTTTTGCTTTCAAAACAGTTCTACATAGACATATAAAATTATTATTCTGCTTTAGCTACAAAATATCTGATTGCGATTACATATAATTTTTAAAAATTGTTTATAATTACTAAAGAATTACTGTTGACATAAATACTGAATTGCACCTTTTAAATTTTCCATTCAAATTTAAGAAAATATCAATTCTAAAAATTGGAATTCCAATTATAAATTAAACAAGTAAGAAAATTATAGTCGGTCTAGACCGACTATATGATACCCTATACCATGCGTTTAGAAACCCTATCTCATAGGCCCAACTAACTGGACATAGAAAATAAGCAAAAACCGAATTTGAGTGGCATTTTTATTAATTTTTTTTGGCTGCAGATATGAAAAAGTTCATATCGGATGCTATATCTATATAGGGACTAGGTCCAAAAATGGACCGATCCTGATCATGTTTGGTAAAGTCTCTTGTATTTTGCAAAAATATATACAAACAAAATTTGAGAAGAATCAGTGCAATATTTTTGTTTTTTAATAGATTTAAGTGAAGATCGGGAAGCAGCTCTGTATGGGGTCAAAGGGATCATTTTTGGACTACTCATTAATGGATGTAATGAATGCATACAAACCCAATTTGAGTAAGATCTATATGACAATTTGGATCTTATGGCAATTTATGTCGATTTTATATGGGTAATTTGTATGGGGGCTAGGTCTGAACATGGACCGATTCTCAACAATTTCAATAGCGTTCATCCCATGGCCGATAAAAGCTTATATACCAAATTTCATCAAAATATATTCATATTTGCGACCTGCAGTTTGATTACAAGCTTTACATGGACACACAGACGGACGGACGGACGGACGGACGAACATTGTTAAATCAACTCAGAAAGTGATTCTGATTCGATCGGTATAATTAAAGATGGGTCTAGGTCAAATATTTTTGGTTGTTACAAACAGCAGCACAAAGTCATTATACCCAAACCACATAGTGGTATAGGGTATAAAAATATGAATTGAATTTCAGAAAATCATATTAAAACGTCGGAAATAATAACTTGAAATTTAGAAGATATCGATTGAATTTTTAAAATATAAATTTTATTCTTTAAACACAAATTGAAATTCAAAAAACACGAAATATGTTAACATTTAGAAAATCAACTGAAATAAGATTTCAGGATAAGAAAATATTAATTTAAATTCAATGAAGTTTAGAAAACCTCAAATAATACATATTTAAGAATTGCGAACATAAAAATTGTTACATAAATAAAGCGCAATTTGATGAGAATGTTATTTATATATTATTTTTTGCATTTTTTTTGGATGAAAATTTTAAGTTTTTCAGAAAATAAAGATAAAAAATTATTTTATTCTAAATTTTTGGGACATCTGGTTTCTTGCGTTTGGCATCCCTAATTTGAACGATAATAATTCCCAGGTAGTAGTATTTGGAGCCAATAAGTGAAAATATATTTTATTAACATAATTTAATTTAAAATCAAAAGTTGGCATCACTGGGTTAGATTTTGTATTGTATTGTGTAAATAGTGAAAACTTCCTTTTAGTATGTAAAAAAAATTTTATTTTCCAAATATGGCAATATTTTAACCAAAAAAAATTGAGAGAGCTTTTCTTTTTGGTTATTATTTTGTTTCTCGATCCGACTTATACGGCCGTATAGCCACCCTACACCACCATTACCTTCGCAATGGAGATTAGGGCGAGCTATTTAATTTGCAAAAACTTTAAATTAAACGAGAGGTTATGTCATATAACCGGAAACGCATGCATATAGGTATATAACCTAAATGCATGCCGATCAGCAACCACGATGACCAAAAAGCAAACACCGAAACGTGTTTTCTTTTATCCGAAATAATAGAAAAGACGAAAACGATGTTTCCTCGCTGGAGCGCGAATTACTAATGTGAGAGTGCTCTATATACCAACTCTTCAGAATTTGCTGAAATAATTTGGTATTAAGTTTAACAAATTGTTTATTTTTTCAAATATTGTGTTTACATTTATTATCAATACTCAAACCGAGGTGGAGGGTATCAAAGATTCAGCAAAGCCGAATTTAACACTCTTACTTGTTTTTTAATTAATTTTAATCATGCACTTTTTATAACCTTTAATTTTTTGCTGTTTGAGCTAATACATAAAAAAACTAAACTATACGCAATTTTCCAAAACTTTTCCAGAATTCAGTTCGAAGGACCAACTGTTTGCGTCGAAGCAAAAAATATAAAAAATAAAAACAATTTTAATTTGGTTTGTGGGCAAAGAAAAAACACTATTTTATATTATACACAACACTACCTTCTAAATTCACAAATGTTTGTGTTGAACAAAGGTACCAAAACGAGTAATATTATAAGTTAGAAAATGAGAGAGAAGGTGGCGAACAATATTTAAGTACCGTTAACGGTTTTACTAGTTCCAATCTATGTAAACACTCCTTTCAACGATATATAATAGATTTTTACACAAGATTAAGCCAACAACGGCTAATTTTATAAAAGGTGAAAAAGTATAAAAAATATAATAATTTGTACTCAAACACTAAGTTTTAAATTTAATTGCACATATTCTCTCTTATTTTATACCCTATACCACTATGTGGCTTGGGTATAATGACTTTGTGCTGCTGTTTGTAACTACCAAAAATATTTGAACTAGACCCATCTTTAATTTTACCTATCGAAGCAGAATCACTAACTGATTTGATATAACGATGTCCATCCGTGTGTCCGTCCGTCCGTCTGTCCGTCCGTCCGTCTGTGTGTCCATGTAAACCTTGTAATCAAACTGTAGGTCGCAAATATGAATATATTTTGATGAAATTTGGTACGTAAGCTTTCATTGGCCATAGGATGAACGCTATTGAAATTGGTGGGAATCGGTCCATGTTCAGACCTAGCCCTCATACAAATGACCCCTATGAAATCGACATAAATTGCCATAAGATCCAAATTGTCATATAGATCTTACTCAAATTGGGTGTGTATGCATTTATTACATCCATTAATGAGTAGCCTAAAAATGATCCTTTATATGGGGGCTAGGTCTGAACATGGACGATTCTCACCAATTTCAACAGCGTTCATTCCAAGGCCGATAACAGCTTATATACCAAATTTCATCAAAATATATTCATATTTGCGACCTGCAGTTTGATTACAAGCTTTACATGGACACACAGACGGACGGACGGACGTACATCGTTAAATCGAATCAGATAGTGATTCTGATTCGATCGGTATAATTAAAGATGGGTGTAGGTGAAATAGTTTTGGTTGTTACAAACAGCAGCACAAAGTCATTATACCCAAACCACATAGTGGTATAGGGTATAACAAAAATATTGCACTGATTCTTCGCAAATTTTGTTTGTATATATTTTTGCAAAATACAAGAGACTTTTCCAAACATAGTCAGGATCGTTCCATTTTTGGGCCTAGTCCCCATATAGATATAGCATCCGATATGAACTTTTTCATATCTGCAGCCAAAAAAATTAATAAAAATCCCAAACAAATTTGGTTTATGCTTATTTTCCATTTCCAGTTAGTTGGGCCTATGAGATAGGGTCTCTAAACGCATGGTATAGGGTAGGGTATCATATAGTCGGTCTCGACCGACTATAATTTTCTTACTTGTTTTATTTAGAAATATTGAAATAAATCAGTATAAAATGTATTGTTTCTATACAAATTTTTTGAGTTTTGATTCATTTTTCAAAAGACAAAATGAATGAAAATCCACGGCCTAGTAATTAACTTTTATATTAATTGTATATGATAAAGTTTTATATATGTTTAATTTAATGAAACAAAAAAGTACCACTTGTTTGTATGAATTTAAAGCCATGATTGTATTATATTTTAAAAAAATTTCAAAATTAAGACATTTTCTTGTTAAAAATAAAATAAATAATTGGTTTGATTGTTACTTTTTGAGAAAAAAATTTTTTTGAAGACTCTGAATACTCGGTTGTATACAACAAATATTGTTGGTGTGTTTGGAAGTCCCAAGAATTATAACAAAGTCCTTATTACTATTTTTAATTTCATCGTTAAAAATTTCATCTATAAAATATCGAGTTTCAATTCTTGTTCGACCCCTATCAAAACAATCCACATACGAATAAGGTTCAGTTAACTTAAACAAAGAAAAATTATAAAATCTGTTACAATGAATTTGTTAGAATGGGTAATAATTTCATCTGCATCAATATTAATTTATATATATTTTTTTAATTTTGAATCTCACGCAGAAAAATAATACTGTCACTTCAAAGGCAGCACATTTTGCATACATGAATACAATTATTGATGATCAGACCATATGGTAAGGAAATCGCAATTAACGTAATTTTATAACAAACATAAATTTCTATTTTTCACACTCATCGCAGTGAAGGTACAGACAAATATGCAACGGAGATTTGCAATATTCATGATAACGCTCTGTTTTGTTGTAGTAGGGGTTGTTTTCACTTTAATCCTTTTCCTAAGGAAATATTTTGTTTTTAGCAGTTTCTTAGAAAACGTGCGTTCATAACAAATTTATTGATGGGTTGAGTACAGTGTTGGCAATATGGCGGACCCAGCGTTTTGTGAATTCGCTTATTAGGAAAACAATTTTAAGCATTTTTTAAAATTATTTAGTACACGCAACTCTTTTTTTAAACGGTAGATAAGTTCGAACGATAATTGCAAAACAGACACATATTACACATATCTAAAAAAAACCCGTGTAACATCCAATTCACATGATGACTTTTTACGACGTCGCTTTTCTTAATTCGTTTTTGAAGTTGCTACCATGATGTTTTTTTGCATGTCTTTAATTTTTTATTTTTTAATCGGTTAATGAGCTTTAGTTGATTTTTTAGCATTAAGAAAAATATAAAAAATATATGAATGAATGTAAACTCAATTTACTAACAGTAAACTATTTAGAATATCTAATAAAATAGCAGAACCTATCAGTATTTAAAAGTATTAAGTTAAAACTTATTCAGTTTAAAGAAATCACGCATAAATATAAAATTAATAATCCAACCCATAAAAACAAAGTTTTTATTAAAATTCTCTCTTTCCTTATGTATATGAGTTTTGAATCTCTCGGTGACTGTGCGTGACTTTGCGTACCTATTTTAAAATTAATCTTTGGTCACAACAAGTCTATAGACCAAGATTCAGATTGATTGGATAAGGGAAAATGGGTTTGAAATCATTCCATGACTGTGCGTGCCTATGCGTGACTATCTTTAAGTTAATATTTGGTGACAGCAAGTCTGTGGACCAAGTTTCAGATTGATTGGATGAGGGGATGAGAGGAAATGGGGTTTAAATCACTCCTTAACTGTGCGTGACTATACGTGACTGTGTGTGACTATCTTAAAATTAATTTTTGGCCAAAACAAGTCTATGGGCAAAGTTTCAGATCAATCGGAAGAGGGGAAAAGGGGTTTAAATCACTCCGTGACTGTGTGTGACTATATTGAAATTAATATTTTTCCACAACAAGTTGTGGAATACATGTATACTAAATAGCTATGGCTAGATTTTGAATCAAATAGCAGGACTTTCAATTAATGTTAAGTTTTAGTTAAATTATAACATAAAATATAATATCAATAAATCAATTATCAGAATGTTGTTCTTTTTAAACTCTTTCTTTAACTCATACTCTCTGCCTGTATGTCGTGTCCTCCTCATCCAATTGATCGGTAACTTGGCCCATAGTCTTGTTGTGACTGAAGATTATTTTTGGGTTAGGTGCGCTTAGTCACGTGCAGTCACGGGGCGATCTACATGTCATTTCCCTCATCCGATCGATCTGAAACTTAGTCCATACACTTGCTGTGAAAAAATATTACCTTTGACTTAGCCACGCACAGTCAGGCATGGTCACGCGCAGTCACGTACTGATGTAAAACCCATTTCCCCTTATCCGATCTTGGTCGATAGACTTGCTGTGAAAAAAGATTTACTTTGAAACAAAGATTAACTTTGACTTAGTCACGTACAGTCACGGAGTGATCTAAATGTCATTTACCCTCATCCGATCGATCTGGAACTTGGTCCATACACTTGCTGTGGAAAAAAGATTAACTTTTTTAAATGTCATTTCCCCGCATCCGATCGACACGAGACTTGGTCCATACACTTGCTGTGAAACAAAGATTAACTTTGACTTAGTCACATACAGTCATGCATGGTCACGTACAGTCACGGAGTGATCTAAATGTCATTTACCCTCATCCGACCGATCTAAAACTTGGTCGATATAATTGCTGTAAAGAAAGAGCAATTTCGACTTAGTCACGCGCAGTCACGCATAGTCACTCACAGTCACAGAGTGATTAAAACCCCATTTTCCCTTATCCGGTCGATCTAAAACTTGGTCGATAGACTTGCTGTGAAAAAGGATTACTTTGACATAGTCACGCACAGTCACGAAGAGATTAAAACCACACTTACCCTCATCCGATGGATCTAAAGCTTTGTCCAAAGATAAATTTTAAGATAGTCACACACAGTCACGGAGATATTCAAAACTCATATGCATAAGGAAATAATTTTAATAAAAACTTTGTTTTTATGGGTTACAAAATACGTTAAGATCGGATATTTAATTAAACAAAACATCAAATAAAATAACAAAACTTCAAATAGCAAAACTAAAATAAAAAATTACTCTGTATTTGTCTTTAGAAATAGGGTAGTGTCAACAATATCTGGCTGCACTGATACTCTCAAATCGGATCTGAGGACTCTGAGTGCTGAAAAAAATAATTCTGCGGACACTTATGTCAATGACAATGCCGTGGAGATCAGAGTAGCAAATTTGTCTATCTCCATTAATGCCTGGTAAAAGTTTATTTTAAAACTGTTGGAGTTTCTGGTTTACACTAATTTCTTCTAAAATTAAGCGACGACGCTTGGACTTCTTCTGCTAGTGTAGTCAAAATCCTCATGTGTATATTGGCATTATTTTTTAATTTTTACTTTTAAAAAATTAAAATTAAAATTTTGTGAGCAGCTACCTAATCACAGTGATCTGCAAAATATTACGTTCCCAATTTTATTTTCGCAAAGATTTAAAAAATTCATGCACATGCAATAACGCAAAATTTTGGAGTCGGAGTTGCGGTTTTTTAGGGACTCCGACTCCGGCTCCGGTATAAAACCCCGACTCCGACTCCGACTTCACAGCCTTGATGTAAATACTCCCTTTGTTTACTCTTTCGTTTAAAATATGTATTGAAGTATTAAGTATTTTGTCTCTTTTGGAAGAAAACAAAACGCACGATTATTATAAGCGTTTGTTTTCTAAAGAATTTATCATTTTTAAATACAATTTAAAACAAATTTTTTCATGAGAAAGTCGTTTTTAATCTTTTGTTACTGATTTTTTTTCGCGCTCTGCTTAAAATTTAAATGGTATTCAAATTTATAGGTTAAGTACTGGCAAGAGTATTAAACTGCTTGTTGCGCCTAATATTGGTTGTAATATTGAGTTTAAGTACAGGTGCAGGATATCAAAGATTCGGCACTGCCGAATTTAATACTCTAGCATGTTTTAATTACTGTTATTATTGTTCTCATAATCTTGATTTTGTCTACTAAGTACTTTTATTAGTTTATTAATATTTTTTGTTTTAACTAGAGTTTACTTTTTTATCTGACTATGCATTGAACCTTCTCATTTCAGATGTACTGTTGGCCTTAAACCACGTGATGCTGATGCTCTTGCTGATACGGGCAAACACCTTCAATGGACACGCCCTCGTTGCAGACTGATTGGCGTTGAATTTTATATCTTTGTAAAAATTCTCCTAACGAGTTTAAAAGGATTAATGATTATCTTGTTGCTTTACAAGCTAAATTTTCTAAATTTGGTGAATTATTTACTAAGTTCCATAATTTAGATAAATTTTCTGGTATTCTTCATCCGTCGTCTCCTAAAAGGAAAAAGTCATCGGCATTAACAACCTTTATACATCAAACTTTACTCTCAACGATTTCTGAACCTCTGAATTTGATTTATATGAAAGCTGTTTCACCTCTACCATTTACTCCTACAAATTCAACTGTGGTTCCTCCGGTTGAATCTGTCACTGCCACTCCGGTTATAAATACTTCCCCGATGCCTTCTTTTAACTTTACTGCCTCAATTGACCCAAAGCGTGCTCTAATATCTTCATCTAACAGTGCTGCTCCATTACACGATCAGGCAAACAACGTTTCTGAAAAACTGCCTTTGGGACCTAAAAAGTTGACTCTCGCACTGTGGACCATATTTTGAGAAGGCGGTCAAAAATAATTTTTTATGGTTACCGATTTTAAAGTTGTGTTATTCATTTAAGAGTAAATACCAGTGAACCTCGGGAGCCAAAAAATTGCGAATCTTATGTATACCCGCCAGTTTCCGCTAGTGTGCACCAGAACAATTTTTCTGACCCAAGGTCAGATATTTTGTGCAAAATATATGAATACAAAAGTTTTAAGCTATGTGGTTAGGGTATAATGAGTTTGCCCTGATGTTTGTAACTATCAAAAATATTGGACTTATACCCATCTTTTATTATACGGATCGACTCAAAATTACTTTCTGTGTCGATTTAATGATTTCCGTCCGTCCGTCTGTGTGTTATGGATACAAAAGTTGGTCGTACCGGTTTATTTTTCTGCGTGAGTTTAATTGTTTTTTTTATACTGACAGAAAAAGGAAATGGTAGAGTTGACACGACTTGTTATATACTTATAAAAAAAAGGATTGAGACATAATGCGCTTAATCGTTAAATTATATTAATGGGTAAAATCTTTTTTATTTTGACAGGCACTTTTATATAGGTATTTTTCAAAAAAAAAAATAATAGTCGGAACTTAAGTTATATAGTTTAAATACCTAACAAAATAAAAAAAAATTGAAATAACATGTATATGGTAAAAAAATATTGCGACACACCTTTTAAAAGGGGTTAGGGTCGGTGTTATTAGGCTTCAACAAGTGGTAATAAAATATAAAAAAATATATTTTACATCATTGCAAGAAAGAGTATTTATAATAATGTTTCCACAATTATTATTCATTACAGTTTGAACAATGGCTAAGTATTGTTATAGAGATCTCATTGATATTTATTTTCAACAAAAAGATGTAGTCGATATAATTTTGCACATACTTAGCAACCATTCCTTTAAGAATTGTACCCTGCAAGAAAATGAAATACACATAGAAAACTACAACTTTTGCATCAAATTTGTAAAAGAAGGGTATATTGAATTCTCTCATAGCAAGTCCAAGATGTACAAAGGTCATCAAGACTGGTTATTAACGGAACTTATTTTTGAGAGTTCATCTAAATTGCCAACGAAAGTGTAGAGTAAGATCTCGAAGGCACAAGTTGGAGAATATCAATGAAGAAATTTCTCAAAGAATTATTAAGAATTCATTTTTGTATCAAATTCAACTAAAACAAAATAAGAAAAATAATATTGAAATAATTGAAAAAATTGTAGAAGCGAGTCCAAGGCGCCCAAAGAGGATTTTGAAAAGCATTTCTACACCAACTGAAGATAAGAAATTTACTCCAGAAGAAGCTTTCGTCCTATTTCTGGATTTGAAGTTGCTCAAAAATCAATATTAGGAACTGTGGTTACGAACCAATGAAAAGAATTGTGGGATTTTTCCAGAGTATCGAGATTTAGTTACTGCCAAAAAAGAATGCTTACCTTCACAATCTGCTGTTAGTGTCACTTCAAGTTCAGCAGAAATAAAATTGCAAGATCTCCTTGAGCATACTGCAGAACGATTGCTAAATACGCTTGATGCTGATAATTTAAACAGAAATTGGAAATGGCAGCATTACTTTAATTTCTAAATGGGGATGTGATAGATCCTCTGGTCAGAAATAATACAAGCAACTTAATGCCGAAAATTCATCAGATGCTAATTTATTTATGGTAACTTTCGTTCCATTGCGCTTAACAAAAATTTATAGCGGCTTAGAGCCTTCAACTAGTAGAGCAACAGAAATTAATGTATGGAAAAATTAAATTCCTTCTTCAACAAAGTATTGCAGACTAATAAAATTTGCATTCACAAAGGAACCAAAGATGTCATTACTGAAGAAGTTCAAAAAGTTAAAGATCAAATTAAAAAACTTCAACCACTAATATTTAAATTTGATGACCAAGACTTTGAAGTGAATTTTAAAATGAGTCTCACAATGATTGATGGAAAAGTTGCACAAGCTTTAACTGAAACAAAGCCCTCGTCAAGCTGCAATATATATCACAAGACATCAAGTCAATTAAGCCAGCCCCCACCACAAGACGATAGTTTTAAGGAAGCCTATGAATTTGGAATGTCTCCTCTTCATGCTTTAATACATTTTATGGATCATATTCTTAAATTGAGTTGAGATTTGGAATTTAGTCCGATAGGCGAAATAGTGAGAAAAAACAAAGAAAATGAAGAAAAAGGAAAAGCAAAAAAAAAAATTCTAGAAAAATATCTACGCTAGGCCTCATAAACTCAAATGAAGGAAATACTGCAAGGAGAGTTTTTTCTGATCCAGAAACTGCAGCATCTAGCACAGGTGTAGATCATGACTTAATAAGACGATTCAAAATCATACTACAAGTTGTAGCATGCAGCAGAAAGATAAATGCAAAAACATTTGGACAGTACGCCAATAGAACAGCTATACTTTATAACGAAAAATGCTCTTGGAGATATATGCCATCCACAGTTCATAAAATTTTTTACCATGGGGAACAAATAATTCAAAACAATGTGCTACCAATAGGAGATATATCTGAAGAATCGCAAGAAAAAAAGGAACAAAGACTACAGATTCTTCCGCGAGCACAACACAAAAAAATGTCCAGATGTTGCACTACTTATCACTACTTTGTTGTGCACTTCAGATCCATATATGTCCAACATTCGAAGAAAATGGAAAACTACTTCTATTAAATTAGACGAAGAAGCTAAACAACTTCTAGAAGATGAAAATAAAGGCTATTTAAAAGAAATATTTACTTAAAAGTGCACATATGATTAAAAGTAGTTTTTCAGTGCACTAAAAACAAGTTATACTCTATTTTATATAGTTAACAATTTTTCTTTATTTTAAAATTTATGTATTTATACCCTATACCACTATGTGGCTTGGGTATATTGACTTTGTGCTGCTGTTTGTAACTACCAAAAATATTTGACCTAGACCTACCTTTTATTATACTGATCGAATCAGAATCACTAACTGATTCGATTTAACGATGTCCGTCCGTCCGTCCGTCCGTCTGTGTGTCCATGTAAACCTTGTAATCAAACTGCAGGTCGCAAATATGAATTTATTTTGATAAAATTTGGTATATAAGCTTCCATCGGCCATAGGATGAACGCTCTTGAAATTGGTGATAAGATATAAGATATTTACCCCAGAATAAGCGTTTGCCCTATTTATACCCTATACCACTATGTGGTTTGGGTATAATGACTTTGTGCTGCTGTTTGTAACTACCAAAAATATTTGACCTAGACCCATCTTCTATTATACCGATCGACTCAGAATCACTTTCTGAGTCGATTTAGCGATGTCCGTCCGTCCGTCCGTCCGCCCGTCTGTGTGTCCATGTCAGACCTAGTCCCCATACAAATGACCCCTATGAAATCGACATAAATTGCCATATGAACCAAATTGTCATATAGATCTTACTCAAATTGGGTTTGTATGCGTTTATTACATCCACTAATGAGTAGTCCAAAAATGATTCCTATGGGACAACTCTTAGTCATAGGCCCCATATAGAGCTGCTTCCCGATCTTCACTTAAATCTATTAAAAAACAAAAATATTGCACTGATTCTCTTCAAATTTTGTTTGTATATATATTTGAAAAATACAAGAGAATTTACCAAACATAGTCAGGATCGGTCCATTTTGGGCCTGGTCCCCATATAGATATAGCATCCGATATGAACTTTTTCATATCTGCAGCCAAATAAATTAATAAAAATCCCACTCAAATTTGGTTTATGCTTATTTTCTATGTCCAGTTAGTTGGGCCTATTAGATAGGGTCTCTAAACGCATGGTATAGGGTAGCATATAGTCGGTCTAGACCGACTATGATTTTCTTACTTGTTTATAAATTTACTAGCTGTACCCGGTGAACTTCGTTCCACTTAATATTATTATAACTCTTCTGTTATGAATCCCAATCGTCATTAAAACTCCAATTCACTAAAATTGACAATATTGCCTACAGTTGGAGTTTTGTTTGTCAAATAAATGAAAGTCATTTCTAACTTAATTTAGCTAAATGTATTTTATTTATACGAACTTATCTTTTTATCTATATATACATAAATGATCTAGTAGATATGTAGATAAAAAATGAAATAAATATTTAATTCAGAGCTTTTTGGTAAACTAAGTCTTTTGTTTTGTTTTGTAGCTCGTAAACAAATAAAGATAACGGCTTGCCGACACGCGAACACGCAACATATAGTTGTCCGTGCGAGAAACACGGAAACTTTAAGTTAATACCGCAAACTTCTAGGCACTGGCCTTGTGATTTGTTAATGGTCATCGCGAAGGCCAGACGTACGGGGAATTGCAACCATTGAAACTGAATGGCATGTCAGTTGGAATCAAGGGAATGCGCGGAATAAAAACACCCTTTCCTTTATACTTTCCCTTGACAATCGTCGCCTCGATGACGTTGTTTATAAAATTTTTCACAGCCAGTCGCGTTCCATTGCAAAGTCGAGGTTGGTTGATATTACGTATCATGATGATGACAGAGCCGACTTTCAGTTGCAAATTGTGAGGTGGTAATTTCACCGCTAAATTTCAAAGCTTACAATGTGCACAAACGACTGAAATTTCTCCAATCTTTACAGGGATGTCCGCACTGTAATGGATTTCCGAATCGTATAGAAATGCCGCTCGTTTGTCGGTGCAATACGCCGGCGATAACGGTCATATATGTACATTCTGGCGTGCTAGCTGGCGGTGTGTCCGATGCGTACGAATTGTTTGTGCTCGGGATGTATTCGCTAATGGTTCAGTTGTTTGAGTCAACCTCGAGCGTGACTGGGACATGGCAATATGACTATTTTCTTTATCCGTCGCGCGCTGATCATCAGTGTGGTTCGTCCGCAAATTATATCGCCGCACATTCGACTGACTACGACGACCTACATTCGGTCGCCTTATTCTTGGCATTTTTAGTGGAAACCGTTAAACGACACAAAATTCAAAATCAATTTAACACGAACTAAATCTGCTTGTTTCACTTTTGAAATTGTTTGTATACTCATTTTTGTTTTTTTGATTTCTGTTTCATTGAAATTACGATTAACATTTTTTAACATAGTGATCCAAAGCTTCAATTGATTTCTTGTGTGCCATTGTGCATTCAGCCCACAGCTAAATATAAATTTGTTCTAAAACTCTAGCCATGATAAATTGCATTTATCGTCATATTCAAAGTTATCCAAGGAGAAGGTGCATCCAAAAAGTACATTATCAATTTCTTGTATGATTATTTCATAAGCTAATATCTGATGTTGATTTAATTTAAGGAATATTTTCACGAACAAAATTTGTCAAAACATTTTGATAGTAATTCTATTCTCGAAGATAATTTTGATTAAAAATATTATTTCTTGAACGATTTGGTGATGGTGTACCCAACTGAGCCAAAGCTTCACCTGGCAATCCTAAACATTTATCCTCAATCAATATCAATGCATCATTATACATTTTCTCTGTATAATTGAATTGAACATAGAAAGTAAATGTACGTATTCGATGTAAAATATCTTTCATCACTTAATCACGGTATTTCATTCATAAATCAGATGGATTAGGCAGATCGCAAGTTGACAAAATGATAAAAAAAATAAAATCCTAATTGGTTGTGGACATGCTCAAGCAATCCTAATTTTTGTCATGCTTCACGATAAGGGGCACATAACTGTCCATAAAGAGTTCTTTAATAATTAAATGACTTTTGACTATGAACAATAATCAAAAGCAAGTAAAAATTAAAACACTGATCATTATTTCGTTGAACTGTGTAAATTCGACCTAAAGCATCAGTTTCGAACACATTTCGCGGACCCCGAAGAGGCTTGCTTTCGTTGTTGAAATTCCTTTGTTGATGAATTCCAGGTACAATATTATGGAACCTGTGCATAAAGCAATGTTCTTGCAAATGAATCTTCTTTGCACAATTTAAAAAAATTGCGTTAAAAATTCTATTTGGTAGAGCAATTTCTCTTTGTCCTGCATTTTGTTCATTCAAGCAAATGTTGAATACTCCACCCGACCGTTTCATGTATTGCAAAAGAGAGTATACGCCATATTGCTTCATTACTGCGATATTTTGTTTTTTTTTTAAGCCTAGTTCCGCGAAGCCGAGTGGCTTGTCTGCAGATTCTAATTTTGGCTAGTTTTTTTTTTTTTTTTTGCAGCGACACACCCAAGCCTCTGGTGGGAATCGAACCCACGACCCCCGCATGATAGACGAGCACGCTACCTACTCACCTACCGGGGCGCTCATTAATCGATACGCGTAATAATTCATAGCGTTAACCTTATTATCAGTTACCGCACCTGCCAGTAAAAGAAATAAAAATAAATTTCATTACGATTTCACACATTTCATACGGGAAAACACACAATCACAAAAATGAGCGTAAAACGCATATACGTTGATATTTTTCGATGTTCTTTCCTTTTAAACCACCAGTGAAAGTAGACCTTTCTAACGCATACAATGGTTTGGAAATCGGTTAAGTGGTTCTTGAGTTTTAGCGAGACTAACACACAGCGTTTGATTTTTATAGATATAGATAATAAAAATTTATATAGAAATATTTAAACCGACAATAAAAAAATTTTTAACTAAAGTAAAAACATACGACTTTTTCATGGAAACTTCTCCATCTTGAACCAATATCAGGTAACTTTTACGTTCGCGTTCGCGTCCGCGTCCGCGCGCCGCTTCCGCGCGATTGGCTGCAACACCAGTGCTGCCGCTCAGTTGTTGTCAACCTATTTTAAAAATTAGGTTGATCATCCGATATTTGAGCGCAGCTGTGTTCCGCGAGAGCATCGCGTCGCGTCCGCGCGCCGCTTTCGCGACCCGAAATTATGCTATTGAAAAGAATACAGATTTTAAATACGTTTATTGAGAGCAGTATGGAGAATTTGTTCATTTCTTTTGGGGACCTTATTTTAAAAATTTGGGGAATTTGTTCATTTTTTGGGGAATTTGTTCATTGGGGGCTAAGTGCTGAGCGCCTGCTTACCACTACAACTTAGCATGGATTATTTTGGGTGTATTATGTCTAAAAGTTAAGAATTTTAGTTATTCTAGAGCTTGGGGATATACAGCAATTCTGGTTTTTCCTTCTGGTGCATATAGGAAAAGCTAGTGCTGGCTCACAACTCTGGAGCAGGCGAGAAATAATCGTCTATGAAATTCTAAGTTGATACCTGCTACCGTAAGAGATTGTCCTCTTATGTACGTTATGTTAGCAACAACTTTTTGTACCATCTCTTGCAATGAAAAACCAACTTACAAAAGTCTTCTGGTAGGGATATTACAGTCGTTTCAAGAGTTTCACATTCTCTAGAGTTTGCTTGTCATCCGTTGGGCCTGATGGCATTGTTGAGTCGTTTCCGGAGTTCCACATTCCCTCGACTAAGCTTGTCTTAGCTTCTGGATTTCTAGACGCACTGGAGTAGATTCAGGCATTTTCGCTTCTCTTACAAAGCTGTCTTGATCTTTTGGCTTCAAGACGTTATTGGATTTGCTCAGGTGTTTCAGCCTTTCTCGACTCAGATTGTCTAACTCGTTGAGACTCGATATGAATTTGGGTCTAATCAGGTTCTCTAGAGTTCTGTTTTGTTTAAGCCTTTTTACATATGAGGTAGTACGGACTATATGCTATGCTTTCAACTCATTTATATAGTGAAAAGGATGAAATGGAAATATTTGTAATTGGTTGCTTTCCAATGAAGCCAAAAGGCAAGATGGAAATAAATGTACTGTTTTGTTTTCCATTGTAGTTAAAAAGGCGAGATGCAAGTATTTATAATCGGAGTAATCCTGCAGCGGTAGTCAACCTGTATCTGTTCACCAATGAAATAAATCTGCACTAATTTTGGGGTATTGCAACTCATATAGTAAAAAAAGATAAGACGGGAAAATTTGTAATAGGTTGATTTAAAATCTTTATTTCATAATGGTGTAAACTCAAGAGTAGTAAGTAAAGAGATTTATGCACAAAATTTTTGGGAAGTCCATTGAAAAACTAAAATATGTGAACAAACACTAAAAGCGTATATAGAAAATTAAAAAAGTGGGCGTGATGACGACCTTACCTGGGATTTGAGAATAATGTGCAGTAAATTCGAGCGAAACCCATAAAATTTTAAAAAAGTGGTCGCAACAGTAGGCGTGGCCGATAAGAAGCATATGGTGTCTTTAGCTGGAGCACAGGGATCGTGTGTACCTAATCTCAAAGAAATCCGTTAACAAATAAAAATTTGTATAGTGAACAAATATGAATAAAACAGAAAATGAATTTTACATAAAAAGTGGGCGTAAAAGTAGGCGTGGCCGGTAAAAAGTATATGGCGACCTTTCCTGGTCGTATTTACAAAATTTCAGGAAAATCCGTTGAAAAATAAAAATATGTATAGCGGTCAAACAAACAAACAAGCAAACAGAAAATGAATTTTATATATATAGACTAAATAAATAGTAAATATAGTTGTCCTTGTTCTATACTTTTATTTTTTATAATGTAAGTTTTATTATTTTTATATGTATATATTATTATCGTTAATATATTCCTGAATTTATCGTATTCAGTTTCTATCCAGCTGATGTCATTTGTACATATCTGATGTAAATAAGTAAATAAATATCCACGCTGTAAGTTGAATCAAATTTTTATTGTAAAAGGTCATAGGATACAAATGATTTTTAATATTAAAAATAATTACTTATTTTATACAATCATAAAAAGTTTCTTATACGAAACAATATCATCGATGTATGTAATATTTTATAAATACATATACATGTATATGTATATATTTCAAATTCAATAAGAATAAATAATGAATTTCACTCTTAATTATTTATCAAAAATTCGTAAGATTTAAAAATATTTTTTTGTATAATATTAGTAACTATAAAAAACAAAATGATAAATATAAAGTATTTTAATTTATTTTCAAACAAATTAAAACGCAGTTTGTTAAAATTGTTTAGTACATTTTTCTAACAAATTTAACAATTTTTGGCAACAAAGGTTTTATTTTCGAAGTTGTATTCGATCACGTTAAAAAGCAAGTAATTTAAACGTTTTACAAAGAATTTTAAAATCAAATAATTTTCAAAACACGGCACTCAAGTACACACAAGCACCCAAATCTGCGTAACCAGAAATATGCAAAATAATATAATTCCTCATTTATTGGAAATGAGTACGTTATTTTCAAACAATGATTACATTATATTTCTTAACTTAACCTTTTCTTAAGATCACCCGGATGAGCAAACATCAAATGAACACAAACCTCATTTAGGGTTTATTTTTCCCATGACCTTTTTTTCTTTCAGTTGCATTCGCTTTACAACTGCACAATCTTATGCCTTAACTGGGCTTTGTTGTTTTGCACCAAAATACTTTCATTTTTGCGTTGTGTTGCATGTGTTCATTTTGGTTTTACTCAAAATTTAATTAAATAGTAAACCAACGTATATTTTGGAATTATGAAAATAGACGAATTCATTAGATCCGAATCTCTTTGATACGTGACATCCATCCAAACCCAACTCTCCCTGACATCTGTTTATGCATGATATAATTTTGTCTACGTACGGGCATATAAAATTATTTCCTATTTTTTAAATATGCAAATTTTTAGCTTTCTAATATAGGATTAGTAAAAAAGCAAAAAAAAAAAAAACTGTAACACAAACCATTTATAGCTTTTCACAATACGGGTGTTTAAAGGGACATGCGTGATTTTATATATAAAAACAAAAAAGAGAATAATCATAATAAAGAATTTTCATTGTAATTCAAATTTGAACCTTTTTTGTTTAAACCTTTCTCTAAAGGAGTGCAAATAATACAGCGAGACAATGCCATTTGCAATTCAAATGGATTTTTTTGCACACAATAAAAAGAATTGCACATTTTCTATTTGGAAAAGTTTTTCCCGAATTCAATAATCAATATTTTAATTATATGCACATACAGAAATTGTTATTTTTTGCATATTGTAATTTGAATATTCAAATTACAATTGCGTATGGATGTATGTTATTTGCCTAAATCCCTTTTTTACCCGGTTAACGTTGTCTTTTGCGTATCACAGGTATAATATTAGCACGTAAGTAAACTCTCCTTACATAAGTACATGCATACAAATGTTTAATTTGAATTTTGAATGTATACGATCAGCATACGCAGGATATTAACATTTATAGCAGTATTTTATGTATATAATTATAAATATATATTTAAGCATAAGAAAAATCAGTATTTAAAATTCATCCCTTTTTTAATGACTTCCGTTTTATCCATACAATAGTATCGGGTGTGACTACTTACAAATATTTTATGGATTATGGAATTCGCACTCAATCAATTGATACAGTATTTTTAACATATTAAGATGCACTTCGTTTTATAATAAGAAAATAACTATTTGTTATTGTTACGTTTATCACCAATATCTCATTATTATACCTGTCGTGTGTGTCCTTTACAAATAAAAATCGATTTTTTTGTGGAGCTATTTTCTTTCTATTTTCTTCAATTAAATACATTTTATCAACACTTGCAAAAAAAAAGTCGCACATTTTGATTTTTTATTTTGACAAGACTTGTAATTGTAATTATCATTATCATTATACATTATTAATTTATAACTGTGTAACTGTGTCAAGTAGAATGCAATCAGTTAATAAATTATTGATTTTATAAAATATTTTATTATTTTCTATAAATATAAAAAAACTTATTTTCGACCTTTATCATTTTTAATGATCGAGTTAGAAAATAATCAGGCTCAAAATGTTTTTACTTGTTTATACCCTATGACCTATGACCTAGACCCATCTTTTTTTATACCGATCGAATCAGAATCACTATCTGATTCGATTTAACGATGTCCGTCCGTCCGTCCGTCCACCCGTCCGTATGTGTGTCCATGTAAACCATGTAATAAAAGCTGCAGGTCGCAAATATGAATATATTTTGATGAAATTTGGTATATCAGATGCTATCGACCATGGGATAAACGCTATTGAAATTGGTGAGAATCGGTTCATGTTCAGACCTAGCCCTCATACAAATGACCCCTATGAAATCGACATAAATTGCCATAAGATCCAAATTGTCATATAGATCTTACTCAAATTGGGTTTTATGCGTTTATTTCATCCATTAATGAGTAGTCCAAAAATGATCCCTATGGGACAACTCTTACTCATAGGCTCCATATAGAGCTGCTTCCCGATCTTCACTTAAATCTATCAAGAAACAAAAATATTGCACTGATTCCTCTCTAATTTTGTTTGTATATATTCCTGCAAAATACAAGAGACTTTACCAAATATGGTCAGGATCGGTCCAATTTTGGGCCTAGTCACCATATAGATATAGCATCCGATATGAACTTTTTAATATCTGCAGCCAAAACAATTAATAAAAATCCCACTCAAATTTTGTTTATGCTTATTTTCTATGTCCAGTTAGTTTGGCCTAAGAGATAGGGTCTCTAAACGCATGGTATAGGGTATCGTATAGTCGGTCTAGACCGACTATAATTTTCTTACTTATTTTACTTTAATAATACGTCGCACAGTAGCTGAAAATCGTTTTTCATTTGCCAAAATTCTGAACCGATCAAAATATTTTATTAGTTCTTTCTCTAGTGGGTAGATATTTAGTTGGACTTGAGTCTTTTTAATATCTTTAAAATTGATTGAGTACTTTTTAAGAAATTCGAGGTCAAATTTTAACTTTTCTGTTTTTTTTTTTAACTTTTAGCGTGATATATGGGTTTTTTATTTTTTTTATTTATTAAAAGATGTCATATTTGGATTTTAATAATAATTACAAGCATTTTTTGTAATAATGGGATTTTTTTTAATGCTTACACTCTAACAAATGTTTGCACTTAAAAAAAAGAAAAGTAAATTAAACTGGAAATTTTGCAATTACTACTGAATCTTATGGTAATTTATGTCGATTTCATAGTCATTTGTATGGGGACTAGTTCTGAACATGGACCGATTCTCACCAATTTCAATAGCGTTCACTACGGCCGATAAGGGCTTATATGTATATAAATTTCATCCTGACAAGTTAAAATAGCAACCAGCTTACGATGTTAACGTTTCATTTTCACTAAAAGCGATCTACCCAGCTGACATATTGAGAGCGTGATTGTGATATCCACAGACGGAAAGGTGGACATCGCTTTATCAACTACGCTTGGTATAAGGACTACGAATATATATAAGTATATATTTTATGGGGTCCAAATTTTTTTTCCAATTATTACAATTTTGCACACTGGTATGGACGGTATAAAAATAATAAATACCCATATTGAAAGTTTTTAATTATAGTAAAGGTTTCCAATATTTTGTCAACGCCATAAAAAATAATCTTTTATTTCTGGAAAAAAGAAAAACTATAAAATAGCTTTTTTTTGTCACTTATTTGAAAGGTACCCAGATGCAAAGCCTTTTAGGGAAATCCAACATCGAATCTGGTAGTAGTTTCATTCGGTACGGTTAACTATTTTTAGAAAACAATCTTTGAGTACATACATGTATTGAAGAAAATAAAAGATAGTAAACAAAAAAATTTTAAATTCTCATCATTTTCGGAATACCTGTCTTTGTATTATATTTTAAGTTCTCCATTTTTCTGTATTGTATTTAATCGATTTTTGATATTCATTCCACTAGCATAATCAGTTTTTGAGATCTTATCTCTTGTAAAATCCAAAGAGAAAAACTTTTGCATATTCCATACTTTACATGGGTACTCGGTACTGAATATCATGGTGTGAAGTCAAGCTTTAACATCATTATGAAAATTTGTTCATATGTAGTGATGCTTGGTCGAAATTGATCTACTTCTCTACCATAATAACGACATGCTAAATTTATGTCAAAATATATCTTCATCTAGGTCATTAATTGTGGTTATTTTTCTATATTGCGGTAATCAGTTTTTTCGCTGAAAAGTTTTGTAGTAAATTATTTTTATTTTTAACTAATCCTATTTAGTCAAATACATTACTACTTTACTAGTTCTCTATTATAATTCATGAATTTGGAAATAGTGCAAAAATAAGTACATATCTATGTTAGAGTACATATATATATATGGGGCGTTTCATGTCAAGTGATCCAACTATTAAAACTGATGTCTTCCGATCAGGATGAAATTTGTACCAAGGTTAGTCCTATTGGATAGTAGGTTAGACACAATTTTTCAACAAGATCGGTCCAGAACTCTCTGAGTTAGAGGGAGTCAAAAGTTGACAATTTTACCAAACAGGTTTTTTTTTCTCATCCATGCAACTTTTTACATTGTTCTTAGCAAAATTTGTTCCAAATAATTTAGATAGCTATTTCTACAGTCTTTCGGAAAAAAAATTTGAAAAAAATAAAAAAAAAAATTTTGACTTTTTTTTCAAAATCAAAAATTGTTTTAATTTTTTTTTTTAAAGGAATTTTCTTTCGGGCTCAAAAGAAAGCTTAGGCTTTTTCCTTTAAAAGCTTTTTGGTCGCTTAGTGGGACCCGAGTGGGATATCTATCAAAAAAATGTTTTGTAACTCCAGACAACGGTTTTTCAATTTTTAGCATATGCACTAATTTGAACTTTTTTTTCTATTAGTGTGTAAGTGTTTCTAAAATCATATAATGAGAAACTAGACAAATCAACCTTTCCGACGGTATGTAATATACCTAACTAACATTTCATACCTTCGATACTGTAATAGCCGCAATATGTTAACCTCAGGAAAAAAAATCACTTTTTTTCTATAGAAATGTTGAAAAATTATTTTTTTTTTTTATTTGTAATAATAATTAAATTAATATATAATAATGATAATAGAAATAAAAAAAATAAAGAATTTGTTAGTTTAATTTACTTTGCTTAAAAATTACTTTGTTTTATATACTTAAAATTATCACTCTGTTTTTGTTTATAACTCAATATGTATTTGTTTGTAATTTCCAAGGAATGAAAATATTGATTCAATTAAAAATATAAAATCTTTGTACGTACACGTACACAATAAATACTTTTATAAATTTAATAAAATTTTATCGTAATCACATTACGTCCGTTTATAACATAACTATGTTTTTAATTAATTTATTGTAGCTGATGAAGTATTTAAGTTTTGTACATTTTTAAATACACAGTCTTTCATCCAGCTTATTAATCACCTTTATTTGCTGCTTTCTTGCCAATCTTTCCTTGGCGTTACTAGGTTCAGCTGTTGATTTCGCTGCTGGTTTCTTTTTTGGCTTTAGAAAGAGCTCGCATTGAGTGGAGGCAGAAAACGTGGGTCTTCCATCGAAAAGCGGTGTAAAAGCATGATATTGAGTGGTGCCATCGATTGTTATCGCAGCATCGAATCTGTTCTTCAGCTTTTTCAATATTTTCTCATGATCGTCTTTGCTACTAAAAACTATTTTAGTTTCTTTACAATAATTCATTGCCCAATGGAATACAGCAGTCGCATCTAAGATGCGATCTTGGTGAGAGCACTGGAGGCTATACTTGACGAGCTACGTCCGAAACGTAGTATACCTTCTCTACTGTAAATTTAGATTTTAGATATTTTAGTATTATATTCTGGTATTCATAAACTGCAATGGTAACATATTTTAAATCGTGGGATATGATTGCCACACTTTTGATTCCACTTTTTCATCTTTCATGTAGTAAATAACTACTGTGAATATAGTTGCTTGGTCGTTATTGAAGTAGAAAGCTTGTATGGCATCCTGAAGAACATATTTATAGATTTCTGCGAAATCATACGAAATAACGAATTCACCAGATTTTAAACCATGACCATTGCTCTTAGACTAAAAAGTCATGGGTTCTCACGTTTAGTAATCCCGTACACATATCTTCCACAAAATCATCCACATATAAAATCAGTCTGAATCCAAGATTCAAATTTCAGCTCCTCAATATATTCGCGATCAAAAGGGTTGATTAAGTTCTCTATGATGAATGTGGTTTCCGGGCAATTTGAACTTCACTTAAGTGGCACAAAGTTGTTGCATTAGGACACATAGTCAATTTAAGGCAATCGTGGTATTCGTGTAAATCTTCTGGTGAGTCATCTGTTAAGCACTTTAAGTTGATTTTCTTCAACATCAGTTTAAGCAACAGCTTAAACTAGAAAAGATTGACAAAAAAGCAGCAAATAAAGGCGGTAAATAAGCTGGATGAAAGACTGGATATTTAACAATTTACAAAACTTAAATACTTCATCAGCTACACTAAATTAATTAAAAAACAGTTATGTTATAAATGGATCTAATAAATTATTTATTTTTTTCTTTTTAATATTATTATTATAAATTAATTTAATTATTATTAGAAATAAATAATAAAATTAATAACATTTCTATAAAAAAAAAATGATTTTTTGTCCTGAGGTTAACATATTACGTGTATTACAGTATCGAAGTAATGAAATTTTAATTAGGTATGTTACATACCGTCAGAAAAGTTAATTTGTTTCTCAGTGCATGCTTTATTTTTAAGGTTTTGGAAACACTTACACACTAATAGGAAAAAATTCAAATTAGTGCATATGCTAAAAATTGAAAAACCGTTGTCTTGAATTAAAAAACATTTTTTTTTGATAGATATCCCACTCGCATCCCACTAAGCGACCAATAAGCTCTTAAGGAAAAAAACCTAAGCTTTTTTTGAGCCAGAAAAGAAAAATTTAATTTTTTGAAAAAATATAAAAAAATTTTTGATTTTGAAAAAACAAAGTCAAAAAATTTTTATATTTTTTTTAAATTCTTTTTCCGAAAGACTGAAGAAATAGCCATCTAAACGATTTGGGACAAATTTTGCTAAGAATAATTGGTAAAAAGTTACATGGATGAGAAAAAACACCTGTTTGGTCAAAATGTCAAATTTTGACCCCTCTAACTCAGAGAGTTCTGGACCAATCTTGTTGAAAAATTGTGTCTAAGCTACTATCCAATAGGACCAACCTTGGTGCAAATTCCATCCCGATTGGAAGACATCAGCTTTAAAATTTGGATCATATTCTCTCAATGTAGAAACAGGGCAAGCAAGCACTCTCAGTAGAATGTCAACGTAACATCCAATTGATCTCGTAAATGGTCAATCAGTAGATTGTCAACGTAACATCCAATTGATCTCGTAAATGTTGAAAATCTGGTGCCGAAAAGAATAAAACATTAGAATATGTGTTTTCGTTCATATTACTGAAAATTCATTCGTATTCTTCGTTACCAATATTAAAACTACAAATATTTATTTGGGATATGTAATTAGGTTTTCCAGAAATGAATAATTTAAAAATTCCCATGAATCAAAACGAAACACTAGGTTTAGTTAAAGATTTATATTAAATAAATCCTACCAAAAATCTTCAAAATATCAAAACATGTCCACTGGAATATTAATTAATATGTTCTTAAATCCATGGAGTCGTCATACTTAAAAGTATCAGTAGTGGGACTGAAGTATTGAATAACAAAATCACTTAAACTCGAATGTTTTCATATCAGCAATAAGGTTAATTGTTATTACGAGTTGTAATTGTTATTACGAGTTTTTCTAATGATTTGAGTTTGTATAAATCGTCAATAGAAACATTTTTATCTTCCAAAATAAATAGTTTACGTATATTAGGACATTGTTTTGAAATATGTTTAAAACAATTCTATGTTGTACCCTTGTTGATACTTTAAAAAAATAAATTATTGAAGTCCATTAAATTCCTCCAATCCAAAAAGTTGATCAATTTAATGGTCATAAAAAGTTTTCGAAGCTGTAATATAAATTGCCATTGTATTTACTAGAATACTCAATGCAAGAAGAAGTAAATGTTTTCAATTCCAAATCACATAATATTCTAAATCCCTGCATTATAAGCCATAATATTCAAGTAAAACAAGTCCATTAAGAGTTTTGGGCCAGGCAATCTATAATATTAATAGTCTAGGCGATTTTTTGTCACCGATGTTTTGTTCTACCGTTTTATCCCGATTTTGAACAAAACTTATATTATTTGAAAGGTATTTCTCTTTAGCCGTTTTGCAGATTTATAGATTTTTAAATTTTTTCTTTATTTTGAGTAAATTGCATTTAAAGTTGCTATTAACACATACATACATACAATTATACATATGCTATGTGTGCTTTATTACACAAGGGAACACAATTGAACTTTTTTTGTGTTGATTTGAAATTTATAGCAAATTTTTACTAATTTGAGGTCGCTGATTTCAATACTGCACTTGGTTTTTTTCTATCAGCTCGACTTTTCGAGATATACCGTTATGTTCAAAATTAAGGCACTTCCGCTACATATATTGGAATAACTTGAAAACGGTTCACCATATTAAATTAAAAAAAAAAATCCGAAACTCGCAAACAATATTCTCTTAAAGCCGTGCTTACTTTGTTTTTAAATTTTCCAAGTAGTTTTAGAGATATCGTTCAAGTTTTGAAAAAAAAATTAAAATTTTTTAAAAAAAACATTTTTTTTGTTCTTTAAAAATTCCTAAAAAATAAAAATGGGACAAAAATCACAGTTTTGTTCTAAAAACAGTTAGCTAAATATATTTCGAATAAAATGAGCTTTATTTCATTGCAATCGGTGCACAACCTTTGATTTTGTTCACGATTTACTGAATTGATATAAATCGCGATTTCCATACAAAAAAAACATTTTCTAATGTGTAAGTGTTTGTATGTAATAAGTTAGTTTTTTATGATTCTAAGAATTAAAAAATTAAGTAATAAAAAAAGATTATTTCATTTTTATGGTCAGCTATACTTTTTAATATCCGTGTTTCATTTGTTTATGGGATAGCAGAGCCAGATCTGAACACTGGAGTAAGAAAGACTGGCCTTCGAGGGAAGCTATGGTTCCAGGAAACCACAATATAGTTAATCAACCACTTGTGCCCAGGGATCGCATAATACTGCCACCTCTCCATATCAAGCTAGGACTTATGAAACAATTTGTCAAAGCTCTCAACAAGGACGGTGATTGTTTTAGATATATCAGTAAAAAGTTCAACAATTTGAGTTCGGAGAAACTGAAAGCTGGTATTTTTGATGGCCCTCAAATCAAAAAATTAATCAATGATGAAAATTTTAGTAATTCCATGACAGATATTGAAAGAAATGCTTGGAATGAATTTGTTTGGATAGTGCGCAATTTCCTGGGAAACAAAAAGGGTGAGCACTATTCGGACCACGTGGATAACATGTTGTCACATTTCAAGCAGCTTGGTTGTAATATGAGCATTAAGGTGCACTACCTACACAGTCATTTGGATTGTTTCCCTGAAAATCTTGGAGACTTCAGTGAAGAACAAGGTGAACGTTTCCATCAAGATATCCGCACTATAGAGGAGCGGTACCAGGGTCACTGGGATAAGCATATGATGGCGGACTATTGCTGGAGCATTAAAACAAATCCCTCTAAACAAGGTTATTTAAGAAAATCTTATAAAAGAAAATTTTTCGATGAGTTGTAATTACATTGTAATAATTGTGTATTAAAATTTTTTATTTTTCTTTAAAATTCTCTTTTTGTGTTAAATTAAAAAGTATAGCTGACCATAAAAATGAAATAATCTTTTTTTATTACTTAATTTTTTTAATTCTTAGAATCATAAAAAACTAACTTATTACATACAAACACTTACACATTAGAAAATGTTATTTTTGTATGGAAATCGCGATTTATATCAATTCAGTAAATCGTGAACAAAATCAAAAGTTGTGCACCGATTGCAATGAAATAAAGCTCATTTTATTCGAAATATATTTAGCTAACTGTTTGTAGACCAAAACTGTGATTTTTGTCCCATTTTTATTTTTTAGGAATTTTTAAAGAACAAAAAAAATGTTTTTTTTAAAAAAATTTTAATTTTTTTTTCAAAACTTGAACGATATCTCTAAAACTACTTGGAAAATTTAAAAACAAAGTAAGCACGGCTTTAAGAGAATATTGTTTGCGAGTTTCGGATTTTTTTTTTAATTTAATATGGTGAACCGTTTTCAAGTTATTCCAATATATGTAGCGGAAGTGCCTTAATTTTGAACATAACGGTATATCTCGAAAAGTCGAGCTGATAGAAAAAAACCAAGGGCAGATTTGGATTCAGCGTCCCAAATAACCTTAAAAACAATATTCAGTTCTTAATCAACAGAACCATTGTTCCCTTGTGTTATATTTGTTAATGTGTATGTTAATGGGTTTGTTGTCTTCATTCATAATAATAATAAACCATAAAATTGTTGGTTTGTGAATTGGCTAAGTTGAAAAATATAGCTACCTAGAAATTGCACTCGAATTTCGAGCGGTGGAATCTGCTAGTATTTATTAATATGCAAGTTGCAAAAATGTTAAATTTTTATAATAGTTTGTAAGTATATCAAAGAAACCTTATCTTCTATAGTACAATGTTCATAATGATATTCAACACCAACTATTGTTAATTTGAATAGATTTTGAAAACGATTTAAGTTTTTCCCAATTTGTTTAAACTATATAATGGTCCTAAATTTGGAACTTTATAGGGATATTTTACCTCTTTTCCCTACTTCAACAGCCCAAAGCTACCAGGATTTTCATATGACGATATTGTAACTTTTTCTCAACTTTTATATTTAACTTTTATTTTCATTGTTTTTTAAATATTACCTTTCCAAGGTGAAATTGTGGTAGCAGTTTTTCCGAGAAATGTTTTTCTTGAGGTTTTGGAGGAGTTTTTTTTTTCGAAAAATCGATCTTTTTTACGCGTTAATTTTTAGTGGCTACACCCTGATTTTTTGAATATTTTTGGAGAGGTTCGGGCCTTTTGAGGTGATTAAGGGGAAATAATTTTTTTATAGCGGTCGAGCCTATTTTCGGAGTTATGGACTTATAAAGCTTTGCTTTACATAACTTTATTACTTACTATCGGACTTCAGCAATATGTACATACATATATAATTGGAAAGCTTACTTGAGTGCCTTTTATCTGATATATCAAAATTCGAAATCCATTAACTTGTTATGAACGTATTGATTTTTAAATTTTTTTTTTATTTTTTTTTTTTTTTTTTTTGGAAAACGTGGCATTATCTTCAAAAATAACGTATTTAATGTTCGCAGTTACCAAACACGGTAAAAGCAGTTACATAAGCTTCCTTTTGATGTACGTAATGTCTTTGTAGCTCCTTAAATTTGTAAATTTCTTGCATTTATATGTGGCAATATTTTCTTATTAATTGTGGAAACACATGGTAAACCACGTTATTTATTCTTTAGCTGGTACGAAATGTTATAATTTCTGTTTTCTCCTAAAAATTTACACAAAATCCATCTTTACCCCCTAATATCTCGTTTTTAACGTACAATTTCACCTTGGAAAGTAATTTTTACAAAACAATTAAATCAGCCGATTTTTTTACCTACTAAAAAAAACCTTAAAAATAAAAGTTGAGAAAAAGTCAAAAAATTTAAATTTGAACGCTTCGAAAATATTTTTTTTTGATATGTCGTGGAACTTTATTGCCTCGAAAAATCGATGGCACAATATCGACAAATTGTTGTTCTAACAAATCGGCCCACCCTAATGTGTATACAGAATATATGTATATTATTTTTGATATTTGCAACAGTAGTATGTATCAATTTGTAATGTTTTGCGATGTTATAAAAATCGCCGAATATTGATATTGATTTTATATTTTTTTTTTATTTAGTGTATGTATATACAATTGTACATATATGCAAATATTACACATAAAAAAGAGAACACCAAATGTTCTTGTTTTGTTTTATACCATATACAAATATGTGGTTTGGTTTGTAGCTGTTTGTAACTACCAAAAATATTTGACCTAGACCTATCTTTTATTACACCGATCGAGTCAGAATCACTTTCTCAGTCGATTTAGCAATGTCCGTCCGTCCGTCCCTCTGTGTGTCTATGTAAAGCTTGTAATCAAACTACAAATATGAATATATTTTGATGAAAGTTGGTATATGAGCTTTCGTCGGCCATAGGATGAGCGCTATTGAAATTGGTGAAATTGAAACCGGCATGAAGTGCCATAAGATTCAAATTATAATATAGATCTCAGTCAAATTGGGTTTGTATGTGTTTATTGTATCCATTAATCAGTAGTCCAAAAATAATCCCTATAGGACAATTATAAGTCATAGGGCCCATATAGAGCTGCTTCCCGATCTTCACTTAAATCTATATAAAAACAAAAATATTGGACAGATTTTTCTCAAATTTGGTTTGTATATATGTTTTCAAAATATAAGTGACTTTACCAAATATGGTCAAGGTCGGTCCATTTTTCGACCTAGTCCCCATATAAATATAGCACCCGATGTGAACTTTTTCATATTTGCAGCAAAAAAATTAATAACAATGACACTCAAATTTGGTTTATGCTTATTTTCTATATCGATTTCATGATTTTAAATAGAAACCTTCTTATGGTGTTAGTGAATTATTATCACTAAACATGAGTGCCCTAGCTACCCTATTGAGGGAGTGATCGCGACAAGGACAACATATATTTGGACGATTTTAAATAGCAAACTTCTCAGGATGTTCGCTATATCGACTCTACTTGTTCTAAGGATCACAAATATATATATTTAATGGGGTCCAGATTTTTTTTCTAATTATTACAAACAGAATGACAAACTTATATATACCCTCCGCACACTGGTTACGCTTTCTGGTTAATCACGATCATAATGTGTATATGATCATTAAATAATATTTTTTCATTCACTTGCTAAACGGGAAGTTTGTGAAAAACTAGTACGAAAATCCGCCTCAAACAAACAAATATACAAGGAGAGATAATGAAAATCATGTAAAAAAGTGTTTCAAATTAAAAATATATAACAAATCTAATTTCTACACATTAATTTTAAGCGAAGTGTGTGTTTAATTCTATTTTTGTATATTTACCATGCAAATATTTTATTTGTTCAAATCCGGACAGCTTTCAAATATTAATAAATATAGGAGTAAACGGGTGCGATCGAAATGGATTGGCAATATTTAACCTTAAAGATCTTTAAGTTAACATACAGATTTATAGTTTAGAATTAGTGGTAGAAGTTGATTAATAAAATAAAATTGTACGTTGTACGACGTATAGAAATCGCCTTAGAGGCATTTAATTATCTATGTACTCGTTTATATTTTTAAATGCAATAAAAGGTGGCTAGCAAAACTATTAGATGTGCGTGCCTAGTAGAGTGGTAGGAGGTATGAGGATAAAATACTAAACACAATGTGTGTACCCATATTGAAAATGTACATTTTCGTCGTCCATGTATTATTTGTTCCCTATTAAATAATACATAAATATTTATTAACATACTAATATATGAGTATATAACATACTAATGTATGAGTATATTGTATATAAATAAGTATCTTATCAAAACTATTATACATACATATGCATGTATGTGTGGTGGTACATATTTATGCGTAACATATTCTCTTATTTCGGTTCTGTACAAACAAAACATTCATATATGGAAATTGGGAACACATATGAAAGTAGATACGAGTAACTAACCATTTCTGTATGGATACAAGCGAAGTTACGGAGACGATATCAGGGGAGTATATATTTCATATAAAGATGGATGGCTTATCGATATACTCTCCTTAGTTTACAAACAATATTGACGAGTACAGAGGTTTCAACTCGTGTATATTATGCTAACGTCAAAATCAAAATATATGTACATTAATGTATCCATGTAAATTAGGGATATACAACTTTTTAAACGAACTTAGCGCATACCATCACATGGTAGGAAATATATGTTTTTTTCTGGAATAACTCCGTAGCTCATAAAATCAAAGTTTTCAAGAGCGCCAAATCAATTTTTTGATCGAAAATGATACATAATAATCAATATACCCGATAAAAGACATTAAAAATTAAGCAATTTATCTCCAATATCTCAAAATCGACAAAATTTGACATACGTGGTTATTCCTGAAAACCACAAAATATTAAGGAATGGCCTAGCTTTCAACCCCATAAACATAACGTTTTTGAAAGTGCTCTAGCTCAGTCGTTTTTCAATTTCTCAACTTTGGGTTTTCTTTACGTAAAAATAGACGTAATTTTCTAACTTTTTCCGTACGTGTTTATGTTTCTATATTTTTTATCCTCCCCTACCAGCGCGATGAAAAGGGGGTACGTAAAAATGAGAGGGCAAACGGGGTGTCGTTTTTCTTGAGAACCAGAAGTCGTACCGATATTCGGTAATTACGTTCGGCAGGCCCTGAGCTTGGATATTTTCAAAACATCGAAAATTGACAAAATGGCGCTATTTTTTTTAAATTCCCAAATGAACTGTTTTTTGGGGGTTTTTGCCCCACCCTCCTCTGATAGTAAAGTTAGCCCAATTATCCTAGTTCAGGACCTGCCTTACATGATGACCTATAACCCGCCGCCCGCTGAATTTAGATACGACTTCTGGTTCTCGAGAAAAACGACACCCCACTTTGAAAAAAGTGATTTCGAGAAAAACGCATTTAAAGTTTTATTACAAGATTTTTCCATATTACCATACAAATATGTATGTATATACATATATAGCTCTGTAACTCCAAAAATAATTCGAATTATAAAAAATCCTTTTAGGACATTATTTTTTAAGCATTGCAGAAGACATTTATGAAAAAAAAATTAAAAAAAATTTTTTTTAAGGAGAGGTCATACCTTAATAACAAAAACCCTTTTTTTGGTACATTTTGAGGATTAAAACTTCGAATTTTCTTATTAGTTTTTTAATTGTAATAAATAACATTATTATGGAGTTTTCTCTGATTTTGTACAGTGGTATTTGTTATTTTTGAGTAAAAACTATTGATTTACTTGATAATTGTAAAAATTGAATTTTGATTGAAAGCTATGCTAGGAGTAGTATATTATTTTTATATTTTGATACTTGCAAAAATTGTAAAAAGTCATGTCCCTAATATACATGTATATGTATGCACGAGTATGTCTGTATATACATGTGTATATTTGTTGTAAATATGTATGCATATTATTTTGAGTATATTCGTATTGTAGAATCACTCATTAACGGTGAAATAGAATTTCAGTTAGTCCTTTGTATGACCACTAAAAAAATGAACTACAACACCACATATGATTTGGAAGTTTGTGGAGTATCCATGTAGCTCTGTGTGATGGTAGTCTCATATGCGGGCGTGGATGACAGTTTTTCATGTATACATATTTTGGAATTTTATTGCCCTTGAAGGACTGGTTCTACAAAAATGCCAACTAAATTCTCATATTTTTCAAGACAGCACTCGTTAGTTAACATTACAGAAACCCATTGATATTTGGCAAATTTGCTTGTGTTTTTCTTGTGATATATTCGCTTTCTCTTTTCCACGTTATCTGTTTTCATTTAGTTTTACATTTACGAATTATTTCTCTGAGCACACATGCTAGTCTAATGGTATCCGCATGGTATGTGAAGGCTGTATCTATTAGTGTATGCGTATTTGTGTGTATGTATGAGTAGACTACACCAAAACACCCACATACGAATTCTTGATAATATTTAGTTGCCTGTTCGACTCACTTTTAAGTATCCTGTACTTAAAATGGTCGCCTGGACGACAAAGAGGACATGTTTATATATAAACAGAAGTAAGCAAATACCCACATACTCCACCATTTACTGCTCTTATATTATCTACCTAGATTGTGTGTATCTACGTATGTACAAACATGCATATTTACATATGACTTTTATATATAAATTCTTTTTCATGTACGGCACATGTGTGCAGAGAATTACGAGCAAATTTATGAATACTTATGTACGAAGCATTGTTGGTACGATATATTGTTGTGGCCGTGATAGAATATGCAGATGCTTCGATACTAACAACGTTCATATGTAGGTATGTTAAAATAAGTACATGTGTGGGAGTTGGGACAACTGACACTGAACTGAAGAGCTGAAATGGGTGGTTTGCATCTAACTACAATATGTATGTAGAATTTCCAATGGTTTCAATCAATAATATAACGCCATTTTGTTTTGAGCATTTAAGGATTTAATACTTTTATGAGTACATCTGAATACACATGCATGCATATATAGTAAATAACATTCTTTTTTATTTACTTACTTATTTTAATTTAGAATATCTAAGTATTAGTTAATTTTACATTGTTTACTCTTAAAATGTTTAAAGGTGGTTAAGCCTTTTTCAATATTGCTTAAAATATCTCCAAATCGAGTTTTTAATATATTCAACAATTTTGACTCCCAGTACATATGTGGAAAAAGAAAGAAAGCTTCTAATGGTTGCATATTAGAGACGGGTTTCTTTTCGAAACGTCTTTCTTTTCTTACCACGTGATGCTGATTCTTTAATGATCATATAAATCTTGTTAACGTACATCTTACATGTTATTGCCGAATCTTTTTTAAGCAAATGTACTTTGAGAGAAAGAACGTTCATAAGGTTATTATTTATGAAGGTTTTAAAATTTGTTGGCAAGTGAAGCAATGTCATACAGATTTTGGATACAAATGACACAAAACCCTTACGCACACAAGGTTTAGAAGAGCCGATGACCTTTCATAGAACTAACTTAGTTTAAAATGAGCCTGAGAAAGGCAGTTGTCTCTTTACATAAATAAAACAAAAAATAAATAAACCGCTGGATTTTGAAATTAAATCATTGCGTTCCACATTAATTTTAAAATGCTGAAGTCAAATTAAGTTTCTTATAAAAGTAGGGTTGTACTTAAAACGTATCGAGTACTGGACAATTATAGATATTACTAGCTGTTTTTACCCGGTCTTGCCCGGGATCCAAAGGGCTTTGACTGGAAAAATGGTTCACTATGCTTACCAGGCGCTGAGTACTAAGTCCCCGATGAACCATTCCTCAAAAAAATTAACTTACTCCCAAAAAATTTGTATGGGATTGGGGAATTTGTTCATGGTGAAAAAATTCCCTATGTCCACGTTTGTTCGGGGAACAAATTCATGTTTTATTTTACTATAAAATTTTGTGATTTTTTAATTTACAACTTTTTTTTATAAGACGCTACAGCAAAAATACTTAAAAAATAAGCTGCGCTTCCGCGCGTTTGGCAGCCACACCAGTGCTGCCGCTCAGTTGTTGTCAACCTATTTTAAAAATTAGGTTGATCATCCGATTTTTGAGCGCAGCTGTGTTCCGCGAGAGCATCGTGTCGCGTCCGCGCCGCTTTCGCGACCCGAAATTATGCTATTGAAAAGAATACAGATTTTAAATAGGTTTATTGAGAGCAGTATGGAGAATTTTTTCATTTCTTTTGGGGACCTTTTTTTAAAAATTTGGGGAATTTGTTCATTTTTTTGTGAATTTGTTCATTGGGGGCTAAGTGCTGAACGCCTGCTTACCACTACAACTAAGCATGGATTATTTTGAGTGTACTATGTCTAAAAGTTACGAATTTTAGTTATTCTAGAGCTTGGGGATGTACAGCAATTCTGGTTTTTCCTTCTGGTGCATATACAAAAAGCTTGTGCTAGCTCCCAACTCTGGAGAAGGCGACAAATAATTGTCTATGAGAAAAACAGGGAGATTCTAAGTTCATACCTGCCGTAAGAGATGGTCCTCTTATGTACCTTATGTTAGGAACAACTTTTTGTACCATCTCTTGCAATGAAAAACCAACTTACAAAAGTCTTCTGGTAGGGATATTACAGTCGTTTCAAGAGTTTCACATTCCCTAGAGTTAGCTTGTCTTATCCGTTGGGCCTGAAGACATTGTTGAGTCGTTTCCGGAGTTTCAGATTCCCTCGACTAAGCTTGGCTTAGCTGCTGGATTTCTAGACGCACTGGAGTAGATTCAGGCATTTCCGCTTCTTGTACAAAGCTTGTCTTGATCTTTGGGCTTCAAAACGTTATTGGGTTTGCTCAGGTGTTTCAGCATTTCTCGACTCAGATTGTCTAACTCGTTGAGACTCGATACGAATTTGGGTCTGATCAGGTTCTCTAGAGTTCTGTTTTGTTTAAGCCTTTTTGCATTTGAGGTAGTACGGCCTATATGCTATGCTTTCATGTGCTAGGCACAATTGCAAATAGTTATTTTTCCGCCTTTATATAGTGAAAAAGGTGAAATGGAAATATTAGTAGTTTGCTTCCCAATGGAGCCAAAAGGAAAGATGGAAATAAATTTTGTTTTCAATTGTATTTAAAAATGCGAGATGCAAATATTTATAATCGGAATAATCCTACAGCGGTAGTCAACCTATGAAATAAATCTGCACTAATTTTGGGGTGTTGCAACTCATATAATAAAAAAGATAAGATGGGAAAATTTATAATAGGTTGATTTAAAATCTTCACTTCATAATGGTGTAAACTCAAGAGTAGCAAATAAAGAGATTTATGCACAAATTTTTTGGGAAGTCCATTGAAAAACTAAAATATGCGAACAAACACTAAAAGCGTATATAGAAAATTTAAAAAAGTGGGCGTGGCCGATAAAAGTATATGACGACCTTACCTGGGATTTGAGAATAATGTGCAGTAAATTCGAGCGAAACCAATAAAAAATTAAAAAAGTGGTCGCAAAAGTAGGCGTGGCCGATAAGAAGCATATGGTACAGAGATCGTGTGTACCAAATTTCAGAGGAAATCCGTAAACAAATAAAAATTTGTATAGTGAACAAATATGAATAAAACAGAAAAGGAATTTTACATAGAAAGTGGGCGTAAAAGTAGGCGTGGCCGGTAAAAAGTATATGGCGACCTTTCCTGGGGTACAGAGATCGTGTGTACAAAATTTCAGGGAAATCCGTTGAAAAATAAAAATTTGTATAGCGGTCAAACAAACAAACAAATAAACAAACAAACAAACAAACAAGCAGAAAATGAATTTTATATATATAGATTGGCGTTTTCTAAAAATAAAAAATATTGATTTCTTCCAATTTTCTCTGACAACTTCATACCTGAATTTTCATCCAAAAAGATGGAACTAAAAGTACAGCTTCTTGAAACAATTTGTTTTTATATAATATTTTCTAAAATTAGCTATGTATTTAGTTAATACCACATATTTTTTGCACTCCGTCGAAGAAGCTTCTACATTGTAACTCTTATTATACTGGTAATAAATAAACGGTTTTTTTAAGGTTTACAGCTTTGATTTGGTAACAATATTTTGTTTGACAACCTATTTAACAGCCATAATCGTCCATCAGAGCGGCTAATTCGAATGACTATGACTATTGATCTTTTCACACCACTCTTCATGATAATGTGCATACTGCATGACGCCAAATAGTGCGCACTGAACAAGCTGTGGACGCAGTACAGCAAATCATTGAAGAAGAGCCACATCAATCAATTCGGCGCTATTCTCTGCTTTATGACCTTTTAACATTCAACTTGTGTAAGAATGAAAGCCACACTACCATCGTATGCGCCGCCAATTCGGCCAATGGGCCGAAACATACAAAATTATTCCATACAAATGTTTGTTAGCTCATTTTTGGTATATAAATAAGAAAAATTGTCGCATTTGGAGTGAAGATAATCCACAAACTTTTATCTAAACATCCAAATAAAATTTCTGTTTGGAATGTTTTATCCATTTCAGACCTGAGGAATGAAACGATTGTATTCATTGTAATATCATCAATATAAAAATTCTTTTTAGCGAAGTCTACTTAAAAATACGTGTCCTAACTTTTTGAAATGTAATTTTTTTGAAAAAGACAGCACGATTCTGAGGGCTAGGTTATTAGCTGAAAAATAGTTCTGATGAATTAAGAACACTTTTTATTGTTTTATTGCGTTTATATAAATTTTTAGAATGACTAAATAAGAAAAAAAAATAGTAAGAAAACAGATAGAATATATTCCTGTTCATATTAAGGTACTTCGTTGTATTTTAATATTTAAAAAATAATAAAATAATTGTATGTGATATGAGAAAATAATATAAATTCATAACTTCTTACCAACTAAAACTAAATTTATTTTGCATCTTCATTCTTTTGAATGATAACATTGAAACAGTGTTTGCTTTTAGCGAGACAAAGGCTGACTTGACAATTATTACGAAATACTCTTGGCGGATTGTAAGAAAATGCAGGCCAATGGTCATAACGGCCAAATCTAATGTAATCCGGTCCATATTGTGGTCGGTATTTGGTCCCGTGAACAATTTCTGGCAGGCCTTAAAATATTTCGCCAAGTTAAAAAGGATTTATTTTCGGCTTTTGCACACCAACTAATTTTGGATCCCTTTTGTATTCCATCCATGAATTATAAATCAACGACATCAACGCCATATATCGTATATCAACGCCACCTTTGAAAGCGTTGTAGTGTTGAGTCATAGCAAGTGTTTGAACAGAGCAATGGCGCTTGAGGTTTCTGTTCCATCTATCAACGTCACCCACGAGATCTTTGCCGCACATGCCTGAAGCAACTATGACACCTTTAGTGCCTTTCCAGTTCACGACCGCAACATTATCACCATTCGTAAATTGAGATATATCGCTACTATTCATGGTTTTGTCTTAAGGGAGAGTCAATTTTTTGCTTAATCTGTTTGCCATAATCGTGCCCGTTACCATGAATCCCATTTGGTGCAATGTTTCCAACATGGCAGTTGTGGTAAAAAGTCAGTTAAAGCATAAATGCTGCCTCTTGGTAGGTTTTTATTGAGTCGTTGTATAATAGACGACCCATGAGCAAATACACAATCTACAAATGTCCCAGCTCCCTTAAAGACTTCAAAGTCAGATACCAATGGGCATCTTCCCGTAAAAGTGATCATTTGCTCATCTATTTCAGTTGCCAATTGTTTACATCGATTTCATACTGTATTGATCACCGATTGTACTATCCATAATTTATTTGAAGGAGCTGGTACAGAGAAGTCTACGATTGGTCATTTGACCAATACATTATTACTGCAGTATATTGAAGACACCCCATTAAATTCGCTCATCCATAAAATATTTTTATATCTGCTACTTCGTAACGCAATTCTTGTCTATAAGTTGCATACATTTTTGTATAGTTAACTGCATCCGCATAGTGTGATTCCCCAAAATATTGTTTAATATATGTATTCCAACGGTGTTTGAACGTTTATTACATTTTTTCAACCAGATGTAATGGGAAGTTGATGGTGATGAAATGGTAAATTTTCCCATAACTACCTCCTATTTATTGGTTGACTCTGGGAACTTGATGGCTTGTGACTTGTATTTAGTAAACTGGGACTTAAATTTGATTGCTGATTCGTTGCACTTGCTAAGGGATCAGTTTCATTTGCCAAAGTAGTCTGCTCATTGCTCGAATTTTCGTCACTTTCGTTTTCGGGAATTTTGATTCGTCTTCATCACTAAAGTCAATATCAGATTGGTCTCAAGACGCCAATGCAGCTTCAACGCCATCGTTTTTTTTTTTTTTTTTGACAATTCATAATTTTACAGCGCATTTCTATTTTTTTTTATTCTCTTTTGTGCAAATAGCACGCAAGAGAAAATGCCGGGAAAAAAAAGAAGTTATTTGTTTATATTCTAAGCATCTTAAACCAGATTCTCAAATGGCATAGCTAGGTCTAAAAGGGTTATGGGCCGGCGGAGTCATTGTTCCAGCAGAACGGAGCCACATGCCATACAGCGCATGCTAAAAACAATTTACTTAAAGAAAATTTTGATGAGCAAATAGTTTCACGTTAGGAGCTGTTAATTGGCCACCAAGATTTAAGCACGTTGAATTATTATCTTTGGGGTTATTTAAAAATCTACGGCTATATACCATATAAAATACAAGATATAACATAAATAACTATATTAGAGCATATTTAATACTTCGCACCTGCACCTCTAAAGTGAGTCAACTCAAAATTTTTAAGTTTTCGCTTTTTTCAAGAAAACGATAGGCAGTGGTCATATCTAATTAATTAATTTACAATTTAAAGGAAATTACGAAATGTTTATAAGTAAAAATGTTTGATTATTTTTTTTTTTTATTGTAATTTTTATGAAATTTTTTAAAAATGAGTGAATAGTTGTCGCTGAGTTAAAATGTGAATTAAAAATCTTATCTGAAGTTGCAAATACATTAAAAGTGGCTTAGTCCAAAGTGAATGCCTAGTGGATTATTAAATAGTAAACTTTCAGAACTATTGAGTACAATTTCAGGGATGAATGTTTTTTGTCAATGTCGTGCATTAAGATAAGGGTTTTCATTCATTTTTTTCTTAACTAGAACTTTGCTCACTCTTCACTTTCTTCACCAATTTAAAAAAAAAAATCACATATATTTGTCCCTTTAATTAGAGCCAAAAAAGATAAAAGTACCATTTACTTATCCCGTTAGAATAGTAAAAGTTACAAAACTAAGTCGTCCGTATTTTAAAAGTACAATTTTAGTTTTTCCTAAATAAATCCGTTGATATTTAGCAGGGTGCAAATCTTCGCATAAGATGTCGAGTAAAATCAATCGAAATTCCATATTTTGTTTTATTATTTAAAGAAGATGGACAATCGTCAGACCTCGTTTCACTTTTACTGTTAACTATGGACCATAACTAGCTGAGATAGAGTAAAATTACTCTTAGAATTTTATTTTGGAAAATAAATATATAATTTCGATCAAAAAATTTCGATAACGAATGCGACGATTCGACCCCAGACTTAAATTTTTAAAACGGCTTAATGTTTTTAATACAACAATAAACATAAATTTCAAAATTTGTGACTGTCCATAGAATTTTGTGGTATAGTGTATATTATACATTATTTATAATCTTCCTATTTTAAAAATTTAATAATACATATGTGTGATATTTTTCTCCAAAATGAGGAAAGAAGAAATACTACCTCCATCATGAATAAAAATAATATACAACATTTTTACTAACTCTTGTTACTCTAATTTGGTTTACGCTAAATAGTCTATTATGCCTTTATATTTAATGTTATCTAAAGTACTTAGTTTTATTTTTGAGTCTGAAATAATTCAAAAACTTATAAATATAACTGGATAGGTACTAGAGCATTCGAACAGGACTGAAATTTTAGAGATTTTTCGGGATTTCGAGATTTGTTTATATACATATATGAAAAAATTATAATTTAATATGAGATGTAGATCGAATATGACCAATAAATTAATTTTATAATATATGGGGACTAGGTCAAACAATGGACCGATGGTGACCTTAAAGTCACTTACTTTTTGCAAAAACATATACAAACCAAATTTGAGAAAAATATGTGCAATATTTTTGCATTTGATAGATGTAAGTAAAGATCGGGAAGAAATTTTATATTGGTGCTTTACTAAGAATAGTCCTATTGGTATTATTTTTATAATACTGATTAGTTTATGTAAAAAAAAAACATACGCAGACCCAAATTTGACCGAAATCTATTTGATAATTTGGATCGTATAGCAATTAAAGTCTATTTTGTAGAGGTCATTTGTATAGGGACTAGGTCGGAACATGCACCGATTTTCATAAAATTCAATAGCGCTTGCAAGATTTATATGGACGCACAGACAGACAGACGGACGGACATCACGAAGTCGACTTAAAAAGTTTATCTGAGTCGATTGATATTTGAATCTAGATCAAATATTTTTGTTAGTTTCATTTGCACATACCAGGCACGAAGCGTGACTTTTTAAGAACGGAAACACACTAAGAGAATTTTATATTTTTGACTTGGAGACTTCTAAATGAACACCATGACCATATTAAGAAGTTGTCAAAATTGTGTATTATAGTTATGTATTTTAGTTTTTATAGAGTAATTCAATTCTCGGTTCTTTGGTCTATTATTTTATCAAAAATCGGTTTTAATTTTCATATCTTTCAATAATGTCTTTTCAATTGATATTTGGGCTAAATTATATTATCTCAAATGTACACATGTACAAAGTTGTAATCCTCTTTAAACCAGAAAAGGATCTTTTAACAGGTGCAGTTGTTACGTGAAATATTAATATTAATTTGCATAATTTGAAGTATTCAATAAATAGCTGCTAACACAGTTTCTATTAAAAATTTTAATATTTCTTTAATATATTTTTGGTTTTTAAAATTATCGCCTAAGAACAAGATTTTTAGTTCAGTTTTTAATGCTGGTATATCAACGAACCCACGATAGGATTTTTGCAGATTGATTAGTAGGTTTTCTATGAATTAATTTTCAAATACTTCATATTTTGATGTGCTGTTCTACCTCTGAAGTCTGAGTCTGTTCTACCTCTGAAATAATTTGACTCACAATGACTGTTATTAGTTCTTGAATTTTTTCTTTGCTTGATAAATCCGAATCGGACCGCCGTTATCAAAACTTTGCAAATTTTCCTTTTCTCCGACGTTTTTCCAAAAAGCTTAATAATTTTCAGTTATCTGAATTATATTATTACTGAGATTATTCGTTTGTTTTATTAAAATATTCCAGTATTTTAAATAAAATATTTGTATGCGGAGTTATTAAAAAAGTAAAGCAGAACTATGAATATTTTATCATTCAAGATATAGAATAAACCATTAGATTATAGAATAGTATAATTATTCCAACTAGCAGATTCCAGCCCTCGAAATTCGAGCGTAAATTCCAGGAATTTTATTTTTTCATTAAATAAAGACCCTAAAAGTATGCTAATCAATTATAGCCCATTCACAAATCAACACAAAAAACAAACTAATTTTTATTAGAAACACATTAACAAATTTAATAAACACAACAAAGCATTGTGTAATTGTATGTATTTATTAGTAGCAACTTCAAATGCAATTTACTCAAAACAAAGGAAAAAATTATAGAAGACAAGATCATTGTTATTTATAACAAGGAATTATAATAGAAAGTGGTTCAAAAGAAAAGCAATTAATTTAAAATTTAAATGTTTGCCGCACCCAAGATTGGTTTACTTTGTTACTTGTTTACTTGTTACTCCTATTCCTATCAGACCGACTTAATTAACGTAAGATCCAGATTATCATATACATATATCGATAGAATTTGGTGATTATTACCTAATAATGGGAAAATACAATGGCAGGAAATATCTAAGCCCCAGTGTTAAGTTGGTGACTTGTTTCTATGACGTGTTAGTTTATAAATCACATTCGATTGTATTTTCCATTTTAAGAAATAAATGTTTTAATATAGTTTTTAAAAACAACTGGAGCGATTTTAAAGTTATTTTGCCATAAAGGTCAGCTGAATACTAATAAAAATTTCACTCTTAATAAATAACGTCCCAAATCCTGAACGCAAATAAAACATTTTACAGTTATAAGCAGAAAATTAAATATTTTCATTTGACCTCACATTTTTAACCACGTGCCCATCCCATGTTTTCCCTCAAATGTCCATACAAATAGTTGTTTTCACCTAAAATACTGGACAACCGAACGCAATAAAAATTATGATTTATGTATTGTTTTATGTTAAAATTTTCTGATGCTTTTTGCCATTAAAATCGCACCCATCATTGTTGTTTTATGATTAAATGATGAGATGTTTGTTAATCTCTTTGACCAATGGTTATGGCTCGCATCGTAAACCCTCACCCCATAAGTTACTCACTCGCTTGTTCGTTTGCTTTGCTTGTCTATGTGTTCGCTTTATGCCTAATTGAAAAGTGCTCAAATAAAAAAATTACTTTGACTTAATTTACATATAATTTCATGAATAATGAAAGCAACTGACCAACATCCCTTGTTTCTAAAACTAACTACTGCCCATCATACAGCACAATTAGTGATCGTACTAAACCTTTTGAAAGTCTCGACGGACAAGCGTGATAATGATGATGGCTGACCTTTTTTGGTGGAAGAATATAACACAAAACTCACTAAAATGGCGTCTTTCTATGAATAAGATGACTTTTGACCATTGGTCAAGAATCGCACACGTTCGCAATCGTTCAAGTTTTCTTTAAGGAATTAAGCTGTCAGCAATAGAGGTGAGGTCAATTAAATCGAAGGTCGAAAAGTCTGAAGGAAGCAGTTGCCGATTAAATTTTCCTACTAGTTAAGGATATTTTTACAAACCATTGAACTTGCACATAGGGGGTCAAAATAGTGGTTAATGATTGTCAACAAAATGACTCAATTATTTTGCAATTTTTCATAGAAAACCACCCAAAAAAGTGTATTTTCAAACAAGTTTGAAATTTATTTTCAAGGGGATGAAGGATAATAGTACTTATATCCAGGGACGTATGCAAAAAGGATTTGTATATTATTTCATAGTTAAATTATTTAAGAATTTATTGTTGAAGTCTTCCTTATGAGTTAAATAATAAACTTACTTATTATTAGACATGTCACGAATATTATAGTTTTTATACCCTATACCACTATGTGGTTTGGGTATAATGACTTTGTGCTGCTGTTTGTAACAACCAAAAATATTTGACCCAGACCCATCTTTAATTATACCGATCGAATCAGAATCACTTTTTGAGTTGATTGAACAATGTCCGTCCGTCCGTCTGTGTGTCCATGTAAACCTTGTAATCAAACTGTAGGTCGCAAATATGAATATATTTCGGTGAAATTTGGTATATGAGCTATTGAAATTGGTGAGAATCGGTCCATGTTCAGACCTAGCCCCCATACAAATTACCCTTATGAAAACGACATAAATTGCCATAGGATCCAAATTGTCATATAGATCTTACTCAAATTGGGTGTGTATGCGTTCATTACATCCACTAATGAGTATTCCAAAAATGCTCCCTTTGGCCCCATATAGAGCTGCTTCCCGATATTCACTTAAATCTATTAAAAAACAAAAATATTGCACTGATTCTTCTCAATTTTTGTTTGTATATGTTTTGCAAAATACAAGAGACGTTACCAACCATGGTCAGGATCGGTCCATTTTTGGACCTAGTCCCCATATAGATATAGCATCCGATATGAACTTTTTCAAAATTTTTTCAAATTTGGTTTTTGCTTATTTTCTATGTCCAGTTAGTTGGGCCTAAGAGACAGAGTTTCTAAACGCATGGTATAGGATATTGTGTAGTCGGTCTAGACCGACTATAATTTTCTTACTTGTTTTTTTTTTAAATATATTTTTTAAAATTATTTTCCACCGAAACTGAGCTACTATCCCCAATTCGAATAACTGGAATAAGATAAGAAGTAGCGTTGATTTGTGTGTAATAAGATTATTCGGTTTACACACAATACCGAAAATTCGTTTTTCGGTACAATGCCGAATAAATACAGTAAATTTTGTGTGTTTTTTTCAGAAGCAGTTGGTTTTTTTTAAGAGATCAAATTAAAAAATATTACATATTACTTCCTTCCGATATAGTGTTATTAATGCTAGGTAAGAAAGCTTTTACTCACACATGGTATTATGAAGGTATGTTTTAGTACTTCTTAGCGTGGAAAAGCTTCTTTCTGCGAAACTGTTGTGACAGGAATGACGATTAAAATTTTGAACAAAATAAATATATTTGGAAAAAGATTTTCATCGCACATTCCAATTGCATCTAATGGGATATAAGGTTTTTCTTCTTTATCCTTCCAAAACTCAACCCAAAAAGATAGTTCATGTAAAATAATTTGATGTAGCTCGTACAAATCATTTTTGTAAAAAATTATGAGATCTTCGAAATCATTGCTGGAGAAGTTTATAACGTTGATGGAAACTACGTTATATTGCCTATTTATAATATTTTCCAGACAGGTAAATCTATCTTTTAGACTAGAAATTATTTCGCCTAATTATGGAATAAATAATGTTGTTCTCTAGTATTCATTTGGGCTCTCTGTTTGAGCGATACATTTGCGTGCCTACTTTTCTGGGAAGTTCAGGGCTGATTCCAAACTAAATAGCCATTTTAGAAACTTCTTCACACAACTTATAAAATTCGTTGTCCAAATCTCGGCGTATTGAATGTATTCGATTTATAACTAAATTAGTTTGGTTATAAGTTTTCACAATACCTACATTTTGTGATTGTAATTACTTTAACAAATCAAAGCTGCAAATTGCCGCATTTAAAATGAACTCAAATTTACAAATGCGGTTATGTAAACACCGTCCAATATTACAACCTAAAAATAATATATAATTATAGTTAAAAAACATGTGGCCATAAAAATTGTAACCATCGTGTAAAGCTGCATTAAGTATATTTTTAACGACAGTCCAAAAATATAAAATATAATATTTGATAACCGTGCGCCCCACTCAATCGCTAATTTAAATTAGTAATATTATTTTTTCTTGAAATTTTGGGGAAAGGTATTTGTAAATCATTTTGGATATGAAAATACTTATTGATATGGATTAATTTTTTTAATTTTAGATTTTAAAATAATATACATACAATTGTATGTATGCATATTAGGGGTGTAATGAAATCGGCCATAGCACCACGTAATGGCCAATAATGTATTAATAATGAAAACAAAGAAATTTGTATTTTGCCTTCACCTGATATTTTTTTAAATACAAAAAAATTACCTCAATTTTTAATTAGACTAAATTAATTCATAGGTTAAAATATTCGTTCAACCCATCGAGTTTCGTAGTACAACTGCAGCCTTTTGCTAAATTTTACGCTTCCTTCAAATATATTCGACAAATTGCGTGTCCTTTTTAAATACATATTTCAAAAATGTATCCAAAAGTATTCCTTATGTTTGTTTATCTTATCGTGGCTTGAACACAATTATGCCGCCCAGACATATTTGCCTCACCGTCATATCCTTGTCCTCTCATCATATTCAAATCAAGGCTTTCGTTTTTGACTGTCTCAAGTAAAGTTTGTGAAATTTACAATATTTTCCTGTTGTACTATTCGAATCGAATGCAAAAGTCAAATGTTTATTTTTTTAATTTAGTCGTTTTTTTGAATTTCTTTTCAAATTATATATATTAGTTCATTTTGTTAAACAGACTAATAAGGAGGAATTTTTTAGTGCTTTTTCTAAACTATTTTTAAATATTTCATCACCTTTTGCCCTATATCTCAAAAGAGTTCTAAAGTTTCCATTAATTTCAGTCGGTTCTTTAACTGACAAGAATGCTTATTATTTTGAATTAATTGAAATTTGAAACTTAGCGCTAGTTTCGGATATTATTGTAATTAATTTTCGAAAATAAACTATTTATTTAATAGTTTATTTTCAAAAAACCTTTTTTGAATTAATGTACATATTTTATTAAAAAAAAAACGTAACGATACCCTTCAAATTTATATGAAAAACTTTTAAATAAACTTAAAAAAATCGATTTTTGTCTCTATAAAATCAAACCGAAACGCAAACCCAAAAAATACAAACGCAAACCCAAAAAATACAAATACAATAGTTTATTTTCAAAAAACCTTTTTTGAATTAATGTACATATTTTATTTTAAAAAAAACGTAACGATATGCTTCAAATTTATATGAAAAACTTTTAAATAAACTTAAAAAAATCGATTTTTGTCTCTATAAAATCAAACCGAAACGCAAACCCAAAAAATACAAACTGAGGGCCTAAGGCTAATGGCAGCTTTATTATTTATAAAACTAAAATATTCCATCGATTACAATTGACCATAAAAAATTTAAGTTTTAATTGTTAGAATATTTTCTGTACGTTTTCATAAATCAAAATAAATTTTGATGATCAATAATGTTCTCATTATAAAAAAAAAATATTGGAAAGTATTTACTCTCCTTTTTAAGTGCATTTAAGTTACTATAAAATTTAAAAGAATCGTGATATGATGTGAAAGTGTATATGAAATTAAAAATTTTCAAATGATTTGGGGGGTGCCAGAATCTCCAACCCCCCCCCCCTATCTACGCCCCTGCTTACTCATGCACAACCTCATGCATTGAATAAGACTGAGTAAATACAATTGTTAATATGTGAAATAAAAAATGGCAGTATTGAATAAGTGATCAACCCCGTGAAATATAAGTTTTGATTTAAATAATATATGTATGATGAAAAATAAATATACAGATGTAGTCTCGATGTGGGGAACCATTAAAGTACAAACCCATCCATATGAGACTTACATTGATTTATCCTTCGAATGCTCAAAATTGCTTACTGTTTATGGAGTAACATCAATTATTCAACATATCTTAATTTCGTACATGTAATCGAACTTTTTCTATTTTATTTATTGTTTGCTTCTTTAGATTTTTCTAAAGCGGGCTTTCAAGGTCCTCAATTTTTTTATATATTAATAAAAGATTATTTATTTAATTTTTTGGTTTCGTTGGTTTTTTCCAACATCTTCAGGGATGAATTTTTTATTTTTTTTTATTTTTTTTTATTATCATTTCTTTTTATATATAAAAATAGAATACATGACACTTATTTAATAAATTAATGTTAATGTAGAATATGATAAAATATAAAATAAAATAAATATCACAGTTGGTTTTTGTATTATCTAACGTTAAGATCACACTATTTATTTAATTTCATTTGAAAGAAACCAAGCTGATATGTACATTAGGATTTTGTTTCATATAATTTTACATCTTCCTTGCAGTTTTAGGTGTATTAATCTTTTTTGGGCAACCACTTCAAATGGATGTTATGACAGATTTATTTTGTTCATGAAAAAATGGATATATGTAGTTTTTTGGACTGTTCTCCCGAAAATACAAAAAACACAATTTCTATTAAAAATTATTAACCAGTCTGGTTTTGAAAAAAAGAATTAGCAACAACAAAATGAAAAGTGTTCTTTGCTATTTTTTTCTGATCTGTTGCATTTTTAAATGTTAAATAAAAATAATAAACCAAAAGAATAAACCAAAAGAATAAACCAAAAGGAATAACACGTACATTAGTGTTAGAATTTATAAAACGGATTCCTATTTATATGCAGATCTCGTTTAAGTCAAACAGTTTTCAAGTTTGTACTCAGGTTATAATGACTTTGTGCTGATGTTTGTAACTACCAAAAATATTTGGCCTCTTTTATTATACCTATGACTTAGAATCACTTTCTGAGTCGCTTTAGATTGTGTGTCCATGTAATGCTTGTAATCAAACAAGTCGCAAATATGAATATATTTTAATGAAATTTGGTATATGAGCTTCTATCGGCAATAGGACGAACGATATCGCAATTGGTAAAAATCGGTGCATGTTCAGACCTAGGCCGCTATGAGATCGACTTAAATTGCCATAAGATCTGAATTATCATATAGATCTTTGTCAAATTGGGTTTGTGTGTATTTATTACATTAATTATATAATGTATATAAAGTTTATAATGTATATAATGTATATAATGTATATAATGTATATAATGTACATAATGTATATAATGTATATAATGTATATAATGTATATAATGTATATAATGTATATAATGTATATACTGTATATAATGTATATAATGTATATAATGTATATAATGTATATAATGTATAAAATGTATATAATGTATATAATGTATAAAATGTATATAATGTATATAATGTATATAATGTATATAATGTATATAATGTATATAATGTATATAATGTATATAATGTATATAATGTATATAATGTATATAATGTATATAATGTATATAATGTATATAATGTATATAATGTATATAATGTATATAATGTATATAATGTATATAATGTATATTATGTATATAATGTATATAATGTATATAATGTATATAATGTATATAATGTATATAATGTATATAATGTATATAATGTATATAATGTATATAATGTATATAATGTATATAATGTATATAATGTATATAATGTATATAATGTATATAATGTATATAATGTATATAATGTATATAATGTATATAATGTATATAATGTATATAATGTATATAATGTATATAATGTATATAATGTATATAATGTATATAATGTATATAATGTATATAATGTATATAATGTATATAATGTATATAATGTATATAATGTATATAATGTATACAATGTATATAATGTATATAATGTATAAAATGTATATAATGTATATAATGTATATAATGTATATAATGTATATAATGTATATAATGTATATAATGTATATAATGTATATAATGTATATAATGTATATAATGTATATAATGTATATAATGTATATAATGTATATAATGTATATAATGTATATAATGTATATAATGTATATAATGTATATAATGTATATAATGTATATAATGTATATAATGCATATAATGTATATATAATGTATATAATGTATATAATGTCATATATAACTGTACATATGGCCCCCATATAAAGCAGCTCCTAGATCTTCACTTAAATCTATCAAAAAACAAAAATGTTGCACAGATTTTTCTCAAATTTTGTTTGTTCATGTTTTCGGAACTTTTCCGGTCTGGAGACACAAAAGTTAATAAAAAAAAATCCACTCAGATTTGGTTCATGCTTATTTTCTGTACCCAATCAGTTGGACCTAAGACCAATTCTCTAATCGAATGGTATAGGATATCGCATAGTCGAACTCTGGCCAAGAGTCCAATTTTTTTTTGTCACCGATTTTTAAAATGTTAACGCCATTAATATATCCAAATTAATGTAGCCAAAAAATTTGGTTAAACTATTGCTAATTGTGGGCGTGGCATGCTGTCAAACTCAATTGTTTTTTTTTTTTAATTTCAGAAAAAGGTGATGTTTTTGTTTTTTTGTCAAAAGTAAATGGTTACTACTCGCAAGTTATCATCGATAATGACCTGCGGTCTTCTTTACAAGATTGGTCGTATTGCAGTCTTTGGTTGTTGTAAGTGGTCACAACGCTACCGTTTAATATTAGGGGTGTTCTGAAATATTAATTAAACTACTATGTTTGTGTCAAATTTCAACTTTAGTAGAATAGAACTTCAAGGGAACAAAAGATAAAGGTGAAAGTGTCCTTTTTAACCCTATGTATACTTTTGCACCCGTGACGATCCGCGGGTAGAACTCTATTTTCATTTTAATGAAATTACTTAAAAATATGTCAAATTACGGTAATTTAAACAGCGCTATGAGTATACAATAAATGTATACCGATCAACTCAGAATCACTTTTTGAGTCGATTTAGCAATGTCCGTTCATCCGTCCGTCCGTCTTTGTTTGTCCATGTAAACTACTTGTATTCAAAATACAGGTCGCAAACATTAATATATTTTGATCAAATCAGGTATATAAGCCTTTACCGGCCATAGGATGAACGCTATTGAAATTGGTGACAATCGGTCCATGTGCAGACCTAGTCCCCATACAAATTACCTCTATAAAATCGACATAAATTGCCATAAAAAAATTAATAAAATGCCACTCAGATTTTGTTTATGCTTATTTTATATATCCAATTAGTTGGACCTATGAGATAGGGTCTCTAACCGCATGGTATAGGGTATCATATAGTCGGTCTAAACCGACTATAATTTTCTTAATTATTTTAAAAAGGTTTTTCCACCCACATATGTATGAAATGTTTTAATAAATAAGAAAGATTCAAAAAAATAAAAACCCTTATTTTCATATCAAAATCAGAATCACTGCGCTAATGTTCAGCAGATTTATTTTGCAAAAATTAACAAATTTGATAGCAAAAAATTATAAATTTTTCTGTAGTAATAGCAAGACTATTAGATAATATTACAAACGTTTTTTAAGTGGAAATGTTCTTTGAGTGTAAACAAATTTGTAAATTTGACAGCAAAAAATTTTTAATTTTTCAGTAGTAATATCAAAATTCCCAGTTGATCTTACTTTTTTTTAGTGTAGAAATATTTTGAGTGTAAACATTAAAAAAAATCCCATTATTACAAAAAAATGCTTGTAAAATTCAAATATGACACTTTTTAGCGAATAAAAAAAACCCATATTTCACGCTATAAAGAAAAACAATTACTAAAATATTTTGATCGGTTCAAAAGTTACAGAATTTTGGCCAATGAAAAACAATTTTCAGCCACTGTGAATCGGCGTAGATCGACTATAATTTTCTTACTTGTTTTATGTTCACTTTATGTAACAACTCAAATAACACGAAGACTTGTGATATGGATTTAAAAACTACACCTAATATATTTTTTCGGTCCAACTAACTGGATATAGAAAATAAGCAAAAACCAAATTTGAGTGGCATTGTTATTAATTTTTGTGGCTGCAGATATGAAAAAGTACATATCGGTTGCTATATTTATATGTGTATTAGGTCAAAAAAAGGATCGATTTTGGCCATATTTGGTAAAGTCACTTATATTTTGAAAAAATATACACAAACCAAATTTGAGAAAAATCTGTGCAATATTTTTGTTTTTTTTTGATAGATTTAAGTGAAGATCGGGAAGCAGCTCTATATGGGACCTATGACTAAGAATTGTCCAATAGGATTATTTTTGGACTACCGATTAATGGATACAATAAACACATACAAACACAATTTTACTAAGATCTATATGATAATTGGATCTTATGGCAATTTATGTCGATTTCACAGGGGTCATTTGTATGGGGACTAGGTCTGAACATGGACCGATTTTCAGCAATTTCAACATCGTTCATCCTATGGCCGATAAAAGCCTATACACCAAATTTTATCGAAATATATTTATATCTGCGACCTGTAGTTTGATTGCAAGGTTTACATGGACACACAGTCGGACGGACGGACCGATTCTGAGTCGATCGGTATAATAAAAGATGAGTCTAGGTCAAATATTTTTGGTAGTTACAAACAGCAGCCCAAAGTCATTATACCCAAATCACATAGTGGTATAGGGTATAAAAAATAATACAAAGTACAATACATAGCCAAGTAAGAAAATTACAGTCGGCCTATACCGACTATACGATACCCTATATCATGCGTTTAGAGACCCTATCTCTTACGCCAAACTAACTGGACATAGAAGATAAGATAAACCAAATTTGAGTGGGATTTTTATTAATTTTTTTGGCTGCAGATATAAAAAAGTTCATATCGGATGTTATATCTATATAGGGACTAGGCCCCAAAATGGACCGATCCTGACCATGTTTGGTAAAGTCTCTTGTATTTTGCAGAAATATATACAAACAAAATTTGAGAAGAATTAGTGCAATATTTTTGTTTCTTGATAGATTTATGTGAAGATCGGGAAGCAGCTCTATATGGGGCCTATCAGTAGGAGTTGTCCCATAGGGATCATTTTTGGACTACTCATTAATGGATGTAATAAATGCATACAAACCCAATTTGAGTAAGATCTATATGACAATTTGGATCTTATGGCAATTTATGTCGATTTCAAAGGGGTCATTTGTATGGGGGCTAGGTCTGAACATGAACCGATTCTCACCGATTTCAACAGCGTTCATCCTATGGCTGATAGAAGCTCATTTACCACATTTCGTCGAAATATATTCATATTTGCGACCTGCAGTTTGATTACAAGCTTTACATGGACACACAGACGGACGGACGGACGGACGGACATCGTTAAATCGAATCAGAAAGTGATTCTGATTCGATCGGTATAATAAAAGATGGGTCTAGGTCAAATATTTGTGGTAGTTACAAACAGCAGCACAAAGTCATTATACCCAAACCACATAGTGGTATAGGGTATAATGAAAATAACCCACCTATATTGATAATTTCATCATTAATATTATTAAAGTAGTTGGTCGGCAATTTAATGATATTATTTTTATCCATTTTCAAAATTTTACAGTTTTCAATTGTTTTTTGATTTTTGAAACAGCTGTTTACTTGAAAACACTAAACGACAATGTCTTGTTTTGCAAAAAAACACGCTAAAACACCTCAAAATATCGTAGTGGGAACGCCTTATAACACTACCAATGTCAGTCGCAGAAAAAGAATGGAAGTCATTGTGTTTGATATCTATTTCAAATTAGAAACAAAAGATGAATAAAGAATTACAACGGGAGTATAAATGAATTATAAAATTCGATAATTTTTCAAAACGTGCAACACAAAGTAAAAGAGTATTTACCAAATTGAAATTTTCTAAAGCGAAAATCCGAAATCATTTAAAAAGAAAAACAAAATAATTCAAAATTTTTTTAAATATTATTTTGTGAGGTGAAATTCATTCAAAACATCGTAAAAAGCAAGTAAGAGAATTAGAATTAGAATGCATAAACTAAATTTCAGTGGTATCGTTATTGAAAAAGTTCATATTGGAAGCTATTTTTGCATGGAAACTGTCGGAAAATGGACCAATCGTGACCATAGTTAGTATACTTCTTATTTTTCCCAAAAGCAGAAAGTAGCGCAGAAGTAGCGTCATGATTATTAAATGAATTTGTTAACGTTGCCATTTATTGGAATTAAGATTGTAGTTTGGAAATAAGTTTACATTATGTTTTGAATATAATATCTTTCAAATGATGCCCATTGTTAACTTCGAATTTCTCAAAATTGAAACACCCAGAGCGCTTATTGGCATACACCTTACTCTTTACGTAGCCGCAAAGAAAAAATCTGGAGCAAAGGAAAAATCGAGCGAGCGCGGTGGGCAGCTGAAATAAAAAAGTACGATATTGTTCGATGGTTTGAAGAGTTGTGTTAGCTGTGGCTCCATCGTGTTGGAACCACAATTTTGGATTGTTCTCTATCTCTGGCCAAAAATATTTTCAATCATTCACATTAACCGCAACTTGTTGTACAATGATCCTTATTGTGAAGTCATTCCACATTTGATATTCACCAATTATTCTTGGATTTTGTGTGCCCCATATTTTTCAATTTTAATTATTCACGTGAGGTGATAATGGTCCTCATCACTCATGACTATGTGAATAAATTCGAAGTTTTTTAGGCACAATTCTAGACACAGCCCCTTATTGCCGAAAACGCTGATCCAATCGGTAAATTGTACCCTGTACAAACTGTATTTGAGCAAACCCTATTCAATATTTCCGTTTTTTATTAGACTTAGGTCCTACAGGTTTCATTTTTATGCAACTGTTTAATGGGTGTAACAAACGCATTTATACTTAAAAGCACTACGATCTTTAGGATTATCTAGATCCTAGAGCAATTTAAGTGGATGTCATAGGGGTTATTTGTACGGGAGCTAAATATAAACATGTACTGGTTTTTACAAATTTTAAGGGCAATCATCCTATGAAAGCTCATTTAGAAAATTTCATCAGGATATATCCAAGTTGTAACTTGCGATTTGATTACAAATTTAACATGGACACACAAACAGACGGACAGACATACAGACATCAGCACAAACTCATTATAGCCTGACCACATAGTGGTATGGGGTATAAAAATCTAAACTTATACTCCAATTTTAAATATAGTTACGACTGCTTTAAACATTAAGTGATAAATTTTTTTATGAATAATTCTAAGACATGGAAAAATGAACTCAATTTATTTAAAATATTAGAAAAGATAATCGATTCAATTCATTATTGGTCCGATTAATCAAACAGTTTTTAAGAATTATTCGCCTGTTTGAGCAATCAAAAAAAGCTTGACAATCAAAAAAAGCTTGAACAACAAATAAAACCGAATAATTAAAAACTCCAATGTTCCTATTTGTTGATTTAAGTCCAAATGTTGGTAAAAATTTTCTTTAACTGCAAATAGAAAAGATGACTTTTTGGTATTGTAGGGTAAACTTCTTTTTCATTCTGATCGATATTTTCTAAAATACATTTGAAAATTTCTGAAATATATTGGATATTTTCTGAGATACAATTAATTAGTTCTGAAAATTGTTTCATGTTTTCTAAAATACAATTGACTATTTCTGAAAATCAATTGATATTTTCTGAAAAACAATTAATACCCTCTGAAAATTAATTGATGTTTTCTGAAATGCAATTGATACTTTCTGAAACTCAATTGATGTTTTCTGAAATACAATTGGAAATGGTGTAGAATACACATAATCTCTGCGTTTACGGTGGGGACTGAGGAAAATATCTATTGGTCTAAGTGTGCCTATTTTGACTATAATAACAAAATTTTAGTATAGAAAGAAAGTTTTTAGGTCCAATAAGAACATATCTAAAAAGAAATCGAAAACGGATCATAAATCAGGATTAAATTGGTAAATCTTTAAAAAAAGCCTTGTCTTACATATACATATATATATCAAGGACCTAAAATAACTGTTATCAAAATTTTAGGAATCGAAGAAGTTGCCATTTTTGAAGAAATTTTTAAAAAGTTGCACAGTAGCTGTTATTGGCAACACAAAAAAAAATCGTTTGTCGCAACTGTTATAATTTAATTTATATTCTTTTTAGTTGCTTTGTAACATTTAAGAAATATTTTATTTCATGTTAATAAAAATTACTTAGTAACAAATATTTTTTAAATTATTTAAAAACGTTGTTGAACAATTTAAATAAATAACTTTTAAAATTTTTTTAATTTTAAGTAATACTTTAAATTTTGAAAAAAGTTATTTTCGGTAGTGTTTTTCAAAATTATTCAAAGAAACTAAAACACATGTAACAGAAAAATTAATTAGAACGTAATTAGAACATGCAGCTGGGGTTTGAAACTGTGGCCATCTGTAGTAGAAGCCACACTAATGTCTAGGCAACAGAGCTTATAGAGATATATTTTTACTTTAGGTTTGCAGACTTGTTGAACAAGATATTGTGTATTAATTCTGTCCAATAATATTTAAATAACAGTTATTTCGAATAAACTTTTTTTTAATTTGATAATTTTCGAAAATGACTAAAGTTTTAGAACATACTGAACACAGTTTTTGTATTCAATCATTAAACAGTTTGTTGGACACAAGACAGGATTTTTAAATATATAGATAAATGACTGAGTTTGAAATTATTCAGGCTCAAGATCAAAGTTGTTCTATATTTTAGTTTGTTATATTGGAAGAGGCTTGAACTCTCATTTGGTTGTTTTCAGCAAATATATATGAATTTAACTTTTTACCAAATAAACTATCAACTGCTTTTGGTTACTGATTAGGGTTGGTGACTCTTCCCGAAACAATGTGCCAATGTTTTTTGCTTTATTTAAAGTAAAAACATTTGATCTTGAGCCTGAATAATTTCAAACTCAATCAATAAAATGATAAAGATCGAAAATAAGATATATTATTTTATAAAAAATAAATAAATAAATAAAAAAATTTCAAGTGGGTCGTAAAAGAAACATTCTTATTACAGAATTTTTTCTTTATTATATAGATATAAAGCCGAACATTTTCAAAATATGTTCTTCAAAATTCGTGAATGGAAATGTGACTAATTCTTCTCATTTTGATGCATACAAGGAAGAATTAGAGCAAGATCAGAATACATCGAAACAGAACTGCGGTGGAGAAAGAACAAAGAAATTTATGGTGGAGATGTCTGAAAAAGACATTAAAGATGCTCGCTTGGAACTCGCCACAGTTCAGTCACAACCCTTATCTTTTTTGATTCAAATGGACTTAAAGTGATAACAAATCCACTTTTCGATTGTTTACGAATGGATCGCATTACATCTCAAAATGTATACGAATTAGTAGAAGCAAAATATATGGAAATCAAGAATCATATAATGAATGTAACAAAGGTCAAATTATTTCAATGAAAATGGACACAGCTACACGTCATGATCGATCCGTATTAGGCATTAATTTACAAATAGTCGAAAAGAACGGGTTATTATGTATTTATATATTGTAATGCCGCAATAGCTGAAGTGGTAAATCTGTTATGAAAGCTTTTGTTTTAATTTTTTGTTGATTGTGTATATTTTATTTTCATATGGCATAGCCATGAATTAATAAAAGAATATTCAAATATTAAATTTGTCCCTTATTATTTTAAGTTTATGGAAAAAAAGCACACAACTTTGATATTATAACAAATAAAAGGATAAACGATAACTGTTATGACCTGACTGTTTATTTTTATTTCTTATCCATAAGAAATATACAAAGATGAATAAAATATTTATTGAAATATAATAATTATGGATAAGAGACATATTTTATCGTTGCCTATAACTATTTCCAAACAACGAAAAATATATTAATTGGAATTAAATAGTTATGGCTCAGAATCAAAAATAAAAGTTGAACTGTAAGAGTTACTTCCTAAGAGATATCTCATAAAACTATAACTCTTATGTCCTTGATATATACATAATCGAAATTTCGATTATCCGACGAGAGCCGGTAAAATATTGCTTAGGTTTTTAAAGGAATTTTATTTTAATTAAATAAATATATAAGTATATGTACCTACTTCTAAATACATATATGTTGAGTTTTGGCCAAGCGTATTATCTCAAAACAACAACTTTTCAAGAAACATTTAACTAGAAACTAATATTTGTAGAATAAAATATATATGTAAAAAATACTTGAGTAACCTTGGTGGTCATATAAATATGTATATTTAGATAATATACATTTCTCTTATTCAACTGCACAATTAACATATATTTTCAAATATGGCATGCACGAGCTTTTGACAAGAAATGGCAGGCAAAACATATTTAATCACTTTTTTTTAAAACTTTTTACCTTACGGGCAGTTATCGCTAGAACTGCAGTACTTTGAGAAACATCATAACACGGACGTATTTTTTGGTTACATATCATACAAAATAAGGCACTCTAATGTACATACATACATATGCGTGTATATTTAAAGTGAATTATTAATTTGAGTATATTCCACATGTTAAGTAAATATTTTTATTGAAATTTTCGCATGACTGTCATTTCATTTAAAAAGAATTTAAAACAATTGATCACCAGGACTTCATAAACTCAAGAACTAAAAATATAATCGTATACATTAATGCCATGAAAGAACAACCTTTATTGACCATCTATTGCTGATTGAAATTATTATTTGATTTTGTAGTCGACATTCTCAAACTGTGATTGTAGTGTTGATTTTACTGCATAAGTTCCTTTTGAAACGCAGTTATGTCAACGTGTCAATCAAGGTGGCTTTTATTATTCCTCACCACTACGTTTCTTATTGTTCTACACCATAAAACTAAAGAGCTCGATACCTACACACATAAGTATATAAGTATGTGTGTAGTTATGTTATCGAGTTCAGTGTATACAATTACTCATTAATTATTCACCCCATTCAACCCGTTTTAAACTGTCCCAGTTCGTTCTGTGACAACTAACGGCATATCCTCCAGGTGTCCAGCAAAAATATTTTATATGAATTTCTCACTCTTAAATTGTGTATATATGTATAATTTTTCTATCTTCTTTACATATGCCCTGACGAAACAAAAACTTATGGAAAAAATTTATTTACTAGTAAATGGGCTTCAATGATTTTTTGAGTGATTTCAGAATGAATTCTTGATTGGAATATTATTGATCAAATTAGATTAGATATTATTACTCAGGAGTTAACCGCTTATATTTTATGGATAAATCCGAATCTTTCTTTTTTTTTTAAAAGAAGTAATAATATTTGAAATATATACTAAATAGCTATGTCTAGATTTTGAATCAAATAGCGAGATTTTTCAATTGATGTTAATTTTCAGTTAAATTATAACATATAACATAATATCAATAAATCAATTATCAGAATGTTGTTCTGTGTTAAAATAAATATTTGACAAGTTTTGTTCGAAAACAATAATGCCTGGTTTTAACAATCTTATATTCAATCCCTTATATTAAAAAAACAAGTAAGATGTTAAATTCGGCTATGCCGAATATATGGAAATCAAGAATCCTTGGTTTTGCGTTTCCATTAATATCTGGACGTCTTGCACTATTTGTAACAAATGTAAATAAAATATTTGCAAACGTGTTGTAATTATACTCAGATGGTTTTTTATATCTCTTCATTGAAATTTAAATAAAATATATTTGAACAAATTCAGCGTGTTTGCCTTTTCCAAATTCTAAAATTAGAGACAGCTAAAAAACAATTAACATATTGATGGTCGATTGCAAAAAAATGCTTTCGGCAGAAACATTACATTAATACATGATTGCATTTTTAGGTGTAACACAAATACTTCAACAACTCGGTCGACCTGACAATTCAGACCGGCTCGATATTCATAATTTAAACGTATAGATTAATATGTAATAATAATATTTGAAATAAATTAAATAATTAATTCTAAACTAACAAGTTAAGTGTCACGTAGACTAACGATTCTGAATACAATCAGCTGTTTTACATAACCTGAGGTGTCGAGCCTCCACTACACCATCATAAGGGTTCTGAGTGATTTGACAACCTTCAATGTCACGCAAAACATATCTGTCGTTGGGAAGCAGCTTATGGACCACATAAGGTCTTGTTGGTACCAACGGAGAATCCACGTTGCATGTAACAACATAGTCACCAACATTGTATTCGCTCATACCACTTTTGACTGTTCAACTGAGTTTTCTCTATATTTTCTAGGGCACTTGCACGTATTTCGCCCAAGTTTCCCTCACTAGAATTCGTATCCCCATCTTCTAAGTATTCGGTCAGTTAATCGATTTTAGGACCTCTCTGAGCGACTCCACACAATATCTGGCTGGGTGTGGAGCCAATAGTTCTATGAACCGAATTGTTTATAGAATATTCGACTTCAGAAAGGCGCCTATGCCAATCAGCATGCTGAAGAGGCTCGGAAATCTTTCCAAGCATATTCTTAAGTACCCTGTTTACACGCTCCACTTGACTGTTGGCTTGAGGCGACGCTACAGCTACCTGAACATGTTCAATCTTCCTCGCGCCTAAGTAATTTTGAAATTCCAAGGACGTGAAACAGCTACCTCTATCCATAATAATACGTGCAGGTCTACCATAATAATTGAAGTACTTATCCAATGCACCACACACTTCTTTTGCACTCGTGGTATTTGTTGGGTAGAGACGGACATATTTGGTGAAAGCATCAATCACAACTAACAGATGCTTACGCTTAGACTGAAGAGAAGGAAGTGGTCCAAAGTGATCCAAATGAATAGTATTAAACGGAAGTGGGTGTTCGGGTATACTAAAGAGTGAATGCTCGCTTTTTCTAACTGGTGCTGAGTACATTATGCACTGAATGCAGTTTTCTACAAAATTATCGACCTTTTCCTTCATTCCTGGGAACCAATAATGCATTCGCAATTAGTCATGACATTTTGTATTGTGAATGATATTCCCTCTAAGTATACGCGAAAGCGACGCAATGATGACACTATAGCTAAAGTCTCTAACTCAAAACTATGATAGTTCATTTCAGCTGATAGTTCATTTCACTCAAATTCACCGAAGGAGTTATAGAGTATAACGAGCCTACAATACAAGAATCGGGAGTCGCACTATCTAAATTCGAGTCATTTGTGCACAGTAGTAGATCTGGTGATAGCTTCTGGTTCATTTAATATTTTAATAACATTGGTATTTGACTTAAAGGTTTTCACATAACGACGCACTTGTAGTCCAATATGAAATTTATATAGTAAATCGCGTCCAATTAAAATCTTCGTAGGTAGAAGGCCATCTGGAACTACAAAAGAAGAAACAAGTTTTATCTCTTGGAAAATTCTTACGTAGCAATTAATTTTACAATAAGTAAAAATAGAACGCTTTCCAACACCAGTGTAGCCTGTATCAATCAAATCACCAGAATCAGAATACAACTCCTGTGGCACTATAAATTTACTTATGAAGCTCGCGGGACCTCCTGTATCCAAAAGAGAGAAATGCGCTCTCAATAAAGTACACAAACTCGAATTTAGTAGAAACGAAACACTTACCTATCCAAAAGCTCCCACTACTTCATTTGTTTCTGGCTTCTCTTCTTCTTCATCAGGCTCATCCGCAGTACTTTGAACCACTCCCACTGCCTTCCTCTTAGGGCACTCCTGGTAGCGATGATTTGGATCTCCACATCGGAAGCATGTCCCTGAGGCGCGTTTTGGTTGTGGGCACTCTTTAGCCATATGTCCATTACGAGAACAATTAAAACAGCGAAATTGTGCCTTAGCATCAGTAGACATGACAGAAGGACCGCGCACTGGTGGCTTGGCTGCAGCAGCAACAGGAACGTTTAGTAAAGAGACTCTCTTAAAAGCTGCTATCGAAGCGATCAAACAGCTCGTCAGTGGTGGTTGCCCCGGCAAGTACGGCAATGTGAGCTGAGGTATCCCGCAGGCCTGTATATATATACCACTATGTGGTTTGGGTATAATGACTTTGTGCTGCTGTTTGTAACTACCAAAAATATTTGACCTAGACCCATCTTTTATTATACCGATCGAATCAGAATCACTTTCTGATCCGATTTAACGATGTCCGTCCGTCCGTCTGTGTGTCCATGTAAAGCTTGTAATCAAACTGCAGGTCGCAAATATGAATATATTTTGATGAAATTTGGCGTATAAGCTTTTATCGGCCATGGGATGAACGCTATTGAAATTGGTGAGAATCGGTCCATGTTCAGACCCCTATGAAATCAACATAAATTGCCATAAGATCCAAATTATCATATAAATCTTAGTCAAATTGGGTTTGTATGTGTTTATTACATCTATTAATAACGATCCATATGGGACAACTCTTAGTCATAGGCCCCATATAGAGCTGCTTCCCGATCTTCACTTAAATCTATCAAAAAACAAAAATATTGCACGGATTCTTTTCAAATTTTGTTGTATATATTTATGCAAAACACAAGAGACTTTACCAAACATGGTCAGGATCGGTCCATTTTTGGGCCTAGTCCCCATATAGATTTAGCATCCGATATGAACTTTTTCATATCTGCAGCCAAAAAAATTAATAAAAATCCCACTCAAATTTGGTTTATGCTTATTTTCTATATCCAGTTAGTTGGGCCTGAGAGATAGGGTCTCTAAACGCATGGTATAGGATATCGTATAGTCGGTCTAGACCAACTATAATTTTTTTACTTATTTTAGTTGAAGTATCACCGCGCGTTTATTTAGTAATGCAATTTCGCGGTATAAAGCGTCTACATCACCTAATGTTCCAGATATGTGGCCTCGTTCACTCTCAAGTTGACTTTCGATGTCAACATCCGCTTCAGTGGGTGCTGGACCTGAAGTGGTTGAATATGAAGCCGGAGACGCAGCAGTAATCAAAGCTGGGGATATTCCTGATGTTGTAAAGGAAGGCGCTACTGAGGCTGAAGTTGTACAGGAAGTTGTAGCGGAAGTTGCTGCTGACACAATAGCTGAAGATATAGTGGGTGTAGTAACAAAAGATGCTTTAATGGAAGACACCACAGATGAAGGAGCAACTGAAGTTACATTTGCCGAAGAAGCAGCTCTCTCCAACGGAGTCGCCATACTGGAAAGTGTCACGACTTTTGATTTGCTCGACATTACAGCTAGCATAAAATTAATTCGCTTTTTTTCGTGCAATCTTACTTTGTTTCAGAACAATTTTGACTTTAAAATTATGTCAACCCCACACAGATGTTGTAATTAAACTCAGATAGTTTTTTTATATCTCTTTATTAAAATTTAAATAACATAACTTTGAACAAATTCAGCGTGTTTGCCTTTTCCAAATTCTAAAATTAGAGAGAGCTAAAAAACGATTAATCGGCAGAAACATTACATTAATACATGGTTGCATTTTTAGGTATAACACAAATACTTCTACAAACGTAAACAATTTGATAATCAAAATACTAATTTATTACAAAAAATACTCTGAATTTTCAATATTTTATAGAGGTGTCTACATATTTTAGGTCATAAAATATGTATGGCACAATGATGCCCGATTTATCCCATTTTAAATACTACCCTGTTCCAGATTATTACAAACAATATTATTTAAGTTTAACCAGGTAAATGGTTTATTTTGTGAATTTTTTTTTAATTTTAGTAAATCATATAAAGCCTAGAATAAGAATAGAAATGGTGTACAAAATTTTTGGATAGCTTCTATAATTTTTGATCGAACACCGGGTTTTATCTCATTTTATGTACATCACTATTTTCCTTTGTTTTGATATTTATTTCTGCAAATTTTTTATGGGTCTGCAAGTTCATCTCGCAATATAGAGATACATTTTATTTTTTACAATTATAAGTCCGCATAGACCAACTTTCAACTCCTACTTGTTTTAATTGCATTTGATCTATCTTTGTTTTTTTAAATTAATTCAGATAAAAATATTTAACAAATTGTTTTTTAAGTTAATATCTGAACATTTTACAAAACTAAAGCTGCCAAAAATTTTAATCAAAACTAATTTGAATGTGTTAGTTAAATATCGCAAATTTTTGCAAAAAATATTCTCTGGGGTCTCTTATGAAAGGATCTTAACAGTTTTTCTACGCCAATAATAGACAAATAATGAAATTTTTCAGATAGAAGTTAATTCATTCTATGAAAAAAACTGTCATTGTTAAAAAAACAATAAATGTTTATAAAAAATACTGGTAAAAAAAAATAATTAAATTTAAGTTCAAGTGGTATTAGAATTTAAAGGCTAAGTATCGGCAATTGTAATAAAATGTTAACCTTACTCACTATTGGTTTGAATATTGAATTTAACATACTTGTTTTTATATTTGCTCGAAAAAATACAAATAAAGAAATCGTTTATTTCTTCTTAAAAAAATAAAAATCATAAAACAAGGCATTGTCCCTAGTACAAAGCTTTTTCAACATCGAATCGAGGAGGAGTTTCAATCGGTACATTTAACAATATTTAAGTCAATAAAAGATAGTAAACAAAATATATTTTATTAGTTTCGGATCTTTTTCGGAATACTGGTCCATGTGTTATATTTCAAAATCTCTATTTTAGTTTAAGCCGTTTTTTATATTTTCCACTAGCGATAATCAGATTTTTTTTCAGATCTTATTATTTCAGCAATTGTAGTCTTGTAATTTTTTGAAACCAACAGCAACATATAAAAATAATAAAAACAGCTCTTTTCATACAAATGCATTTTTGTTTCAGTAGTGCCAATTATATTTTTTTTACTTTATTAAAATAGAAGAACATGCCTGATTAGGGTGCTTCAAAATTCTAAACGTTGCAAATTTCAACGGGCTCATGGCCAAATCAATGCGTCTATATCTTAGAAGTATAAATAACCAAACATCGCTGAACAAAAGTTTCCATCTTAAGGTCGCGCAATTGCGATAAAGTTTAGAACACAGGTTAAAAATTTACAAAAATAAATAAAATTTATTAATATTTATTTAATATCATAAAGTAATATGCATCTAATTTTAAAAAATATTTGTCGTTAATTACAAATAAGAAAACAAAAAATAAAAAAATAGAGGTTTTCGCGAAAGTGTGGATTTAGAATTTTCTAATGAAAATTCGTTTTAATGTTATTTTTGAACAAAAAATTAATACGTGAAACAAAAAATGAATATATAACAATGAACATCAATTCATTAAAGTGCTTTTAAATCTAAAAAGATAAACTAACAGCTAAATTAAAAATTCAATTTTTAATTGTTGCTCTTCTTCTGTAATTTTTATGCGTCTTTGCAAAGCTGTGTTTTTTGAAACATAGATATTCTTTGCCATTTGTATTTTTACTTGATTAGATACATTTTCGTCAAAAAATGCCAATCCAATTAGGTGCTCGGATAAGTACCATAGATGACGAGAAAATGCCTTAAAAGCTACCTTACTAATATCTTTGCTGGGATAGCATTGAAGTGCCTCAAGAAATTTTATATAGTTCTGAGGAGCTGCAGGACCAATCGGAGCTTCATTCCAGAATTTAATGTAAATTAAACTTAAAAATAATGCCAAGTCAGTGATATATTTTTTCTCATGTTCCGTTAAGATGAATTGGTCTTGAAAAATATACATTTTTATTACGTAAATTCCCTTTGCCATCCATCGAGCATGGTGCGTTGGACCTGGTGCTCTAAATTTTACCTTGTCATCGCCTCCACCAAGGAATACTAGAGACAATTGCAAAAACTCCTTGTAATCATCCCTTGGCTGAGAATTTTCAAATTGTGTTGGTAGATATTTCAACACTTCATCTCTCTTCTGTAGTAATATTGGGTTGTCAAACAGATTTATATCTGCTGCTTTGTAACAGTTCTTGTCAATTTTAGGCCATGCTTTTTAAAAACGATTAAAAAATGCTGTTTCTGGACTTGAACTAGAACCAATTGCACTAGTAAAAACAGAAGACAACACTATCTCCATAATATGATGTCGACAAGCAATCCACACCATTTCAGTGCCTAGCATTTTTTCAATATTAACGCAGGCTCCTGCTGAAACACCAGTATTACTAGCTGTTGTATCAAAGGCAAGGGCTTTTATGTGCGACTCTATTTTCCACTTTTTTAATGTTTCAACACAAGCACTAGCCTGTGCAATTCCTGTTCCTCGTTCTATTTTGGGAATACCTAAAAGCTTATCTTGGCCGTTTCCAGATATATGGATTGCTATACGATCAACTTTGCATTTAGCATTATTTATATCTGGTAATAACTTACCGTCCCAGTGTAGGAGAAAAGGTCCTTCCACACTCAAAGATTCTGATCTGCAACTGCATCATTAGTACGTACTTTTCTGCGGGACCGTCTTATTGAACTATGGGAAATCGTTATGTTTGAGTGTTCCGGAACAATTGGCTTAGCAACAGCTGCAAGTATAAACGTCGCATTTCTGTCGGATGTATTTGTTCGGTCTAAGGCATTAATTATTTCTGGAGATGTTATAAATTTTTTAATGTTTTTATTAACCGTTGGTGTTTTCTTAGCAGGCTTGTTATCCGAATCACTGGAGTTATCAGATTCATCAAAATTATATTGCACAGCTTTTTTATGTTGATTTTTTCTTTTTTCATCCACAGATTTATTTTTAAGTATTCTATGTTTTTCAAGTCGCTTTAGCTTCATAATTTCTTTTCTCGAGGAATTTAAATCAAATCCCCCTAAGCAGAAAGAAAATACGTTTATCCTTTGTTTTTCCAAAAAGTCTCTCTTTTCTTTGCTTATCTTCTTATGTACGTAATTTATAGCGATATCAAATATTTTTCGTAATTTAATTTCAAAGATTTCTCTGCGATTTTTGTAGCTTACGCCGTTTTTTTTATACTCTTTTTTAAATAATTATATTTTTTATACATCCTTTCCAATTTTCTGATACAATTTTTTCTTTGCTGAGTTGGGATACAGCGGTTTCGATGGTACATAGAAAACTATTTGAAAGTTTTTGATTTTGATAAATATGATAATATTGTACCATTTTTAATACGTCAATGCCTCGTGGTAGTCTCGATGAAGGAAATTCGCTTATTGGCGTTCCAATAAGCCAAAATGTTGAAGACGATCTTTATATTTTTTTTTTTGACATTTTAAATTTGCTGCACTAAATTTACTCAAATCGTTGTGTGGTCCAGAAAAGCCAAAATGGAAAATGAAAATTTGCTGCCTTGCTCGACGACTTCTTGTTTAGTTTGTGCCTGCTGATAAAAAGTCAACTCAAACTACAACAATAACAGAGTTGCTTACAGACTGCTGTCACATTTATTGCACAGGGTGCAACAAACTAAAAACTTTGGCCCTTTAGGCCCCTGGTAAAAAAAGCCCCTTTCTGCGTATGGTTTTGTTTTCCAAAATTACGAAAAACGCGAATTCCTCGAAAACCATTAAGAATTGGTAAATAGTTTGTTCTACAATCTTAAAGCCTACAAAATTCTATATTAGAAATTATGGAGAAGTCACTTAAAACGTAATTAAAAACAAGTAAGAAAATTATAGTCGGTCTAGACCGACTATACGATACCCTATACCAAGCGTTTAGAAACCCTATCTATTAGGCTCAACTAACTGGACATTGAAAATAAGCAAAAACCAAATTTGAGTGGGATTTTTATTAATTTTTTTGGCTGCAGATATGAAAAAGTTCATATCGGATGCTATATCTATAAAGGGACTAGGTCCAAAAATGGACCGATCCTGATCATGTTTGGTAAAGTCTCTTGTATTTTGCAAAAATATGTACAAACAAAATTTGAGAAGAATCAGTGCAATATTTTTGTTTTTTAATAGATTTAAGTGAAGATCGGGAAGCAGCTCTATATGGGGTCAAAGGGATCATTTTTGGACTACTCATTAGTGGATGTAATGAACGCATACAAACCCAATTTGAGTAAGATCTATATGACAATTTGGATCTTATGGCAATTTATGTCGATTTCATATGGGTAATTTGTATGGGGGCTAGGTCTGAACATGGATCGATTCTCACCAATTTCAATAGCGTTCATCCCATGGCCGATAAAAGCTTATATACCAAATTTAATCAAAATATATTCATATTTGCGACCTGCAGTTTGATTACAAGCTTTACATGGACACACAGACGGACGGACATTGTTAAATCAACTCAGAAAGTGATTCTGATTCGATCGGTATAATTAAAGATGGGTCTAGGTCAAATATTTTTGGTTGTTACAAACAGCAGCACAAAGTCATTATACCCAAACCACATAGTGGTATAGGGTATAATCAGATAAAGTTTAATGTAAACTTTTTTTTTTAATTTGTATGTAAATTCCCATACAAAATAATCGAAAAATTTTGCGCGACCTTCAAACTTCATTCGATTTCTCTGAAATTGGGAACATACGTTCGTGTGGTTCGTATACAACGATCCAGATGTGAGCCTCACAAATCGGACCACGTCTTGTTTCTCCATACGATTTTGAAGCACTCAAAAGTGGTTCTGATTCGATCGGTATAATTAGAGATGGGTTTAGGTCAATTATTTTTGATTTTTACAAACAGCAGCAAATATTTGCCGAAAATATTTGACCTAGACCCATCTTTTATTATATCGATCGAATCAGAATCACTATCTGATTCGATTTAACGATGTCCGTCCGTCCGTCCGTCCGTAAATCTGTGTGTCCATGTAAAGTTTGTAATCAAACTGCAGGTCGCAAATATGAATATATTTTGATGATATGTAAGCTTTTATCGGTCATATGTTTATTACATCCACTAATCAGTAGTCCAAAAATAATTCCTATAGGACAACTCTTAGTCATAGGCCCCATATAGAGCTGCTTCCCGATCTTCACTTAAATCTATCAAAAAACAAAAATATTTCATTGATTCTTCTCAAATTTTGTTTGTATATATTTTTGCAAAATACAAGAGACCTTACCAAACATGGTCAGGATCGCTCTATTTTTTTCTTTAAATAAATTAATACATCAGAAAATTAAAAAAAAAATTTAAATTTACATTGTTATTTTTTTTAACAATAACTAGGTAGTTTACCATTATTTGCTTTTGATGTTGGTGAATTTTTATATTATTACCACAACGACCACAAAAACAACAAGTACAGCTATGGCAAAAATACAAAATTTAGAACAACAGTTACAAGAACAATATATAATCATCAAATTTTTCATTTTCTTTATTTTTCAGAGATTTCCCGGGACCTGTTCCACCGATTTCAACAATTTTAGAAATAGAAATCTTCCCATGATCATGGTCAATCATGCTCACTTAAAATGATCACCATAGCTATCCTATTGAGGGCGTGATCATGACAAGAACAACATAGAAAATCATATTTTTCAAAACTTTTTTACTTATTCATTCAAATCTCGGGACCTAAGCAATCGAATGTTAAGGAATCATTTTTTATGCAAACGAGCACCCTAGCTGCCCGATTGAAGTCGTCATCGTGATATCCACAGACGGACAGAGGGACATCGCTAAATCAAGGATCACAAATATATATATATTTTGGGGTCCAGAATTTTCTTTCTAATTATTACAAACGGAATGACAAACTTTGATATACCCTCTGCACACTGGGTGGATGGTATAAAATTTACATATTTTTCTATAAAACATACGTGAAATATGTTTACGGTTTACGGCCATATATCGAGACGATTATTCTGCAATATGGTTTTACTTTATGGTGGCATTGATTCGAGTTGTGGGCACTACTTTTATTCCAATATAAATGAATTTTACTGAATTTTATTCCAATATAAATGTTTATTTCCTTTTTATTCTCTATACATTATTATACATTATTATCTAAATACATTATTAAACGCTGCTTAGGGATTTAGTTAATTAAATTAATAGAATGTAAGTAAATTGAAGTTTGCTATATTTTTGCTTATATAGGAATATAAACATGTATGTATATGAAATATCTAGGCCAATATGCCATATATTTTTGCATACAGGGTATAAATATCAAATAATGTTACCTTACTGAAAATGATTGTATATATCAGTCCTATTCATAATAACTGAAAACAGTTTTAAAAGAGTTTATTAAGAAAATTTTTATTTTACAACCTTATCCATCAACACAAAATTAATTATATACTGTACATTAACAATAGTAAAAAACTCTCTTAGAATACACCAAAGTAAAAGTTCGGACGCCAATAACTTCAAAATTTAATAAGCCAAACAGTATTGTGGAACTTTTGTACAAAATCTAAGTTTCCTTCACAAATATAATATCATATACGAGTAAGAAATATAATTGCAATACAATTCCGGCAAAACATTTTTAATGATAAGTCACTACCATTTGTATTACGTGGTAATGTTAACCACATACCCTTTGCATTATTTCAAAGCTATATATAAGGTCTTACTGTTAATGATTTCTGTTGCTAACTACTGGTAATAACCACTGTTTCTTTTATTAAAAACTGTAAATAATGAGTTAAATAAATGTTAATTTAATTTTTAATATTAAAGAACAAAATAGTAAAATTTTGGTTGTGAAAATAATGTATTACCGGAATTAAAATAAAAGCATCTTTGTATGGAAATTTCATTACATTTGCCACAATATTTTTTTAAGTTGGATGATATTTCTTTCGATTCCGCCTTCTTTGACAAAAACAATATTTAATACCATAGTGCATAAGGTATATGTAAAAAAGGTTGTAAATCAAAAAAAGCTTTTGCTTGGAATTTCTCCTCATTTACGATATTGGTTTATCCTAAGAGAGTTTTTGTCATTTGTCACCCAAATGTTGTCTGGAGCTTTGGAGCTAAAATAGCCCAATGATAAAAATATTGACTTTGGCTGATCATTTTTATATCTAAGGCCCAAAATTTGATTTCTATGAACGATATTATCGTTTGGCATATGTGTTTTGGCATTTTAATACTTTACTTTTTTTTGCAATATATATTTCAATAAAGTAGCCATTATTCTTTAAAACGGAGAAACTATTCACAAGATCGTGCAAATAAGAATTTATATACACCGGTTTTTTTGAACCTACATAGGACCCTATCATTAATACTGTACAATTTGGGATATTAACTAAGTACACGTCCCAAAATTGGCCATAAGCCAATAGCAGAACTTTTAAATATTGGTAATCCATCTATTCCAACATCAAAAAAAAATTCTTCCACATCGTATTTTTTAATTATATTTTTCAATTGATGTTTCAGCCCAATATGGACAATGTACACTGGATACATTTACTAGTGGTAAAAAAGGTTAAAAAGACATGGTTGCAGAAATTGTATGGCGTGCATCCCTTACATGTTTTGACTGACAGTAGTTTGATCTAATAGTTTGAAAATTGCATTTAAAGTCGGTTGTCTACCTGTGAGCCTCTGCCAAAGTCTACTCCCAATATTCTGTTACAGACACAGGATGCACAAAAAACTACTCATTGAAATTCGCAGGTACGCACCTCACTTAAAAATTACTTTGGAGTACAAATGGTCAAGAACAATATTGACTTATGGTCCCTCCAGGTAGGCACAAATCTTATTTAGACACGAGCATGATATCAAAATTGCATAATTGAGCCTAAATCCATATGTATGCAGGGAACAGGTAAATTTTTAGGCATGGTAGCGTAAGCCTATATATTGCAAAATAAGCATAATGCCTGGATTAGTCTACGACTGAAAGTTGGCGCAACAAGTACTGAAACCATGGCGTTAAACAATTTAAGTACTGAAAACATGGCGTTGAACAATTTTAAATTATTTGAACTGTTTAGAAGGTCAACCACACCAAAGTTTTTCACGGAAGCTGCTTTAGAAGAACTTGATAGCTTATACGGAAATATTGAGAGAAGCGAAATTATAAAAAATAATTTTTATCTCATATATGCAAACTAGTGGATTGTGTGGCGCCTAGGCGCCCGTTTATTTTGACTTTAACAAACAAATTTTTTTTTTCCATTTCAGAATTGTCTTATATTTAACATATTTAAAAAATTAATTTTAATGTTTTTAAAATTTCTTATTATAGCATAACATTTGAAGAATCTATGAAAAAATTTTCAACTAAAAATTTTAATAAATAAGTCCGTGACAGCCAATATCCGGAGGCGTTGTTGTTTTGTGGTGAACATCATAACTCGTTACCGGACCATGTGAAATAAAAAAATCGAAATGCGTTTAAAAGGTGACATGTTTCCTGAAGTAGTGACGAAGAGTTTTTCAATTTTTTTTTTGCAGCATTTTAAAGTGAAAAATTATTTTTGCTATACAATTTCGGAAATTTGTTGTTAAAAAATAGGGAAGAAAATGCAATTAAAAAACCTTCGTGGTTGATGATGTATGTGTAGATATAGTGTCTAAAATTTCAAAAGAATCGGTCAAGAGGATTTTGAATTATGATGTTCACGGACTTCGAACATTTATTTGCGAGAAAATCAATTTAAAGTTTTTTAAAAACGGATTTAGATACTATATGTATACCGTATGAGGCCGGTCGCTGGAAACGCTGTATCTTCTTAAGTTTTACTCTGATTTACTTAAAATTTTGATACAACACTCTCGACATATTGTGCATTCAGGAAGAGAAATGCAAAAAAGGTTTTAAAACCTCCCACCCCTTAAGGAAATGCAAACATCAATACACCTACACAAAAAAGAAAAAAATATTTCATATTTCATCATAATGTAAACTGAAAAAAGAGAACTACATTTTTTGCAGTTATCTATAAATCCAAAAAATAAAAAATAAGTGCGTATTAGTTTTACTTAAAAGAAAAAAATCGCCATGATAATTTCAATAAATTATTCAAATTAAAATCTTTAATATACCTATTTACGTAATTTATGTTTGTCTAAATTTTTTAAAAGCAAGTTATGCAAAAATTAATATTATGAGTGAAAAAAAAAAATTATTTTCCCACCTCTCTCTAAAATTACAATGTAATTTAATTATACAAAGTTACAATAATTTAAAATTTAAATTTTTAATTTTAAACTTAATATTGCACTATTTTTTCAAGGGTTTTTCAATACAGAGCTATAAATGAAATCATACGTTGGACAACAACAAAATCCACATTGAAGATCTCTTTTTTCTCAAATATTTATCAAAAAAAAAGCATACTCTTTGGTAAGAGCTGGCCATCAGAGAACCTGAGCGAAAGCACTGTTAACAATATAAAACAATTTTGAGATGAAAAACAAAACAGACAAACGAATAAGTTTAGTTTGATAAAATTTCATTCATTACTTTTTTTGCAGAATTTTTTCATTGACCAACAATGGGAATTTAAAGAAGAATTTGAATAGATATTAGTTTTTTTTGATGAATTTTTTGCGCTCAACTTATTCCATATGTAACACGAAACCTGCATAAAAGTGCTATTGTCATTAGCAGTGTTGCCAATTTTGACAACTTATTGTAATTTTGACGATTTTTCAATTTGTTAAAATGATTTGTTAAATTATTTAAAATGGTGACTGAAGATTTAAAATTTTCAGTAGTATAAAAATTACGATTTCAAGGGTTAACAATTAATGGGTTGTTTATCGAAAATTGATAGTTTTTGTTCAGTGTAAATGGAAATTACAAAATATGTATAGATTTAATTCTGGGTCAAGTCGTTTCAAAACGGAAATACCTTGAATAGCATCTCCATTTAAGATCTAAGTTTTAATTACGGCGATACTTTAAGCCTATATTATATGTTTCAGCTATAGATACATGCCAATAAAATTATTTAGTTGATTGCTGTGTTAAAATTTTTTCGTTGAAATTTCACCACTAATACATTTTTATATATAGAAATAACCAATGCTGTAATAATATTCGTAATATGAATTATATAAATAAAATTTATTGTTTCCTTTTTTAATATTTTGTCGAGTTTTATTTTTATTTTCTTGACAATTTCTTGTTTTAAAAATGACGATTTTGGCGATTTAGTTTCCAAAATTGTCGATTTTCAGAAGATTTTATTAGCAGCACTGGTCGGTAACATAGAAGAGAGAAAATTGTGTGTGGGTTTGTATCAAATGAGAAAGATTAAATTTTGTTTGTGTATTTCGCATAGCTTTGTAGGGAGTGCTATGAGTATTATTTCAGCGTTACAGAATCAGTCAGTCAGTCAGTGAGTCAGGGATCAGCGTAAATATATTTAAGATATTAAGGCGAAATGGGTGAAATCTAATCGAACCATTCAGAACTTCAACTCCAAATACGAGGACTGGCTTAATGAAGACACCATCCTGGATATATTGGCAGTAGATAAACCCACCACATCAACCAGAGGAGCAAAAATAAGGCCAAAAAAAAAGTATTGAGGAGTGTTCAATTTTCACAAGAAAGAGGAAACTTGCCGATGCCACCAATGACTTGACCACGAAGCATTTATCGGACGCGCTGTCTATTAAATATACAAAGGTTAGTGAAAGAGTTAGGTCGCAGATTACAAAATCTGTTGCTGATGCAAGCCCACTGCGACTAAAAAGGATTAAGGAAAGCATTCCCACGCCCACAAACGCATACATTAAAAAGTATGGTTCCGAAGAAGCCTTGGCCTTGTTTATGGACTTACAACTTTCCAAAGAAAAATCCACGTCCGTCATCAGTGCATTATTGCTGACCAATAATGTTTCAGTTTGCAAGGGAATCGGCAGAACTCATAAGGACCACGGTGAAGGACATTGAAGAACAAATAAGCAGGATTAAGCCTACAAAGCTGCAAATTGGAGAATGAAAATATATTGAATGCAATTACAAGTTCCACCTGACCATGGTTGACGGAAAAGTCGTAAACGAACTGACAGGAACAACCCCAACATTGTAATGCCCGATTTGCAAAAAGAGTCAGAAGAACTTTGGTAATTTAAACGATTCTACAAACTAGGAGAATTACGAATATGGAATATCACCATTGCACGCAAGGATAAGGTGTATGGAGTTCTTGCTAAAACTGGCGTATACCCTACCACAAGAGGAGGAAAACTTCGATGAAAATACATCAATAAAGGATAAGGAAAAGATCAGAAAGAAGCAAATACAGAATGCTTTTTTTAAACAAGTTGGACTAAAAGTAGACTGTCCCAAGCACGGATACGGTAACTCAAACGATGGAAACACTTCTAGGAGATTTTTTGAAAATGATGAGGCAGTAACTAGAATCACTGGAATTGACAATCAAATCGTGAAAAGATTGGGAACGATCTTTAATGTTTTAAACTGCAAAGAAAATGTCATTTCTACAAAATATGGAGAATATGCATCGAAAACTGCATCTCTTTTAGCAGATATGTATCCACAGAAGAAGTTGACCCCGACCGTCCATAAAATATTGCCGCATGGCAAAGATATAATTGAGTACCAGTCTTTGCCAATTGGAGAGCTTTCTGAAGAAGCACAGGAGTCTCTTAACAAATTTTATAAAAAATATAGATTGAAGAACACATTCAAAGCATCAACGGTAAGGCAAAATGAGAACCTCTTCAACATGTTGGCAGCATCTTCCGATCCACTTATTTCTTCCCAGCGGCATGTGAAGTCACGAATAGAGTTAGAAAATAATTATAGTTTAGAAATGATTAGTCTTTTAGATATACCTTCTCTTACGAATTGTGATGAATATTTTACAGAAAATTGAAAAAATAAAATTAAAAAGAAATCATTTTTTTTAATTTAAAACATAAAACCCTAAAGAAAAAAAATAAAAACAATCTAAAAATGTAAAAATAATTTTTTTTAGTTACCATAAAATTGATTTTTCTACAAATTTTAACTTTGATAACCCATAAGTAGGCCCCTACAAAGCGTAGCACCCTTTCCAAACGCTCATTTCATAGGCTGTTATCTATCTATCATATGCTGTTTAAACTGTTCAATTATATTATTCGGTTCAAAAGATATGATTTTTGCAACGAAAAAACTCAAATGGCGCCATTGTGCGCTGGTTGGAATGTACTGTTAACGTTAACGGCACAATTTTAGAAAGAAAAATTTTGATTGGAAAAAATTGATTGCTACCAACGTGTTTTGAAATGGAACACTTAGAGAAGAAGAAGATTCATTTTCTTGCGGCATATCTTTTGTTCCAATTAAATTCATTAACTTCTCGTTCTTTTTTCAAATTTCTTTTATATTGTTTTCTACTGGACATATTTTATTTAGTTTATAAATTAGTTTTTATTATGACTTTTTTTTATTATTTTGTACTTTTTTAAATATTGGTTTATTTAATGCAACAAACTATTTCGGGGCGATAGTCATCAGCCGAAATTCCATATTTTGGTTTATAATTTAAAGAAGACAGATAAACTTCAAACCTTGTTCTACTTTTACTCTTTAGTAGAGGCCGTAATTCGTTAACTGTGACAGGGTAAAATTATTCTTATTATTATTGTGCAGTGCAATTGTGTTGCTTGTGACAGAATTTTATTTTTTCTTTATTTTTATAAATTTATTATATAAAATTTTTATTCTAAAAAAAATTTATTCTTTAAAATTCTTTTAAATAAATTTTCAGTTTATTATACAAATTTATGGCTGTATCTCATCGACCAATTTCTGTTTCATCATATAAGCATTTGCCATCAATTGACTATGCGGATCAAATGCAGTTTACTGAATAGCGTCAACTTTTTCCCCACAGAGTACTTTTTAAGGTGATTTTATTTAAAAAAATTGTTTGTCGGTGACTCCACCTGCCGGAAATACCAAAAAATATGGCCAATGAAATTGAGATATTAAGAATACCTAATGTTTTAATATAGTTCATGTTATGTCAATTGAAAATGTGATACTTGACGATGAATCATATCCAGTTTATTTTGACTATACATAGGTAAAGTTTGAAAATAATGAAATAAAAAATATTTTAATAAAAATTGGAAAAATTGGCCTTAAATGGGTTAATTGGTTTAAAAATTATACGTCAAATACCTTTCCGACGATTTAACTTTTTCCTTGATCCGATGAGTAGTAGTGACGATAATGTAAACAAAATTTTCATCATTGAACAAAGCGAAAGTAGGCATCACAGTAAAGAAATATTTTAAATGACCATAAAAAGTAAGTACTACGTATGGAAAAAATACTTAGAAATCAGGATGATAAACACCAAAGTTAAACTTTATATTTTTATATACCCTCTTAATACGTTTAATTAACGTTTACACCATCGATAACAAACAGTTGATCTACGTAACCATATATACGCGTTGTGAAAAAACAAATTAAACCAAAAAATTTTATAATATCGACATATGTATAGGTATACATATCGCACCTTTACCTCTAAAGTGAGTCAACTCAAAATTTCTCAATTTTCACTTTTTGCAAGAAAACGATACCTACACAGTGGTCATATCTATCAACTGTAAAAATCTTATATCGATTTTTCCAGTCTTTCGCAAAAAAAAAACAAGTAAGAAAATTATAGTCGGTCTAGACCGACTATACGATACCCTATACCATGCGTTTAGAAACCCTATCTCTTAGGCCCAACTAACTGGACATTGAAAATAAGCAAAAACCAAATTTGAGTGGGATTTTTATTAATTTTTTTGGCTGCAGATATGAAAAAGTTCATATCGGATGCTATATCTATAAAGGGACTAGGTCCAAAAATGGACCGATCCTGATCATGTTTGGTAAAGTCTCTTGTATTTTGCAAAAATATGTAGAAACAAAATTTGAGAAGAATCAGTGCAATATTTTTGTTTTTTAATAGATTTAAGTGAAGATCGGGAAGCAGCTCCATATGGGGTCAAAGGGATCATTTTTGGACTACTCATTAGTGGATGTAATGAACGCATACAAACCCAATTTGAGTAAGATCTATATGACAATTTGGATCTTATGGCAATTTATGTCGATTTCATATGGGTAATTTGTATGGGGGCTAGGTCTGAACATGGACCGATTCTCACCAATTTCAATAGCGTTCATCCCATGGCCGATAAAAGCTTATATACCAAATTTCATCAAAATATATTCATAATTGCGACCTGCAGTTTGATTACAAGCTTTACATGGACACACAGACGGACGGACGGACGGACGGACATTGTTAAATCAACTCAGAAAGTGATTCTGATTCGATCGGTATAATTAAAGATGGGTCTAGGTCAAATATTTTTGGTTGTTACAAACAGCAGCACAAAGTCATTATACCCAAACCACATAGTGGTATAGGGTATAAAAAACTACAGTTGTAACCATATTTGTGTTATAAGAGTAGCTTCTTTAGAATCCACTTAAAAGACATATTTTGAGTTGCACCCAAAAAAGTTGTTATTTTTGATGATCACTGAAAAAATCGCAAAAAACTACTGTTGTATACTTATTATTCGCAATTCTTTACAATGAAAAAACTGTTTTTAAATTTTATAGCAAATATTAAAAGAAACCATTTTGTGCCTCTACTGAAAATTTGTAAATTTTGAGTTGACTCACTGTAGAGGTACAGCTGCGATATATACATGTACAAACATATATACAATAATACATATATATAATATATAATTGAAAAAGAAACAAAGTAGCAATTCGCGAATATAGTGCGGTTTTCAAATAAATTTTAAAAACCTAAAATTTGTCATCACCTCAAAAAGCCTAAAGATAAATTGAAGACTCCCAAACAAAGCACATGTACATATGTTGACAGAAGTACTTAAAATAGTAGGCGTGGTTCTTGGTAAGCAAATAGAAATGAAAATTGTTAATAAAAAGATTGAGTAACAATTTTTCTATACCCTTAGATAAGATTTCCAGTCAAAACATTTCAATATGTAATATTTTGGCAGAACATATCGCAGCCTTAAAAGTTAATGATGAAAACTGATCCGCAATGGTAATAACTAAAATTCAAAAGAGTTATATATAAAATAAAAGTACTTTGTGCCCTAATATTATTCTATATTTTAGATCAGAGCTGTAAAAACTTCTATTGATGCAGGTGGCTTAAAAATAAAATAAATTTAAAGATGATGAGGCTCTACTTCTTTACTGAAGGGATTCATAACAAAAAGAGATTGGGAAATTTTTCAAATTTATTGGAAGTTCTCTCCAGTAAGTATATACACTTCTTTATTTCAATTTAAAAGTATAAAATATAATTCCATATGTTATTCATATCTTTCGCAGATGCTACCATGAATTAAAATGTGTCTCATGACTTTGAGAATGACATCAGAAAAGTTTTAAGGCATACCAAAAATCGCCATCACAAGAATGCTTCCGTCAAAAAGAAGAAACTACGGGGATTTTTAGACTCTAGAAGTAAAGATTAGATTTTGGTTATTAAGTATTAATGTTTTTGGTTCTTTTTTTTAAGTTTTTTATTTTGAAGTATTATTGTTTTGTCTTTTTATACCCTATACCACTATGTGGTTTGGGTATAATGACTTTGTGCTGCTGTTTGTAACAACCAAAAATATTTGACCTAGACCCATCTTTAATTATACCCATCGAATCAGAATCACTTTCTGAGTTGATTTAACAATGTCCGTCCGTCCGTCCGTCCGTCCGTCTGTGTGTCCATGTAAAGCTTGTAATCAAACTGCAGGTCGCAAATATGAATATATTTTAATGAAATTTGGTATATAAGCTTTTATCGGCCATGGGATGAACGCTATTGAAATTGGTGAGAATCGGTCCATGTTCAGACCTAGCCCCTATACAAATTATCCCTATGAAATCGACATAAATTGCCATAAGATCCAAATTGTCATATAGATCTTACTCAAATTGGGTTTGTATGCGTTCATTACATCCATTAGTGAGTAGTCCAAAAATGATCCCTTTGACCCCATATAGAGCTGCTTCCCGATCTTCACCTAAAACTATTAAAAAACAAAAATATTGCACTGATTCTTCTCAAATTTTGTTTGTACATATTTTTGCAAAATACAAGAGACTTTACCAAACATGATCAGGATCGGTCCATTTTTGGACCTAGTCCCTTTAAAGATATAGCATCCGATATAAACTTTTTCATATCTGCAGCCAAAAAAATTAATAAAAATCCCACTCAAATTTGGTTTTTGCTTATTTTCAATGTCCAGTTAGTTGGGCCTAAGAGATAGGGTTTCTAAACGCATGGTATAGGGTATCGTATAGACGGTCTAGACCGACTATAATTTTCTTACTTGTTAATATTATATGATATAAAAAAATATTTTATCTTGAAAGAAACTCGGTAATTTTAGTCTTATTAATACAAACTATTAATATGTATCTTTTTAATAATTTTATTTATGTTTTTAAAATGCATCAAAATAAATAAACTTATTCAACTAAAAAAAGTTTTTAAAACTTTCGGACAAAACAAAAAAATACTAATGTTATAACGAACTTAGTCTATAACGAACTAATTTGGCCGGTCCCGACGAGTTCATTATAACCAAATTTCATTTTATTGTAAAAAATATCATAATAGCATAGAAAAAAAAACGCTTTAGAGCAAAATTTTCTTAAGGCGCGCAAGGTTTTGAAAGTTAAACAAGTAAGAAATTTATAGTCGGTCTAGACCGACTATACGATACCCTATACCATGCGTTTAGAAACCCTATCTCTTAGGCCCAACTAACTGGACATTGAAAATAAGCAAAAACCAAATTTGAGTGGGATTTTTATTAATTTTTTTGGCTGCAGATATGAAAAAGTTCATATCGGATGCTATATCTATAAAGGAACTAGGTCCAAAAATGGACCGATCCTGATCATGTTTGGTAAAGTCTCTTGTATTTTGCAAAAATATGTACAAACAAAATTTGAGAAGAATCAGTGCAATATTTTTGTTTTTTAATAGATTTAACTGAAGATCGGGAAGCAGCTCTATATGGGGTCAAAGGGATCATTTTTGAACTACTCATTAGTGGATGTAATGAACGCATACAAACCCAATTTGAGGAAGATCTATATGACAATTTGGATCTTATGGCAATTTATGTCGATTTCATATGGGTAATTTGTATGGGGGCTAGGTCTGAACATGGACCGATTCTCACCAATTTCAATAGCGTTCAGCCCATGGCCGGTAAAAGCTTATATACCAAATTTTATCAAAATATATTCATATTTGCGACCTGCAGTTTGATTACAAGCTTTACAAGGACACACAGACGGACGGACGGACGGACGGACGGACGGACATTGTTAAATCAACTCAGAAAGTGATTCTGATTCGATCGGTATAATTGAAGATGGGTCTAGGTCAAATATTTTTGGTTGTTACAAACAGCAGCACAAAGTCATTATACCAAAACCACATAGTGGTATAGGGTATAAAAAGAGTCGTATTTTCAAAATTCTTTTTTGAAGATGTGAATAATGTTGGATTATTTATTTCATATACACGTTATAGCAAAACATTTGAAGAATCTTTGAAAAAATTTTCAACTAAAAATTTTAATAAATAAGTCCGTGACAGCGAATCTCCGAGGCGTTGTTGTATTGCGGTGAACATCATAACTCGTTACTGGATCATGTGAAATAAAAAAATCGAAATGCGTTTCAAAGGTTATATGTTTCCTGAGGCAGTGACGAAAATCTTTTTTTAATTTTTTATTATTTTTTTTTTGGCAGCATTTGGAAGTGAAAAACAATTTTTGCTATACAACTTCGGGAATTTGTTGTTGAAAAATGGGGAAGAAAATGGAATTAAAAAAAACCTTCGTGGTTACCTGATGATTTATGTGTAGATATAATGTCTAAAATTTCAAAAAAATCGGTCAAGTAAATTTTGAGTTATGATTTTCACGCACTTCGAACATTTATTTGCGAGAAAAGCGGTTTAAAGTTTTTTAAAACTGATTTATATACTATATACCATATGAGGCCGTTCGCTGGAAACGCTGTATCTTAAGTTTTGTCTGATTTACTTCAAATTTTGACACAACACTCTCGACATGTTGTGCATTCAGAAAGAGAAATGCAAAAAAGGTTTTAAAACCTACCACCCCTTAAGGAAGTATACACCTACACAAAAGAGAAATAAATATTTCATATTTCATCATACATGTAAACTGAAAAAAGAGAACTACAAATCCAAAAAAAAAAAATAAAAAATAAGGCGGGCTAGTTTTACTTCAAAAAAAAAACTTATTATTCCAAATCGCCGTTAATTCTTCCATGGTAATTTTAATAAATTATTCAAATTAAAATCTTAAATATACCTATTTACGAAATTTATGTTTGTCAAAATTTTTGAAAGCAAATTATGCAAAAATTTAAATTATGAGTGAAAAAAAAATTATTTTCCCACTTCTCTTCTGAAATTACAATGTAATTTAATTATGCAAAGTTAAAATAATTTAAATTTTAAACCTAATATTGCACTATTTTTTCAAGTGCTTTTCAATACAGAGCTTTAAACGAAATCATATGTTGGACAACAACAAAATCCACATTGAAGATCTCTTTTTTCTCAAATATTTATCAAAAAAGCATACTCTTTGGTAAGTGCTGGCCATCAGAGAACCTGAGCGAAAGCAGTCCTAACAATATAAAACAATTTTGAGATGAAAAACAAAACAGGCAAATCGAAAAGTTTAGTTTGATAAAGGAAGTATGTATGCATATCGGACGACATTAAATTAAAAAAAATAAAAATGTTTAAGACTTCATTCATTACTTTTTTTGCAGAATTTTTTAATTACCAACAAAGGGAATTTAAAGAAGAATTTGAATAGATATTAGTTTTTTGATGCATTTTTTGCGTTCAAATTATTCCATATGTAACACGAAATCTGCATATGTAGTGTTATTGTCATTAGCAGTGCTGCTAATTTTTGCAACTTATTGTAATTTTGATGATTTTTCAGTTTGTTAAAATGATTTGTTAAATTTGTTAAAATGATGATTGAAGATTTAAAATTTTCAGTAGTGTAAAAATTACGATTTCAAGGGTTAACAATTAATGGGTTGTTTATCGAAAATTTATAGTTTTTGTTCAGTGTAAATGTAAATTACAAAATATGTATAGATTTAATTCTGGGTCAAGTCATTTCAAAACGGAAATACCTTGAATAGCATCTCCATTTAAGATTTAAGTTTTAATTACGGCGATACTTTAAACCTATATTATATGTTTCAGCTATAGATACATATCAATAAAATTATTTAGTTGATTGCTGTGTTAAATCTTTTTCGTTGAAATTTCAATATTAATACATTTTTATATATAGAAATAACCAATGCTGTAATAATATTCGTAATATGAATGATATAAATAAATTTGTTGTATTATTGATGAGCTAATTTGACCTGATTTCTTTTTTGTAAATAATACAACAAAGAAAATATCTGGCCAAACATATTAAAAATAAATAAATTTTATTGCTTCCTTTTGTAATATTTTTTCGAATTTTATAAGCTGTAAAATTTTTGACAATTTCTTGTTTTAAGAGCTGTATGCAGCTTGCTAAGGAATCAAAAACTTCATATAAAGAACGCTTCAGAAATGCTTAAGGAATTTCCCTGTCTATTGTTAGTCTTCAGCTTTTTAAAAAAGTAGCATTGTTTTTACTACTTTTTTTTTTTTGACGTAAATTAAGTTAGGCAACCAAGGCTTCGAGCAGGAATATCAAATTTTTCGTTTTTTCTGAACGGAATTTTGACAGGAGAGGTAAGCATAAACAAAATGTAATAAGCTTAAAAAATTAGAAGTACTTTTTCAGTTGCAAACATGGTTGTTTTCAATTTCAATTTCACAATTCTTAATAATTGACAGAAATCAGCTGATTGCTACTGTTGCACTGAAAGGTACTTTTGTGCTTTTTTTTCTTTAAGAAATATATGAAAATTTTCTGCTAAGATTCTTGTTAAGCATACAGCTCTTTAAAAATGCCGATGTCGGCGATTTAGTTTCAAAAATTGTCGATGTTCAGAAGCTTTTATTAGCAGCACTGGTCGGTAACAAAGAAGAGAGAAAATTTTTGTGTGGGTGTGTATAAAATGAGAAAAATTAAATTTTGTTTGTGTATTTCACATAGCTTTGTAGGGAGTGCTATGTGTGTGTATTATTTCAGCGTTACAGAATCAGTCAGTCTCTCAGTCATTCAGTCAGTGACTCAGGGATCAGCATAAATACATATATTTAAGAAGATATTTGCCTCAAAATTTATTTATTTTTCACATTGTCACTAATTTTTTATTTTTTTTTTTTTGCGATCAGTGTACAAAGAACAACTGTTTTGTTTGTTTGCATATTAAAATGTGCGTTTGATGATTGCTATATACTAAAAAGAAAAAGAAAACGTTACTTCAGATTTTGAGTATTACAGATAGGTCTAAAATAGTTAACAAATTTTAACTTTAAAGATAAAATAGGGAGCGTGTAATCATGTTTTTCTTTCATACAAAAAAACCTCTGTCTCGTATATTAATTTTGCATTTTTACTCGCAAAAGGTGTCTAATTTTAACAAATGCTTGGAGTTGTGTAGTTCATGAACGAATAAGTTCAATTGAACGATTCTTTCAAGTGAACTAGCTCGTATTCTTTCGTTTCTTTAGACCTTTAGGTCCATTTTGTCATTCCGATCATTTTTTCTGTATATACGAGTAGTGAAATTGTGATTGTTGTCCTTCTCACAGCTGTTTTTTATGTTACCAGATATGCTTATTTTATCCTATAATATTATTAAACAGCGTTAATGTTGCCAGACGAAAAAATTTGTTGTTTGTATCACTATCACACATTATTATCTATAAATATTTTTTCATCTCTCTCTTAGATTTTATTACTATCTAACTGTGCTTATTGTGATTGTCAATAAAATTAAGGTCATCTGTTAGCTTCTGTTGAAATAAAGAGATATTGAAATAAAAAAGCGAATTAGTTCAGTAAACCATGCTGAACAAAAAAGAGCGCTCACTTAATTAAACTATTACAGATGTAATTAAGACATAATCCTGCTAAAAAAAGTATCTGTACACCTGAAGATGACAATTTTAAATATTAATAGAATATTTTGAATTACGAACTTTTTAGCATTGGCACATTGGGAATTTTCGGAATGTTTCTACTTAAAATTTTTTGTTTGCAACGCAAAAAGCTCAGTAATGGTAACTATAAGTGCCCGAAAATATTTTCGTTCATTTACAATTAGACGAATCCCACGAATTATGTAATGACGTACAGGTCTGTTACATAGATTTTATTTTAGTAGGAGACAAACTTGATTGAACAAAGTTGATATAATTTAATTATATATATTTTGGAAACCATATTTTGAGAAAAATAAATGTTTTCGAAAAATAGCTCGGATCATAGCCTATGAAGCCCTCAAGGTATTGCAGAAGACTTTTGGTTCTAACAGGACAATGATCCAAAACATACCGCGCACAATATCAATACTTAAATTCAATTGAATTCACCCACAATCTCAAAGAAAATTTTAAAAAGCGTAATTTTGGGTGAGTGGGTAAAATAAGTAGAGAGATACTTTAATGTTGGTTAAGTTGATACCAAATCGATCAAAAAGTTTTAAAGCTCAAACGATATCCGAAAATTTACTAACTTCAGCAATAATTTAAATTTTGCATTTTTTTTATTAGTATTGTAAATTTAAGAATAGTTTTTCTTGTGAAAGGCAATAAATCTTAAATAAATGTAAAATACAACCAAAGTGCTCAAAAATTAATTTAAAAAGAAAATAATTCAGTTTAGTTAATTCTTTCTTGATATGACAGTTTCAGTTTTAGAGTATTTTTAAAAAGCCTACTGTTAAGCTCGGGTACTCGCGCTATTGGCGCTACCCGAAACTTAAGCTACTCGACTAGTAAATGAGCACTCGAGCTCAGCGAGTAGCTCGAGTAGTAAAAAATAAAATTTTTTGTGTTTGACAGCATATAAAAATATAAATATAAGTATTTAGTATAACAAATAATTAGAAAATCTAAGGATTCTGTAGTAAAAAGGAAAAAAATGGAAAAGAAAAATTGTCTGTATTTGGCGAGTCTGTAAATGACATCTGTGTAGTTTCAAAGGAATTAATTGAAGATGTGGAGTTCTTAAAAGTAGATGATCAAATATGGTCAAACCACATGCCTGTATGTCTTGAGGTAGATGTACACAATTGTCCCAGTAATAGCATACTGCTACCAAAACTATACTGGAATAACCATCTGAAAGAGCAATATACCAAAAATGTGTTAAAAACTTTAATAAAGATTAAGATACAAAAGGATTTACTCGACCTTGAAGATATTTTAAATGTTATGTGCAAATTTACAAAACAGAACGATATAGGTCACGTCTTCACTGCCAAAAACAAGTGATTTGACTGGAAATATTATAAAGCTAGAACAATTTTCTTTTGACTTATTAAAAGATTAAATAAATATGTACCATGAAACCAAAAGTGAATTCTTAAAGGCAAATGAAGAATGTAAGCCAAATTAGAAAATATGAATATGAAAAAGTAATAGGAGCAAAATTAAACCAAGTCAATGATAGTAAATCCTGGTGGAAAATAGCAAATGAAATTAAAAATCAAAATCCAAACGAAAACCATAATATTTCCACACATGAGTATACGGCATATTTTATAGTATTGCTTAACCTCTGGAAAATTCGGGTGTTTCACTTCCGCAGAATTTTATCAACTTATTGGAGAGGCCAAAACAGACGAGACGCAAAGGTGGATAGAATCCCTTCCGAATTTTTGAAAAATGCTCCGATCCAACTAATAATAGAACTTACAAACATTTACAATAAGTTGTACGACAATATACAATTGGATGACTTATTTATAACTATTTCCAGTTTTTAAAAAAGGAGATATAAATTTGCCAGAAAACTAGAGAGGAATATCTTTTATGAAATATATTGGAAAGATTATAATGGGTGTCATAGCATAAAGATATTGTAAATGGGTAGACCAACACAAAATAGTAGAAGTAAATTTATTGAAATCTAAGATAATGGTTTTTATAAATGGCGGAAGGACAGCCAAAAATAAGAAGTTGACTTATAAAGAATGTTATCTTGGTATAATCCTAATTCCAAAATGTGTTATTACAAAACATATAGAAAATAGAAATAGTTTTGCAAAAAACTTTATAAGTATAGTTGCGATCTAAAATTCGCCTCTTCAATGCTGTTTGTCGGTGCATTCAGTCGTGTCGTACCCAAATGTGCGGCCATTCATATTTTGAGGAAATAGATAACCTCCAAAGGTGTGTTATAAAATGTTTCCTAAGTTGGCTAAATATTTATACACCAACTTATGCCGGGGTCGGGAAAAGATAATGCACATCTGTACATAATAAACCTTTATTTACCTTTATTCATGGGTTAAACGTATGAATATGTTTGGTAGCGAACATAATATACAATGGTCATCATTTGATTAATGGTAGAAGCTCCGAAAAATAAAAACAAACATATGCGAATAAATAGATGGCAGCAAAGAAGAACTCAGACCCAGCGGTATCACATTTTTATTTTAATCAAAATAATATTGAATCTAATATTATGTGTATTTTCAAAGCTCGATTGTGAGTTAATCGAATTAAACGGTTCGTGCTTTTCTAGACGAATCGAAAAACGCTGTTCATTATGCAATACAAAGGAAATTGAAAATTTACTGATTACACTGTGTAGTTTTTGACCCAAGAAAAAAAAAATGAACTTCGATGAATCCTTTTCGAGCTATTAGGGGGGCGTCCCCTGAGTGCGAAAGTACATTTGGAAGTGTCAGATTGGCTCCAATTTTTGAGAAATCGGCATATATCCATTTTTCATGGATATAGCTAAGTCTGCGCTATTTAAAAAAATTTTTATTCCATTGTATTAGTTTTTTTGCCTTCTTAACTTTCTTTTACGGAATGTTTTGACATTTTTTTTTCAAAATTTCACGTAATTTAAACCATTAATGTCGATAAAAAGTACCGATTTTTGACCATTTTTAGCCATTTTTCAGTTTTTTGCCATCTTATAAAGATTTTCCTAGCATAGGCCTCAAGTTAAGCTTCAAAATCAAAATTTTGGACTTTTATTTATTTGTTTCATTTTTTTTTTTTAATTTAATTAATTATAATTAAACAAATTTAATAAAATATCTTTGTACAATAACGTTAATATTTATTTGTTAAAATTAAATCATGACACAAAATTGTTTAAGTGTATACTAAAGCCAAATACTCAAGCCACTTTGTGATCAAACGTTTTTACTGTTTCAACATTGTCTTTGTTTTCTCTTTTCTCTCTTTCTCCTTTACTTTTTAAAAACATGGTAGAATTAGGAACAAAACAAAATAAAGCTATATGTGAAGCTCGAAATGGCAAGTGTTACATATATACACGTGAAAGTTTTCTCCTTACAGCTATGCTATGTGTGCATAAATAATTTTACAGGTCTTAACCTATTAAAGGCAATTGGCCACGTTTACCAAAGCGCTCCATCAGCACAAACAGACCAAAAAGACCAAGCCCTACTGAAGCCTATGCACCAGAAACGTCTCAAACTTCAGCAGAGTCATCGATGTCTTTGTATCGAGGGTATTTTAAAATATGTAATCATATTGAAATCACGCAGCAACGATTTGACAGAATGGTGCGTCAGCTCAAGTTGTCACAACGTCGAAGCATAGTGCTCGGTCAACATTTAAGTGCAGTCAATATCCTAGAAAAAGGCGTTGAAATTTATTCATCATGAGGCCGCCAGCGGGAATTTTTACAGTTTTTTAACGTAAATGAGAACAATTCATTGGCATACAGCAATGACGTTGATGGATTGATGTTGGCGATGAATTACACCTATAAAGCGGAAGATTGGCGACCTTTTATTGATGGGTCAAAAACAAGCCTCAATGCGGTGCTCTTGTATAAAGACAATGTGGAAAATTTGTGCTGATTTAAAAGTTGTTGTCCTTTTATCTGGACTGCAAACAGGTTACACGAAAAGTATGTGTTTTGTGTGCTTGTGGAATTCGAGATGCAAGGACACATCACAATACCAAAAGCGTGATTGGGCAATGAGAAAAGTGCATGCAGTTGGAGTCAACAACATTTTGCATGAAAACTTGGTTCAAATAGAAAAAATTTTGCTACCGCCACTGCATATAAAGCTAGGCATTGTTAAAAATTTTATTAAGGCGTTGATTACATGGCAGAATGAGCAAGCGTGCAATCAACTTCAACACATTTTACCTCGTTTGAGTAAAAATAAAATAAAAGAAGGTAATAATTTTTATGAGAGCTTAAAGTTTGTAAAATCTCAACTGAAATGTTCTATTGTTTATTTTTTCAGGCATGTTGAATGGCCCAGACATTCGCAAATGGATGAGAAAAGGAGCTTTTGATGATTGCCTTAGTGAAGATGAGCTTATTGCCTGGCAAAACATTAAAGCTGTTCTTGAAAACGTTATAGGAAATTTTCGAGCACATAACTGGAAGTCATATGTTGACATGTTGACATGCTTCAATCCTTTGAAAAAATTAATGCCAACATGTCATTAAAAATACATTTTCTTCATTATCACCAAGATTACTTCGACCGCCAATTGCCATCGGAATCAGATGAGCATGGTGAACGATTTCATCAAGTTTCAGCTCAGTTAGAGCATTGGTATAGTGGAAAATGATTAAATTCTCTTTTAGCAAACCTTGGCTGGAATTTGCAATCCGAGTTGGATGATGAAGATTAGAATTATGTTTATGTAACGGTTATTTTTAAAATTTTCATTTCTTTGAATTTATCGTTAATAATATAAAGAATTTATCTCAATTTTGCATCACTTTTTGAATAAAAATACTTTTAAATAGCATTTAATCTAGTAAAACTTTAAATTGTTAGTATTTGTTGTTAAAACAACTTATAAGAAGGACAAAAATAGACACCAGATTTGAAACTTTGCTGCTAAAAAGGCTTAAAAATTCAAGACGAAAGAAGAAAATAACGAGGATTTTGATTTTGAAGATTAACTTGAGGCTTATGCTAGGAAAATCTTTATAAGATGGCAAAAAACCTGAAAAAATGGCTAAAAATAGTCAAAAATCGTTACTTTTGATCGACATTAATGGTTTAAATTACGTGAAATTTTGAAAAAAAAAGTCAAAACATTCCGTAAAAGAAAGTTAAGAAGGCAAAAAAACTAATACAGTCGAATAAAAATTTTTTAAATAGCGCAGACTTAGCTATATCCATGAAAAATGGATATATACCGATTTCTCAAAAACTGGAGCCAATCTGACACTTCCAAATGTACTTTCGCACTCAGGGGACTCCCCCCTAATAGTTCGAAAAGGATTCATTGAAGTTCTTTATTTCGACTATCACAGTGTTATTAATAGTAGTATTTGTTTGAGCTAAGTTTGACCTAAAGTTTTTATGTAAATAAAAAAATTTTTATTACATATTTTATACCAACGTTTCGTCAATATTTATTATTGACTTCATCAAAAATTCTCACTAACAGTGTATAAGAGAAATTTCTCTCCTTTACACATTATTGCAGATGTAAAACAGTGCATTCAGTCAATACACGACAACGTAGCCAAATGCAAGAATATTGCAAAGACAAAATTAGCAAATCGCGCCACAAATTTTAAAATAAATATAAAAAATTCACCTAGGGAGAAATAATTTCTCACTATTCACGAGAAAACGAAGAAATTTTCAAGAAAACATGACAACATAACGATAATACAGACAGACAAGAGAAATAAAACGGTGATAATGTATAAAAAGGATTATGAGGATAAAATGGAGAGATTAATAGAAGATAAGACCACATACAGAACAACAAGAACAGACCCAACCATAAAACTACAAAAAGATAATACAAACGTCTTAGATTTATTTATATATATAAAATTCATTTTCTGTTTGTTTGTTTGTTTGTTTGACCGCTATACAAATTTTTATTTTTCAACGGATTTCTCTGAAACTTGGTACGCATGTTGTCTGTCTCCAGGAAAGGTCGCCATATGATTCTTACCGGCCATGCAAACTTTTACGCCCACTTTTTGTATACAGTTCATTTTCTGTTTTTTGGTATATTTGTTCGCCATACAAATTTTTATTTTTCAGCGGATTTCTCTGAAATTTGGTACACACGATCTATGTACTCCAGGAAAGGTCGCCATGTTATTCTTGCCAGCCACGCCTACTTTCACGCCCACTTTTTGTATACAAATCGTTTTCTTTTTTTTATATTTGTTCGCTGTACAAATTTTTATTTTTCAACGGTTTTCTCTGAAATTTGGTACGCACAATCTCTGTATTCCAGGCAAGGTCACCATATGATTCTCATGGCCTACTTTTACGCCCACTTTTTAAATAAAATTCCTTTCCTGTTTTTTGGTGTATTTGTTCGCCACAAAAATTTTAACTTTTCAACGAATTTCTCTGAAATTTGGTATACACGATCTCTATATGTTTCTTATCAGCCACGCCTACTTTTACGCCCACTTTTTTAATTTTTTACGGGTTTCGCTCGAATTTATTGCACATTATTCTCATATCCCAAGCAAGGTCGTCATATATTTTTTTATCGGCCCCGCCCACTGTTTTTTAATTTTCTATATACGCTTTTAATTTTCTATTTGCTATATACATATTTTAATGTTTCAATAGACTTCCCTAAAACTTTCTGCATAAATCTCTTTAATTACTACTCTTGAGTTTACACCATTATGAAATATTTGAAATCAACATATTACAAATATTCCCGTCTTGCTTTTATTACTCTATGATTTGTAACACCCAAAATTAGAGCAGATTTAGTTCACGGTTGAACAGATACAGGTTGACTACCACTGTAGGATTACATCGATGAGGTTAATTCATACAAGTATTTCCATCTCGCCTTCATACAAGTATTTCCATCTCGCCTTTTTAACTACATTGGAAAGCAGCTTATTACAAATATTTCCATTTAATCGTTTTCACTGCATAAGTGAGTTGTAAAGGTGTAAAAAGAACTATTTGCAATTGTGACTTGCACATGAAAGCATGTCATATAGGCCGTACTAAACTAAACTGAACTCTAGAGAATCCGATCAGATCCAAATTCGTGTCGAGTCTCAACGAGTTAGACAATCTGAGTCGGGAAATGCTGAAACAACTGAGCAAACCCAATAACATCTTGAAGCCCAAAGATCAAGACACGCTTTGTTAAGAGGAGCGGAAATGCCCGAATCTACTCAAGTGCGTGTGGAAATCCAGCGGCTAAGACAAGCTTAGTCGATGGAATATGACACTCCGTAAACGACTCAACAACATATTCAGGCCCAACGGATAAGACAAGCTGACTCCAGGGAATGTGAAACTCCTGAAACGACTGTAATATCCCTACCAGAAAACATTTGTATCAACGTAGAATCTCCCTGTTTATCTCATAGACAATTATATGTCGTCTGCTCTAGAGCTGGGAGCCAGCAGAATATTTTCGTATATGTACCAGAAGGAAACACCAGAAATGTTGTATATCCCAAAGCTCTAGAATAACTAAAATTCGTAACTTTTAGATACCATACACTCAAAATTATCCATTCATAAACATAGTTAGTTGTAATGGTAAGCAGGCACTGAGTACTTAGTCGAAAAATTGGCGAATAACTTCACGATGAACAAATTCCCAAAATTTAAAAAAAAAGGTCCCCAAAAGAAATGAACAAATTCCCCAGACAGCTCCCAATATCTGTCCTGTAATAAACGCATTTAAAACCTGTATTCTTTTCAATAGCATCATTTCGGTGCGCAGAAGCGGCGCGTGGAAGTGGCGCGTGGACGCGACGCGCTCGCGGAACACAGCTTAGGAATGATCTGAAATATATAATTTGGCAGTAAAAATAAGTTGACAACAACTTCGCGGCAGCACTGGTGTGGCTGCCAAACGCGCGGAAGTGGCGCGCGGATGCGGACGCGACGCGACGCGCTCATGGAACACAGCTTAGCTTAAATAATGGAATGATCCGAAAAATATAATTTGGCAATTAAAATAAGTTGTCGACATTTGCAGACGCGATGCGCTCTCGGAACACAGCTCAGCTAAAATAATGGAATGATCGGAAAAGTATATTTTGGCAATTAAAATAAGTTGACGACAACTGCGCGGCAGCACGGGTATAGCTGCCAAACGTGCGGACGCGACTCGCTCGCGGAACACAGCTCAGTGAAAAGTCTTATGATAAATTTTATCTACGTATGTATGTGCAATAAATACTATACCTATACTATAATCAGTTGCTTAAAGCAACTTTGCGGCACAATTTTAAACGTCGCATTCATTTTCCATTTTTGAAAGTTCTATGAATTTGACGTCTCTGCTCAATGATGTTCATTTATTGAATGAAGTAATTCAATTTTTAAAAGTTCTGATTCCTTTAATATGCAAATGATTCCGTTATATTTGAGGTTTACGATATAAATAAAATTAAAAAATAAGTTATAGCGGTTTCGCAGCCTATATTGAGCATTTTTGCTGTAGCGCCTTATAAAAAAATTCTAAATTAAAAAATTAATGAATTTACTCCCCAAAAAACGTAAACATTGGGGAATGTTGTCATCATGAACAAATTTCCCAATCTCATAAAAATTTTGGGGATAAAGTTCAACTTTTTGGGGAATTTGTTCATTGGGGACTGAGTACTCAGCGCCTGGTAGACATAATGAACCATTTTTCAAGTCGAAGGCCTTTGCATCCCGGGCAAGACCGGGTAAAAACAGGTAGTATAAAAATAATGTAGATTTGTGGCAAAAACGACAATTGCATTGCTCAGCAGCCATAGCCCCTAGAATATACGATCTCCCGCAGATACATAAAACGGGAACTCCTCTTCGACCTTGTATCGTCAATGCAGGTCCCATTCTACGAACTGTCAAAATTTGTTGGACCAATTCTCAAGCACATCAAATCAGAAGACAACAACAACTCTACACAACTAAAAGAAAATTTAAAAAACGTTAAACTTAATGACATTCTAATGTCCTTTGACGTTGTATCTTTGTTCACGAACATTCCGGTACACACTGCGATAAGAAACATAATGAGGAAATGAAACACAATTAAGAAATTCACAAAATTCCCAATTCAAAATTTTTGAAAATCCTCCAGCCAACAATTATTTTTTATATAAAAACAAAACCCCTGTCATCCATCATTGCTGACATAATCATCCATAGTCTACTGTATGACGCATTAGCGGAACTACAGAATAAAAATATTCATCTAAAATACATAGCAAAATATGTAGATGATATTATAGCCATTGCTTACGAAGAAAGCATAAAGGATATCCTGACAACTTTTAATAAATACCACCCAAAAATACAATTCAAAGTAGAGGTGGAAGAAAACAAAGAGATCGCGTATTTAGACGCAGAACTGCGAAGGGAAAACAATGCCATCGTTTTTAATTGATACACTAAAGAAGCCTCTTCAGGATGACTAATGAGTTTTAATGCCACTCAACCAAAGACCCAAATTATAAACACCGCTAAAAACCTTATTTTTCGCGTTTTAAACATTAGTGATGAAAAATTTTACACAAAAAATATTGAAGAGATCACTAATACATTAAATAACAATAGCTTTCCCTTAAAACTCATAAATTTATTAATAGGTAAACGCAGAAAACTGAAAAACTTTGATAAACATATAAACTGACAACAAACAAATGCATCAACTGACATTTCGTAATTTTCTGTCAAACAAAAACAAATTGCCAACATGTTGGCGATTTAATTTTTGATGTCAAAGGTTGCCAGGGCTTGTAAATGGCAAGACATTACAACCCCTTTTTAATACAACTGACAATAATTGACAAATATTAAATGACATAGTGAAAACCAGGCATAGCAAACGTTTTTTTAGTGTAAAATATATACCAGGCCTAACTGACAACAAAAAATTTGAAAACAACAATGAAAATGAATAACATAAACTTAGCATACAAACCTAATACAACTGTCAATACTGTATTTTCTAATGTTAAGGCTCCAATGGACAAAAACTAAGGCCACAACATTGTCTACGAAATACAATGCAATGGTAATGACGATCAATCATGTGATTTAGTATACATAGGAACAAAAAAGCGAGCATTGGAGACGACAACTGGGGAACATAAACAAGACATCACGAAAAAGATATTATACAATAATTTTATCATACGTATAAGTAAAAGAAAATTAAAATTATATGATTTTTCACAAGTATATAATAAATAAAAATTTTGATTATGATTCACCCTTGTAGTATTAAATTGTTTAATATCATATATTTAGAGTTAAATATATTAATTGAAAAAATAATTTAATTTTTTTTTGCTATTTGAGTTAAGTTTTGTTTGAAATTACAATTTTTAAATTTATATATATTGTAGTAGAAATACATTACTTATTTTGCTTCTTCTTCTTTCCTTTCTCTATCAGTGAACTGCTTTTTCAGTTTGCAAAACTATATCTATTGAAACAAAAAAAATTTAATCACAGTGTTGTTGATGATTGCTGCTCTATCATTGTTTAGTGTTAAAATAACACGTTCTCGCGGCCAGACATTAGTTTTTCTATTAACTTGCACAATGCCTGGACAACTGTGGCCAGCAGGTAATGCTGACTTCCGTTGATTATGTCCTTCGCCAATTCTGACTAAAATTTCAGAAAATTCCGAATCATCGCTTCTTAATAGAACTATCATGTTTATATCGAGAGAAAGCTTAGGAGTAAGTTGCCACAGGAAGGAACATTTAAGACACCCCCTTATTTCATCAGCTCGAGTTCCTCTCGGTACAACAGGTAATGTTTGTCGCAAACCACCTGCCAACAATACAGAATAATTTGAATTATTGCAACGTTCTGCGTAATGCCTCAAATTGTCCGTTATGCATTCTCATCCCAAAAATTAGTTTGCAATCTCGCAGTGCATGTGTTAACTTGATTTGTTCGAAATATTGTACATTGGAGTTTCAATGTTTATCAAATTTAGAGGTATTCTGGCTTTAGCGAGAAGTAAGTTTATTAAATAAGTTTTTCCTGCTCCACCTGGTGCATCAAGAAAAAAACTTTGTAAATGCATTTAAGGGCCGTTTATACCCCCCTTAGCATCCGAATTTGCAAAAGTTTTCTTCTCATCTGATGTTTGTATATCTATTGGAGTCCACATGATAGAAGATAGAAAAGTGAAATTTTCCCTCTTTTTGGCCATTTTTTCCCCCTAGGCATTAGAATTATTATTTGGTGGAGTCTGTATACTAAATTTCATACATATATAGGGAATTCATAAGGTGCACTAAAGTTGTATATTTTAAAGAAGTACAAGACGTCAAATAGTACATATTTCCCTGGATTTTTTATTTATTTGTACCATTTTGCCACAATTAAATAGTAAACAAGGAACATCTGATCACATAGTACACCGCAAAACATACCTGCTAACGTTGTATTGTCGTAAAATTTTTTTGTATGGAAAATATCAACAACAATTATACAACTGCTGTATAATTTTAGCACATACAACACATACAACAGTTAGCACACCCTTGTGAATACCCTAATAGATTAATATATTAAGCAGATACAAAAAGGTACATTTTGTAACATTTTTTGCCATTTTGACCCTTAAAAGGTAGAATGTAGAAAAACTAATCCTGAGCCAATGTTTGTTTCTCTGGTGGAAACCAAACACCAAAAATCATATTTATAGAATATATGTATATAGAATATATATCGTAAAAACCATGAGTTGTCATTAAAAAATACGTGCTGCTGAGATTTCATATTAATATGATTAATAAGTTAAGATACAAATGTTACCATTACCCACGTTTTTGGCCGATTTTACCCCCTACATGTGTGAATTTTTAAAAATGCCTCCTTAGTGGACCCCTTTACGCCAAGAGGGAAACCTATAATCCAAATTCCAAGTTTCTTGTTCGAAGGGTTTGGGCTGGGCGATGATGATCTTCTAACCAACTCTCTTTTATATAGAATATCTAGTTATTATGAAAAAAAGGTCTCTTTTTTTTAATGTACTTTTTTTTAAGTACATTTTTAAAGAAGAGAAATCTTTTTTCATAATAACTAGATATCTATAATATTAATAGGCTAGGCGATTTTTTGTGATCGATGTTTTGTTCTATCGTTTTATCCCAATTTTGACCAAACGTATATTATTTGAAAGGTATTTCTTTTTAGCCGTTTTGCAGATTTACAGATTTTTAAATTTTTTCCTTTACTTTGAAAAAAATTGAAATTTTTTTTGGTGTTGGGATGCAAATAAACACATTAATGCTCTATTCACATCTATAATATTAATAGGCTAGGCGATATCTTGTGACCTATGTTCTGTTCTACTGTTTTATCCCGATTTTGACCAAACGTATATTATCTGAAAGGTATTTCTTTGCAGCCGTTTTGCAGTTTTACAGATTTTTAAATTTTTTCCTTTATTTTGAGTAAATTGCATTTAAAATTGCTACTAACACATACATAAAATTATACAATGCTATATGTTTGTTTATTAAATTTGTTAATGTGTTTGTAATAAAAATGAGTTTGTTTTTTGTGTTGATTTGCGAATTGGCTATAATTGATTAGCATACCTTTAGGGTCTTTATTCAATGATAAAATAATATTTCCTAGAACTTGCGCTCAAATTTCGAGGGCTGGAATCTGCTAGTATTAATATTAATACAGAAACTATCCATTAAAAAATGATCAAAAAAATTATGAAAATTCACTTGATCTTTTTGCAGATTTTTTTATTATATTTTTGCCTTACCATTTTGCCTTTTAATGAAAAAAAAATGCCTAAAATTTGCACTCGAAGTTCGAGAGCTGGAATCTGCTAGTTAATTATAAATGGACTAATTATTTCAAAATTTTAAGAAACTTTAAATAATTTTGACAACTTTTTCAACGCTTTCGTTGTAAGAAGAATTATAAAATTGATTTATATAGAAAAATTTTCAAATTAATAGTCACTTAAAAGTATTTAAAATTTTCTTAATGTAAAATTTTCAAATAATTTAGCATGCTTTGTTGAATTTAAGATATTTGCTTTGTAGAAAAACTATCAGATTAGAAAAAGTAAGCATTTGAAATAATTTTCCTATTGAATAAGATTTATTGATGTAATATCATAAGTATCCATATAATTTATATTAACGTTGGTTTGATGTAATCATTATAAAAATCGTACATTTTCCATTTTGACATTTATAAAACTGAAAAACCAATATAAATAGGTTTATTATACTCAGTTCGCTCTCTATTCATTTCAATTGTAATCATTTCATTCTGAATTTTCAACAAATTATGAAAATTGGGTTTAGCTATAAGAGCTCTAGCTCCCAACCTCATAACTCTATTCTCCCGTGCACACACTTTTTTTCTTTTTTAAACATTTTCCATAGTCTTACCATATACAGCATTATTTAATAATTTGAATAATTTTGTTCAAATGAATTGTTTGCTAACGTCCTATGATGATTATTTGCATCAATATACTTATTTAACCAGACTGACTAATTAAATTGAAGAATTCTATGAATGATTGAGTTTGAAATTATTCAGGCTCAAGATCAAATGTTTTTACTTTAAATAAAGCAAAAACATTGGCACATTTGTTTAAAAAAATTGACCTATATTCTGCATGACATGTTATACAGCTGTTTCGGGAAGAGTCACCAACCCCCAACAGTAACCAAAATCAGTATTTAGTTTGTTTGGTAAAAAGTAAAATTCGTATATATTTGCTGAAAACAACCAAATGAGAATTCCAGAAAAAGTTATTCTATTTAAGCCTCTTCCAATATAACAAACTAAAATATAGAACAACTTTGAAACAAATATGTTTTTATACGAGTATACATTGCATACTACAATATACATGTTTATTTTTGTCTTGAAAAAACATATATAACATATACCACATAAATTGTGATCATCTCTAATATTCTAATTTTATATGAAAATGTTAAATGTAAATTCACAAATAAACCAATATTTTGCTAATATTGTAAAAAACCGTCGGCAAAACGAATATTTTCTCAAATGAAGCCAAAAATTCAATTACACAAAATTATATTTACAAGTAGTTTTTTTTACTGAACTATTTCTGTTTTGTTCCAACGATTTTTGCACAAATTCATTTTGTAAACAAATATTTTAATTCTTACAAAAATATAAATAACCAAATCAATTTACTTAAAAAATTCGATCTTTAATTTTTCATAATAAAAATTATCGGAATAATCACAACTAAATGGATTTATTTTCATGTCGCACCTGTACCTCTAAAGTGAGTCAACTCAAAATTTAAAAATTTTCAGTAGAGGCAAAAAACGTTTTGTTTTTTAATATTTACTATAAAATTTAAAAACAGTTGTTTCATTGTAAAGAATTGCGAATAATAAGTATACAACAGTAGTTGTTTTTGCGATTTTTTCAGTGATCATCAAAAATAACAAGTTTTTTGGGTGGAACTCAAAATATGTCTTTTAAGTGGATTCTAAAGAAGATACTCTTTTAACACAAAGAGGGTTACAACTGTATTTTTTTTTTTGTGAAAGACTAGAAAAATCGTTGTAAGATTTTTACAGTGGATAGATATGACCACTGTGTATCGTTTTCTTGCAAAAAGTGAAAACTGAAAAATTTTGAGTTGACTCACTTTAGAGGTACAGGTGCGATATGTGTAAAGAAAAACTATACGTGAGAATTTATTTAAATTGCGACAATTTAAAAAAAATTATATGAAGAAGTTTAAATTAGGTCTTTGTACAATAAAAAATTAAAATAAAGAAATTTTCATTTAAAACTATTAAATCATTAATGGAAAAACTTAGGAGTTTGATGTTAAAGTAAAAGAAAATAAGTTTATTTAAATATAATAACGTACACCATAAATCGTATACAATATGCGTTTTAGCATAAATGTGTTTTTGTTTAAAATTAAATTCATTATTTAATTTCTTATACATATTTTGATTAAACTATAGTTAAATATTTAAATAATAAAACAAATAAATTGATTTAATTTCATTTGTGAAGAGCAAAAAAATATAAATTAACTTCTTATGAATTTTGATAATATGAAAAAATTTCACAAGAATAGAGCAAGTTTTCAATATTTCATTACATTATTACAGAGATATGTTCAAATTTGTAGATATTATGTAGGAAAATTTTTACAATCTGAATAGTAAACTGTCAATAAAAACTTAATTTAAACCAAATATAAACTTTTTGTTGTTCCTAAGCTTGCTAAACAAATCCATTTTAGAAAGACTATTTGTAAAATTTGCATATGAGTATACAGTAACACACAACATTATATTGAAAGAAATATACAACTTCCTTAAATTATTGTCTACTATTGTTTACGATGAACATAAAAATAAACTTATTAACATTCAATCATCCAGGTACAAAAAAATTTGAAAAAATGCAAAAAATTACACCTGCATATTTGAAAGATAATGTTTTCAAATTTCTATTGTCAAATAAAAAAAGTTTTGGGTATAAAAATAAACTTATTAACATTCAATCCCACCTGGAATATATAAAAAATTTGAAAAAAAAATACAAAATAAATATGGTGAACATATGAGGATTGTGATTTGTCAGACCAAAATATAACATATGGACCAGACTCTTGTTCGTGTATGGATAGAGAAAGGAAAGAAGAAGAAACAAAAAAACTAATGTATTTCTACTATAATGTATCTAAACGTAAAAATTTTAATTTCAAATAAACCTTAACTCAAATCCCCAAAAATATAAAATTACTTTTTCATTTATTATATTTAAATCTATGTGATATTAAACAATTTAATACCACAATGTATAAATTTTTATTTATAATATACTTGTAAAAATATTACATAATTTTTAAATTTGTTAGTTATACGTTTAATAAAATCACATAATTTTATAAACGGCCCTAATTCTTTGTTGTCAAATAAAAAAAAAAACCCCAAACTCTTGACTTTTAAACATGATAATACTTTTTGTACTATACTTTCAAAAGCTTACAATAAAGACTAGTGTTGCCAGGCCCTTCATATAAAGAAACTTACCACAAACTGTGGGTGTGTGAACATTATATCGCTTTTTAAAAGTGCCGCCACCCCCTCCACCAGCCATTACCTTTCGTGACCAGGGTTGCAATCCTAAAAGGACTCAATGCATGCATTTGTACTGAAAAAGCGGTCTAAAACATACATAAATATTCTACTCATAAGCTTTAATGGAATCGGTGATCGAGATAAATTTAGGTGATCATATCGATTTTGGTAAATTGAATTTTTTGTGTTATTATGTGCATAAATTATACATGACAATTTCACTTAAAATTATTTGGACCTCACCCGGTACGGTGGGTTCCGTGTAGGGTATCGTATAGTCCGGCAAATACATTGAAGTGCGGCAAAGTACTTACATTTGAGTGTTTGCAACTTTTTCATACAAAGGCACAGACACAGTTATGTTTAACGGAAATTGACATTACTATTTGGTGCAATAGTTTAGAGGCAAAATTGGTTATTCTTTTATTTTGTTCATTCCTTCGAGGACTAAATGACAATCACCGGTTTGCAAAACGAAATCGCAAGGAGTTGAACAAATATTACAACGTTATTGGCTTTTCGTATTTATTTAGTTCCAAGCCAGTATATCTATGCTAGCCAGCAGTTAACCCCCAAAACATAAAAACAACCACAACATGCTGAAGTACTCATTTTAAATTCCAACTAAGTGTGTGTGTGTGTGTGTGTGTATGTAAAATCTATATGGTGGCAAGCTAAACATTTCCACTAGCCACTGGAATGTGAACGTAAAGAATTTTGTTATCATACCATCGTTTGGTTATAATAATAAAGGCGGATGACGTCCAATTTTATATATATACATATTTTGTTTAGTAAATCAATACAGGAAAGGGGCAAAATAGTTTTCGCTGAATATATACCATGTTTAAATAGTAGATGGTAATTATAAATAGCACATCCAAAGAACGGATTTAACGAATCCCGGGATTCCATAAAATTTCTATCTTTTACTTGGCCTATTTCAACATTTTTAACACTTATTGTTTTTTTTTTTTGTATTTTTAAACTAATACGTTAGAGTCCCAACATGTAAAATCGATTATTTAATAAGATAATAAAATATAATAGCGGATGCAAGATATTTAAAAAATAAGTAAAATAGATGTGTAAAAATTACATTAAAAATAGTTTCAAAAAGTAACCCAAACCAAAGGAAAACAATTAAGAATCTTTGATACTGTCCACATGAGTTCTTATTATTTTACGAATTAGCCGTAGTCCGTTGAAAAATTATTGAAATACTTTTTGAAAAAAGGTGTTATTTTTTTCTTAAATACACTTTTATGATAAAAGTTATATTTCAAAGAAAATGTACTTTTTAAGAAAGTACTTTTTAAGAAAGTAAATTTAGATAATATAGTTTGTTTAGAAATGACACTTTAATGGAGTTAAATATCAATCATACAGAGTGATGAGAGTCAGTGATGAGCGTAGGTTAGATTACAATCGGAGACCATAAGGAAGGTAGAGATAGGACCAGAGATTATAAAAGTAAAGATAGTTTATTAAAGAGCATGGAAAAGACAGCAAAGGAAAAATGAGTTCTTTCGTCCGTTATGCATCCGTCCTGAATCCGCCAGATTCCTTCAAGAAGTCCACAAGGTCGCCGAGTGGAACATCTACTGTTCAGGTTATCGAAGAATCTTTTCCCTAAATATCTAATGAGCATCGTCAGCTCTCGGGACACCTATGTGTTAGGCCATCCGCCCTATTACAGTGTCCAGTGAGTACTCCTATAAGTAGGCTGATTGTTCATTTACTAAAACCAAGGAGTGCTTTCGTTCACCTTGGATTAGGCAAGGGTCATAGGACATGGGATATTCTGCAAGAGGTCAGTTGTGTCCACATTGTCATTAATTCAAAATCAGTTGCTTCTTCAATTAGGTTCGGCAGCTAGAATAGAGTAATTTTAATATCAGTGTCCATCGTCCCGCTTAAAGAGTGTGAGCGATTCCGCGCACACTCGTCAGCCAACTCGTCCTATGTCCTGAACCCAAATTCACGAATTTATAAATGGTCATTAGATCCATATACCGTTCCATAATTATTTTTGTTGCTATGCGAATTGCATAAATCTCAATCTGAAAAACGCTATATTTGTCAGGGATTCTCCGATATACCTGAAAGTCAAGTTGCTCAGAGTAGACCCCATCTTCGAGCCGCCGGTGTAAACTGACATCGTAGCCCTGTCTATGACAGAGTCTGCGGCCCAATCGTCCCTAGTCGGTATTTGGATCGTAAAACTACCACCAATAGATAATCACCGATGATATAAATTCGGTTTCCCGAACAATTTGTGTCCCACCCACTTCCGTAATATTGCAGGGTGTCCCCAAGATTATTGTTTCAGCTTATATGACTCCATTAAATGGAGAGCCACTTTCGCTTTGATGAAAATATCAATAGGCATGATGTTCAGCTTTACCTCCGATCCCGCCTGTGGTGTTTAATTAAGGGCTCTGGTGGCACCGTTACAGGGCAATATTTTTGCATTCACGACTCTGGAAAGTCTGGCCCCTATGTTCACAGCCTTTCACTGCGCCAGATTACAACATGCCAAAATAGGTCTAGTTATCGCAAAACACATCCAGTGGGTGATTTGTTGTTTAAGACCCCATCTTTAAAGAAACATCCTCCTGTAGGAATGACGTATTCTTAGTCCTTTTCTCTACGTTACTCGAGTTTTGGGGCTAGAATAAGACCCAAATACTTCTACTCCCTTGAGAGTACCAGTCAGGCATCTCTGTCTTTCTGGGAAAGTGAATCACCTCGGTTTTAGACGGGTTGACCACCAGACTGCTTTCTCTTGCCCATTTCACGAATTTACCTAATACCGACAGGATGAGGTCACTGATCGTTGATAAGAATCTACCTCTGACCAGAAGCATGGTCGTCAGCATAGGCGACCAGTTTGGTACCCGTTCTGTCGATAGATTGAAGGATTTTTTTGATCACAATATTCCACAATAAAGGAAATATAACTTCTCTTTGTGAAGTTCCCCTCGTCACCACCTTTCTCGCAGCCCCATCACCTGCCTAAGGCTTCTAGGATCGATGATATTTTGACATTATTGAACGCCATTTCCATGTCCAAAAAAGAAGCCAAAACATATTTTTTATAGTCCAAACTACTTCATGTTAATCCGTATCCATGAACCTTCCCTTGGGGTATGTATGTTGACCTCTGCAGAAGTTGCCCGATGTGAGTTTACTTCTCACATAAACGTATATCAATCAGTCCATGGTTTTTAGTAAAAACAATGATAGGTTTTGTAGCCATTTGCTTTATTATGGTTTACCGTTCTCACTTTGAGGATAAAGACCACTCTAACCTCTCTACACTCCTTCGGTATATACCCTGATGCCAGGCTGCCTGACAAGATCCTTAGTAGCCATGGCATAGTTATTTCTATGGACTCCTGCAAACGAGCCTGTAATATACCATCTGGCCCTACTGCCTTGTAAGGCTTAGAAAATCGTACCGCCGTCCCCACTTTGCATTCGTCCACTATTGATCTAACTTGCCCATATTCAGGAATTGCAGCTGATGTGAGAGCGCTCGTGGACAGGATTTAGTGACCTATAAAAAGATACATGCAAGCATTTGTCAAGATTTAAGTGCAGGCTAATTAATTCACACCATTCACTCAGATTATTCAGGTCATTTTGGAAATCAAAACAATCCCTCAATGATTCTGCCTTCTTTGCAATCTTTCGATATTAGACGGACAGGCACTACCCATACCACCATGTGGGTTTTATAATACAGTTGTAAAGCAGTACACAGTGGTTCAAAACCAAAAAAAAAGTGGTAATAAGTCTGGAACTTCTAAACTATTGGTTGGATTGGAATAGTATATTCTAGGCGATTATAGCCAAGGATATGGGCTTTCAACATATTTATTCTTGAGATACCCTGTTGTAACACAGGGTGAGCTACAGGGTGCCAAAGTCGACCACCTCGAGGTGGAAAATGCTTTCAAAGCTTGTAACTTTTATAAATACGAAGTGATTTTTACGTTTTTTAAATTTTTCCAATAACAATTAAATTATTAACAAAAAACGTGCTTATACTACCTAGTTATCGCTTATGGTTTAAAAAATATTTGATTTTAAAAATCAACATTTGAACTTTTCACCAAATTCTTTCTTGGTTTTTCGCAAATAACATTTTTATTAAAATAGATAAAAAAAAATCTAAAAATATGTGGCGATAGCCAGTACTTTTTAAAAAAATACGTTGAAGTATTTTTTGAATTATTTCAAACCGTTTAGTGAGCACAAAATCTTAAAGTTGACTTTTTGAATCAGGTTCTAAAAATTGCAAATTTTTGCCAAAAAATACCCTTCATTCTTTCACTTTTTTCTCACAACCTTGGTAAAACATGTATATATTTTTCTACATATTTTAAAAGAATATGCTTCAAGAATGGTTGTAAGTGAAATTTTTAATTTTTTTGGACATGCACCCTACGTCCAGCATTGGACGAAATTGGGCAATTAAAAAAAAAAAAACTAAGTTTTAAAAGTTAATACAAAAATATCCGCTCGATTTCTTCAAATATTTCACCGCAGTATTAAAGCTCCAAATATTTTTATTTATTTGCTGCAATAAAATTCACCGCCGTTACATAAACGTGGTTAGGAGGGCTTAAATGATGAAAAAGTCAAATTTTCATACGAATTTTTTTTGTTAACATAAAAAACATATTAAGATTAGTTATTTTTATACCTTGTTTACTGATTCAGAACGGCATTTAAATTATCTAACACACTTCAAAAAATCATTTTGATAACGTTAATAGTTTTTGAGATATTTATATTCAAATTTCAGAAAAAAATATAGAAAAACTATGGTTTTTCGTTTTTTTTGGTTTTTTTGGTAAAGTGTTCCCAAAATTTTTGAATTTTACTTATTATTATATATATTTTTAAAGAAGACATATTTATATATTCAACGATATATAACATGTCTATCAAATATATTGCAACATGCTGAAATAATGACCCCAAACCACACTCCACAGGCAAAAATTTAGCTATTTCTCTATTTGTTCATATAAATGGTCAGTGAATGACATATTTTTTTATTGTTTTTTGGTAAAGGGTTGCATACGTTCTTATTACTTCAAATAATTTAATATATCTTTTCAAAGAAGGTATAATTATAAGTTAATGGTGTATGAAATATTTACCTAATGAGATTCAACTGATCATAAAATTGCCCGAAACTCTGATACCTATTGCAAAATATCTGTCATTCACAATACCTTTTTATGCAAAAAAATTGACAAGAAATAAATATGGTATTTTGAGAAAAGCTCTCAAAGAAAAAGGATTTGATATTTTTCCTACCAGCAGAGCCATAAGGGAAACAAAAAATAAAATTCTACCATCTAATGTGAAATCCAATACTGAAAGTGCAAATGTTGGATTAGCGGAACTGCTTGAAAACACTGCATCTAGAATAATATCCACATTTAGCAAAGAAGAAATAGAAGAAATATGCAACATTTCAGAAGTTACGTTAATATGTAAATGGGGATGCGATGGAACATCTGGATTTTCTGAGTATAGACAACCAAGTGGAAGCAATTCAGAAATAGATTTTTCAACAATCATTAGTACCATTAAAAATGAGGCTATATAATGAGACAAGTTCTTCTTCTAGTGAGAGAGAATATCAGGACATATGGAGTAATTTAACACCCGGATCTAAGTTTCTATGTCGGAGTACACAAAGGAAGACAAAATTACAACACAAAGCTTAGTGAGTTCAATAAATCAGGAAATTTCGAGATTGTCTCCAGTTTTTGTGGATATATCTGGAAGTGTCATTAAAGTGTTATTTCAACCACTTTTTACAATGATTGATGGGAAAGTAGCCAATGCCGTTACAGATATAACATCTACTTGGAAATGTAATATATGTGGAAAGAAAAGTTCAGAATTTCATAATAGTTGTGATGAAATTCCTATTAATGAAAATGCTTTAAAATTTGGAATATCACCACTTCATGCAAGAATACGATTTATGGAATATTGCTTGTATCTCGCATATGATCTAAAATTCCGGCAAATTCCAGGACAAGAAAATATACCAGTTAAAAATAATACTGATCTACACGCCATACGAAAAACTGAGAAGAAAAGAATTCAGGATGAATTTAAAATGCAACTTGGTCTAATTATCGATAAGCCTCTTTGTGGCTATGGAAGTTCAAATGATGGTAATACAGCAAGACGTTTCTTTGAAGATCCCGAAACTACTTCTTTGATTACTGGCATTGACACGGCTTTAATCGCACGGTTTAAAGTAATATTAGCTGTCATTAATAGTAAACAACAAATTAATGCGGAGAAATTGAAAATATATGCTAGTGGAACTAAGGAATTAATAATGAACTTATATCCTTGGAGGCCAATGACACTAACTGTACACAAAGTATTAGCTCATGGGAAAGAAATAATACAAAATAGCATCCTGCCCTTGGGAGAACTGACTGAAGAAGCACAAGAAGCTAGAAACAGAGATGTCAAACACTTTAAACTTTTTAATACAAGAAAATGTAGCAAAGAAGCCCAAAATTTCGATTTAATCGAATATTTATTGATATCATCAGATCCAGTAATATACTCCATAAGAACAAAATGGTTACCAAAAATAAGTCTTGAAATAGAAAATGATGATTCCGAAGCTATGGATATAAAACATCTTTTATCTTTTGAAATTTCTGATTGTTTTGTAGAAAATAACTAGTAAAAAAGCAGACAATTGTTATGTAATTTTAAGCCTATTATAAAACAAATAAAAAAATACTCAATAAAAAAAATTTAGTTATATTTGTTATTTAATAATGAAAATATCTTAGGCATTGGCTTTTTAACTTTTTTTTTGTTGTATAAAATCAGCATCAGAGTTTCGGGCAATTTTATGATCAGTTGAAACTCAAGAGGTAAATATTTAATACACCATTAACTTATAATTATACCTTCTTTGAAAAGATATTAAAATTATTTGAAGTAATAAAAACGTATGCAACCCTTTACCAAAAAACAATAAAAAAATATGTCATTCACTGACCATTTATATGAACAAATAGAGAAATAGCTAAATTTTTGCCTGTGGAGTGTGGTTTGGGGTCATTATTTCAGCATGCTGCAATATAGTTGATAGACATGTTATATATCGTTGAATAGATAAATATGTCTTCTTTAACAATGTATATAATAATAAGTAAAATTCAAAAATTTTGGGAACACTTTACCAAAAAAACCAAAAAAAACGAAAAACCATAGTTTTTCTTAATTTTTTTCTGAAATTTGAATATAAATATCTCAAAAACTATTAACTTTATCAAAATGATTTTTTTAAGTGTGTTAGATAATTTAAATGCCGTTCTGAATCAGTAAACAAAATATAAAAATAACTAATCGTAATATGTTTTTTATGTTAACAAAAAAAATTCGTATGAAAATTTTACTTTTTTCATCCTTTAAGCCCTCCTGACCACGTTTATGTAACGGCGGTGAATTTTATTGCGGCAAATAAATAAAAATATTTGGAGCTTTAACACTGCGGTGAAATATTTGAAGAAATCGAGCGGATATTTTTGTATTAACTTTTAAAACTTAGTTTTTTTTTTTTTAATTGCCCAAATTCGTCCAATGCTGGACGTAGGGTGCATGTCCAAAAATATTAAAAATTTCACTTACAACCATTCTTGAAGCATATTCTTTTAAAATGTGTAGAAAAATATATACATGTTTTACCAAGGTTGTGAGAAAAAAATGAAAGAATGAAGGGTATTTTTTGGCAAAAATTTGCAATTTTTAGAACCTGATTCAAAAAGTCAACTTTAAGATTTTGTGCTCACTAAACGGTTTGAAATAATTCAAAAAATACTTCAACGTATTTTTTTTTTAAAGTACTGGCTATCGCCGCATATTTTTAGATTTTTTTTATCTATTTTAATAAAAATGTTATTTGCGAAAAACCAAGAAAGAATTTGGTGAAAAGTTCAAATGTTGATTTTTAAAATCAAATATTTTTTAAACCATAAGCGATAACTAGGTAGTATAAGCACGTTTTTTGTTAATAATTTAATTGTTATTGGAAGAATTTAAAAAACGTAAAAATCACTTTATATATATAAAAGTTACAAGCTTTGAAAGCATTTTCCACCTCGAGGTGGTCGACTTTGGCACCCTGTAGCTCACCCTGTGTTACAACAGGGTATCTCAAAAATAAATATTTTGAAAGCCTATATCCTTGACTACAATCGCCTAGAATATACTATTCCAATCCAACCAATAGTTTAGAAGTTCCAGACTTATTACCACTTTTTTTTTGGTTTTGAACCACTGTGCAGTAGTTTACAATCTAAGCTAAGTTTTGAGTTTCTGCCCATAAGCCACGTAAGTTGTAAAGTTTTTAACTTCATCTGGGTAAGTTTTGCGTCTATATGTATTATCCAAGTGAGGAGGCCGTTAAAGTAAATTCCGAGATATTTGGCGTTTGTGCGTTGGGCTATATTATGATTATCAATTTGTATCTGCGGGCATGTCTCCGTTCTTAGGGAAAAAGTGATATGAATGCATTTATGTGCATTAACTTTGATTTTTCATCGATCCAGCCGTTTTAATTGAGAAATGTGGGTTTGCAGAAATATAAATCCTATTGATGGGTTCTCATGAACATATAAGATTACAGTATCAGTAGCAAAAGCCGATGTGTGAGTGTTAAATTTGTTGGTAAATCAGATGCATAGACTAAATAAATTAATGGTCAAAGAATACTCATCTGTGGGACTCCGGCTTGTATATCTTGTGGTTTACTCCAGTAGTTGTTCTCTTTGATTGTCAACATGTGTTAAATTTTATAGATCAAGCCATAGTGCCAGACTTTGTCGAATGCTTGTCAGATATCAATAAAGAGCGGAGCAATACTTATTTTCCTCAAAGGCCTTTTTAACAACAGTTACTAGCCTATAGAATGCTTGTCAGACATCAATAAAGAGCGGGGCCCTCAAAGGCCTTTCTAACAACAGTTACTAGCCTATGGACTTGCGCAGTGATGCTATTCTGATTTACAGCTAGGGTTAATTTATTCATTAGCAGTGTTTCGAAAAGTTCTGACATATTCCATAAGAGTCAGATTGGTTTATATGACCTGGCTTTCGTGTTACTTTTGCCTGGCTTGGGTATCATTGTTACGAGTGAAATTTTGCATTCTAGAGGATAATATTCAAGGCGCAAAATAGCATTAAAAATATTGAGAATTATTCTTAAAGCTTAATTGCGTAGATCTATAAGCATCTTATTACTGATATTAGTGATCCCTGGTGCTTTAATTGAGTTTAAATCAATTATAACCTCTTTGGCCTCTCCCATCTCAAACCTGAGTGGGGAATTTGCCTCTTGCTGTGGTATTATTGAAGACAGCACTACTATAGGACTTGATATGTTTGGTATGAAAACATTTCTTAAGTGTTTTGCGAACGGTTTTTCAGAGTCAGTTTTCGCCCAATTTTCATTTTTGTAGCACGCCATAATGAGTAGTCAGTATTTGGTGTGTTATTGTTTAACTTATGAAATCATTGCACCTTATTCAACTAAGAAAATACTGAAAATCCTGATTAGGTGAATAATTCCTGTAAATGTCCACCGGTATATAACGTGAAAACCCATATACTTTATCAGCAGAGTTAGGCTATTGCAAATCATATATTTTAAATCAAAAATAATATCTGTGTCCACTCATACAAAAAATTTTGTCCCTATACTAAAGAAATACAATATGATTATCCAAAATAGCAAGTTGCTAAATAAATTGTTTTGTGTATACTATCATTGTTTTTTAAACAAATATTGAAAAACCATATGTATATAGGCAAATTGAAGTAACTACATTTGTATATGTAATATTTGTATGTGTATTTCAAAAATATGTATACCAAATTTCACAACACATTGTCATGACAGGGATATAAGTTTTGGTTAAATGTCAAATAAAACCATATAGCTCCCAGACCTTTTATATGTATTTATTTTTATTATACTTAGATTTGCTTCCACATACCATTGATACGGTGGATATTGTAAAAAGCTTGATTCGTTTCTATAAGATAATGACGACAAAATTTCCTTTCGCTTCATAATTTTTTATGTGTGAGCAAAGGACATTTTGTTGTCATATCAGTCCCATATGCCCCATTTACATTTCGCACAGAGAACCATCACACATTCATGACTTAAGGTAATATTGATGGAAGCAAACATCGGCATAAATAGTCGACGTATGGTGTAAAATGAAATACAAAACCAATAAAGGAAATAGCTCTTTATACTTCACTTGGCTACCCAACAGTATTTCAGACTTAGCAACCATCACCATCACCATCGCCACCAACCCCATTCCCACTACCACCATCATCACCTCCAACAGCAACATTAACTCCAATGCCATTACCAAGCTCTACCGAAACAATATCCGTTTTTTATCTAAGGCAGTCGAAATATAAGAAAAGCCTATGAATATCATTCATATGGGAATCACATACATACATACATAGATTATGTATGTAAAACATTAAATATTTTAAATGCAGGATAATCATTTTTTATATTCGTCAGACCCGAAAGCTGGCAACAAAACACAAGTGCCTGCTGCCTTAAAGAACGACCTATATGTAACAAAGAAAAATATATTTACATATGTACATACATACATACGAATTGTACCATCGGTGGCATCAGTGGTGCTTCTTGGCCAACAAACTTGGTATACTTATGTGTATGGTTCATTTGTGTACGTTACATTTTCCAGCTATGTATACATACATACTCACACACTCGTACTTACGTACGTATTATTCCCCATCCACCAAAGCTGTCGAGTTTACTGATGCCTACTGCCAAGGATATAAACATTTTTTATCATAAGCATGTTTTCAGAATAAGGATCAATTCTAAGTGATGCGATGAATTTTGGCCACACTAGATACAAAACAATTTCAATCGGTTACTCCATTAAACACTGTCTTTTTCGAAGGTATTTAAAATTCTATATTTAATTAAAAAATATGCTTCACAGACATTAAGCTTAATTTCTAGCTAATCCGGTTTGAACGCCTCCGATATATGTTTTTTTTTTCATCTTTATTTATTGGATCTTCACACAAGTTTGTAAATTAACAATAAGTTATACAAATCTGAAAACTAAAGCTTAAATACTCAATCCTGCCAGTGCCAGACATAATTTCATTTATTCTATATACATATGTAATCTAATGATAAAAAAATTGTTTATACATCAATCCATTTTTCATCCTATAAGATCAGCAGTCTCCCTTTAAACGCCTCTGACATATGAAAATAGTTTTTTTTTTAAATTACCGTTTTTTTTTTAAAGCAAGTTATTTGCTAGAATGTGTAGAAATGAATTTTTAAAATTCTTAAGAAATATTAAGAAGTCATTCCAAAGCTACCATCCGTCTCTGATCAGCTTATGTAAAGAGTATACTGTAGTATACCGACTCTAACCTTTTATAGTCTGAGAAAATAAAAAACGATTCTTAGTAAATTGATACAGTAATATATGGGTAAAATTTTCGGTGAATGTTGAGACCTAGTCCCCATACAAATGAACGCTATTAGATTGACTTAAGACCGAATCTCGATCTCGATCAAAATTTGATTAATTTTTGATTATTACAGCTAATAATAAGTAATCCATGTAGAACCATTTATAGTCATTGTCCCCATATAAAGCTGCTTCCCGATTATCACTTAAGTTGCACGGATTTTTCTAAGATTTGTTTTTTTTCTGTTTTGAGAAAAATAAGTGACTCTACTAAATATGGTCACGATCGATCCAACCAAGTCCCCATGTAAAAATAGCATCTGATATGAACTTTTTCATGCCTACGGCCAACAACTTCAATGCCAATCAAATTTGATGCTTATGGTTTTTATCGAGATCCTTTCTTCAAACTGATGGTACAGAGTATCGTATGGTCGATCTAGACCGAATATAATATTCTTACTTGTTACTCGTACCATCAAAATTGATGGTGCTGAGTCCCCATAATACTTGCACAGATTTTCTTTCCTTTTTTCCATTTTAACAAGAATATTAGCCAAGCACAGACGGTAGTTGAAAGCAGCGTTAATTTTTAACATCCAAGTGGGCAGTTCAAAAGTCACTAAGAAAACGATGCTGAGCCTATAAGTATAAAAAAGCGGGTATATGAAGTTACACGAAGTGGTGGAGTGTATAGTGAATATTATACTCTCGACATATCAAGATGTGTCCCTGAATAATGTATCAGAAGACTTCGATTAAACAAAGTCAAAGAAAATAGAATACTACGACAGTTTGCATTTAGCAAGCCAACAAAACGATGTATATGGGACCTGAATTAGATTATTGCAATCGTTGTATTTTTTCATATTTTTTTATTTTTTTTTTTTTTGTTATTTAACATTATTTCATTACTGGATTCGACTTCCAGAACGGGTTTATAATATACAATTTTTGATTATGCACGTGTATAAATTAACGTGGTTACTCGAACGGTTACATAAAAAAAAAATTTATTTTTACTTCACTATACTAAAAGATTTTAAAGGGTGTTTACCTTCGTTTGTTTGGTGCTACAACATCATTGTAAATTGCGAATATATTATATATGCAAAGTACTTGCGAATTGGTTTTTTCGCTTATCCAACTGCCAATTTTTTTCATTCTTTATATTAATATATAGAATGTACATAGTACGAGTATTTCTATGTTTATTTGCCGCGTGTATACTTTTGTATAGAAAGTGTTTATGTCGAACGAACCATAATGTAATGTATAGATGGATGGATGGTTGTTTGTTTGTACAAAAAAAAAAAAAAAAAGAAAAGACATGGGAGAGTGGGTGTTGTGTGTTAAGAATGACAACCTTTTTATAAAGCTAACAGTCCACCCCATCCCAGGATGTACATTCATATATACTGATTTCAAATGGGTTTTGTTGCTAAATTCTAAATAAATATAAAAAGTACAGAATATTTTAAATCCAGACACCGTAAGGAAGCCAAAGATAAATTTTTTTGCACAATTCTGCGTTATCATTTCCATATACGTCAATTGATGTGTTTCACTTTTTCTTATAGCTTTTATTATTTTTTTTTTTTTTTTTTTTTTGTTTTTCTTGATATCAGGTTAAATTCTAAGTACAGTACGTTCACATAAATTTTAAGATTCATGATGGCTTGGCTTATAATTTACATAGTTATTAGCTTACGTAAACATACAGGAAAATATAAAATTGCTAGTTTTTTATGTATCCTGTACCTGTGGTGTGATCGATTAAAAATAAAATAATTCTTTGAAAATTTTGCCATTTATTCAAAATATGGAATTTATTCAACTTCAAGTATGAAATAATAATTTTTTAAATATAACTTGTAATTACATTTGACCATTTTAAAGGGTATTGTAAATGAAGCACCCACATAAGTTACCAAAGGTTTACCCTTTGAATGTCTGTCTTTAATTAAACTACCCCAGCCAAAGAGTACTCATAATATTATTGATGATTATGAGATGGATTTAAGGTATAAATTCAAAATTATTCGAAAAATTATTTTATTTTGAATCAAAAATATCTTTAGTTTCCTAGATAGATTTCCCTTTAAGTAATGAAAGTAATCTTAAAAATCCAACCCATATCTTAGATAACATTTTACTCGTAAGCAGAACACAGATGAGGTATCATAATAAAAAAAATAATAACTTCCAAAGTAACATATTTAAAATTGTACGCAGGCGAATGAATTACTTGGATTTCGATTACTTTATAAGGGGCTCACTTTCTGAGACACCCTAGGGCATTTCGAGCTTCCACAGAACTAAAAATTACATGTTTCGAATTTAGCTTCTGCTCTTATTTAAAACTGTTATACGTTCCATCAAATGTAGTAGTTTTAAACAATATCCAATGATGTCAATATAAAGCTGTTTTTAGAAACTGCAATTAAAAATATTTACAATATCAAATAGGATAAAATCGATATTGATATTTTTTATTTATATTTTAAATATAGTATATAATAACAGCACTTTAATACTTTAACACCCGTTTACGTAACATGCTTTCTGAACGTCAGGTTTTTATCAAAAATAACTTCCAGGTATTTGAATGAACCAAGTATAGGAATTTCAGTCCTTTGCATATAAAGTATTTTTTGTACTTGAATTTTCCCATGATTTATTTTTATTATGAACTAATTAAAATAAAAAATCTATATAACAAAATAAAAAAATTATATTGGAAAAGCATTATTGATATCGAAAAATATGAAGAACTGATATTAATTAATAAAAATTTATATTGGGAAAAGCAGAGAAATTTATGCATTAAAAAAAGAAAGGTAATATAAATAAAAATAACTGTGAAGTATTTATAAAAGTGGCTCCAAAAATATTTTCATTGATTTTGATCCAAATTCTCACATCATTCAGAACAAGAATGACATATATTTCACTCCTTTGGATGCTTTTTTCGTTGTGATGTAACTACTGTCATTGGAGTCCCTCCAAAAAAGTATACTCTCAAAACACTAGCAATCTGCCAAATGTAATCCCCCTCAAAATAAACGAGCTTAGCCGTTTGGAGAAAGCCTCAAAAAATGGTTCTTTTATGAATGAAAATATAGCTTATGTAACACTAGGCAACATAAAAATATGCGCCCTTTAAGTGTGATTATTTTTTATGTATTTTAGCCTCTTAAACTCGAAAATCGAAATAAAATATTTTTTTGCTTTCACATTTTTCGGTAGTAGTTCGATTATTTAGACCCGCGATCCCAACCATATGCCCGCGGACATCATGGAGCCCTCCGTTTAATTGGAAACTATTTCATAACTTGTTGTTGGCTAAAATTCTAGAAAATATGTTTTCTCTATTTTAATATTTGTGGTACTCTGTTGGTATGTTCATAAAAAAATTATACAGGAAAAATAATTATTTCAGAATCAATTTTTTCTATAATTTTATTTGGCCATGTAAAATTTGTTGTCCAACGAAACAGACAGTTGAATGTATTTCTATTTATGATGCATTGACTATTAATACTGAGTGCTAAAGATCACAATGACTTTTCATTTTGGATATTTATATAAAATGGGTTTAATATCTTCTATCTTCTTAAATATATTTACGCTGATCCCTGACTCACTGACTGACTGACTGATTCTGTAACGCTGAAATAATACACAAACATAGCACTCCATACAAAGCTTTGCGAAATACACAAACAAAATTTAATCTTTCTCATTTGATACAAACCCACACACAATTTTCTCTCTTCTTTGTTACCGACCAGTGCTGCTAACAAAAGCTTCTGAAAATCGACAATTTTTGAAACTAAATCGCCTAAATCGTCATTTTTAAAACAAGAAATTGCCAAGAAAATTTTACCGCTTATAAAATTCAAAAAAAATATTACAAAGGGAAACAATAAAATTTATTTATATCATTCATATTACGAATATTATTACAGCATTGGTTATTTCTATATATAAAAATGTATTAATATTGAAATTTCAACGAAAAAGATTTAACACAGCAATCAACTAAATAATTTTATTGATATGTATCTATAGCTGAAACATATAATATAGGTTTAAAGTATCGCCGTAATTAAAACTTAAATCTTAAATGGAGATGCTATTCAAGGTATTTCCGTTTTGAAACGACTTGACCCAGAATTAAATCTATACATATTTTGTAATTTACATTTACACTAAACAAAAAGTATCAATTTTCGATAAACAACCCATTAATTGTTAACCCTTGAAATCGTAATTTTTATACTACTGAAAATTTTAAATCTTCATTTATCATTTTAACACATTTAACAAATCATTTTAACAAATTGAAAAATCGTCGAAATTACAAGTTGCCAAAATTTGCAGCACTGCTAATGACAATAGCACTACATATGCAGATTTCGTGTTACATATGGAATAATTTGAACGCAAAAAATGTATAAAAAAAACTAATATCTATTCAAATTCTTCTTTAAATTCCCTTTGTTGGTCAATAAAAAAATTCTGCAAAAAAAGTAATGAATGAAATTTTAAACATTTTTATTTTTTCTCATTTAACGTCGTCCGATATGCATACATACTTCTTTTATCGAACTAAACTTTTCCGTTTGTCTGTTTTGTTTTTCATCTCAAAATTGTTTTGTATTGTTATGAGTGCTTTCGCTCAGGTTCTCTGATGGCCAGCACTTACCAAAGAGTATGCTTTTTTTATATATATTTGAGAAAACAGAGATCTTCAATGTGGATTTTGTTGTTGTCCAACGTGTGATTTCGTTTAAAGCTCTGTGTTGAAAAGCACTTGAAAAAATAGAGCAATATTAGGTTTAAAATTTAAATTATTGTAACTTTGCATAATTAAATTACATTGTAATTTCAGAAGAGAGGTGGGAAAATAATTTTTTTTCACTCATAACATAAATTTTTGCATAATTTGCTTTCAAAAAATTTAAAACAAACATAAATTACGTAAATAGGTATATTAAAGATTTTAATTTGAATAATTTATTGAAATTATCATGGAAGAATTAAAGGCGATCTGGAATAATAAGTTTTTTTTTTAAAGTAAAACTAATACGCCCTTATTTTTTCTTTTTTAGATTTATAGATAACTTTGCAAAAAATGTAGTTCTCTTTTTTCAGTTTACATGTATGATGAAATATGAAATATTTTTTTTCTAAAGTTTTAAAGTTTTCAATTGAAAATTTTTTCAAAGATTGTTCAAATGTTATGCTATAACGTACATATGAAATAAATAATCCAACATTATTCATATCTTCAAAGAATAATTATGAAAATACAACTTTTTTAACTTTTAAAACCTTACCCCGCCCCCCCTTAAGAAACTTTTAGGAACCTTGCTCCAAAACGTTTTTTTCTATGCTATTCTATTTTTTTTACAGTAGTATTTTTTTGCTTTGTCCGAAAGGTTTAAAAACTTTTTTTAATTGAATAAGTTTATTTATTTTGATCCATTTTAAAAAGTTATAAAACATAAATTAAATTATTAAAAAGATACATATTAATAGTTTGCCTTAATAAGACTAAAATTACCGCGTTTCTATCAAAATAAAATATTTTTTTAAAATCATATAATATTAATATTAAAAGGTTGGCTACTGGCAAACTTTTACGAAAATATACATAAAAGGACCTTTTACAAAACTTCATTTGAAAATCTAAGTTTTTGTTTTGTATTTAAATTAAATTAAATTAAAATTAATTTTTTTTAAATATATATAATATAGGAAAATTCTGAAATGGAAAAAAAAAATCAAAAGTTTGATATAACCACTGTTCGCTATAACAGAAGCAATTTGTATGAAAAATGTGATTAAAACTCTTGAGACCGAAGAAATTCTTCGCTATAAACAAAAACTTATTACAACCAGAGTCCGTTATAAGCGCACTCCATTGTATTAAATTTTAATAATTTTGGGAATCTCCAATCTCCTCACTTTGCCCGGCCTTTCCACGTTCAAGTCAAATTGATCACACATACAATAGTCAAAAAATTGTTAAGCAACTGTCCCATTGAAAAATTGAAAGAGAGAATTGAAACGTATGATTGTTTAGTAAAAAAAGAGTAAAAAAGTATGAGTGCATTACAACCTGAAAGCCAAAAATTTAACGTGTGAAGGCCGGTACGCAATTACCATAAACAAGGCTCAAGGTCAGTCATTTGATTACGTTGGCATTAATTTGGAGACCGCGGTATTTTCACACGGCCAACTGTATGTGGCTTTGCCACGATCAAAAGTTGCAAGCCAAGTTAAGATACGTATTCAATCGAACCCACAGCAAGGAAAACTATTACATGACCAACGATATTTCACACGAAATATAGTTTTTTAAGAGATTCTAAATTGAAAAACTTTTTTGCCAAATATTTCTTATCTGTTTTGATACTTATGTATACAATTTCTACAAACACAATCTTTTTTCATATGTACATATGTAACTACATATATAATTTTCAATTTACTACTATATTAAAAGAAATTTAATTTATTATAAATTTTTTGTGTATTTAAATTTAAACTGTTTGTTTTATTCATAATTTTTAAACGGGCACCTAGGCGCCACACAATCCACTAGTATTAATATAACCCTTGTTTTTTTATGCTTTAGACCTTTTTTAAGTTAAAAATATTAAAGTAATGTTTTTAAAAAGAGTTTTTCCATTACAAAATATCAATAACTTATTCTTCATTTGAAGTAAGGAAACTAGTAATTTAATTTTAAATAAAAGTCTATTATTATATTATTAATACTCGAGAACCCGATTTTGGGACTTTGTATATAGAAAATTATTGTTAACTTTTGTTTATTTTATGGCGCTTTCTTTTCTGACAAAAAATGGCGCATTTTATTTGCAGTTTTTTCCAAAAGTTCATTTTTTATATATCCTGAATTAAGAGCAACCTTATTTTATACATCAATCGAAGAGTCCCAAAGTCGAGGGCTGGTAAATCGCATAAAATAGTAGCCATTGACTTCTTTCAGGTCATAGTGTGAGAATATTTCCACATTGTTCCCCTTTTTTCAATATTTTCACCCCATGACTTCAAAGAGGATAATAATCATAATTTTTTTCATTTTATGAAAACAGCACTTTGAGACCTTTCGATTGATGTATAAAATTAGTTTACTCTTAATTTAGAATAAATAAAAAATACACTTTTTGAAATAAGTGCAAATAAAATGCGACATTTTTTGTCATAAAAGAAAACGGCATTAGTTTACGAATTGTTATACTATTATGAATTAATAAACGTTTTGAAAAAAAAAAGTATTTTTATTTATGTAATTTTTAAAAAGGTGCAGTGGATGCACATATAGCATTTTTCCATCCCATTACATAGATACCTCTTATCGTTAATTTCAAGGAATTGCTATGTCCCTTCATCCTAATATATATATATTAGGTCATGTCATGTCAAGTGACCAAACGTTTGAAACCGATGTTTTCCGATCGGGATGAAATTTGCATCAAGGTTAGTCCTATTCGATAGTAGTTTATACACAATTTTTCAACAAGATCGGTCCAGAACTCTCTGAGTTAGAGAGCCAAACAGGTGTTTTTTTTTCTCATCCATGCACCTTTTTACCTTTTTAAAAAAGTAAAAAAAAATTTTGTGACTTTTTTTTGCAAAATCAAAAGTTTTTTTTTAACTTTTTTTTAAAAAAAAGGCCTCTTTTGCTCAAAAGAAAGTTTAAGTTTTTTCCTTTTTCCATATCAACACGGCTTTCGTAAATCTCCTTCTACACTCACTAACGTTCTGGAACTCATTACAAATTTAAATGACGGATTTAGAGATCGCGTGCAAACTGATGAAATTTTCGCCGACTTTAGTAAAGCCTTTGACAAGGTGAATCATGATTTATTATTATTATACAAGCTGAATTCTATGGGTTTCAGTAATTCTTTAGTTTTCTGGTTAAAATGTTATTTAACGAAGAGATTTCAGCGGGTTAAATTTAGAAATGCTGTTTTTAAAAAAGTCTAAGTGTTTTCTGGTGTTCCACAAGGAAGTCATCTTGGTCCACTTCTTTTTACTTTATTTATCAATGATCTCTCATCTGATGATATCAAACTATTTTCCTCTCTTCAAAATTACTTTCAACATTTTTTGTTATAATCCAATTTAAATAATTTTTGTGGATGGTGCAATATAGACCTTATGGAGCTCAATATAAAAAAATTTAAGCATCAGATGTAATAATCTACATACTACTTATTTTGCAACAAACAAATCTTATGCCGTTCTTGGATTTATGAAGCGATGGAGTAAAGAATTTTCTGACCCATATGTAAGGAACAGCTATATACGTCCCTGGTTCATCCCATTCTGGAATCTGATTCTATAATATGGGATCCGTGTTACAATATTCATATAAATTTCGTCGAATCTGTCCAGAAACAATTCCTTTTATTCTGTCTACGTGGACTTGGTTGGAACTCCCGTGCCTTACCCTCTTATGAATCCAGACTTGCTCTAATCAAGTTACCGACACTGAAAAGTCGTTGAACAATGCTTAGTATTTCCTTTCTACTCAGTTTATTGCATGGCGACATTGACTCCAATTACTTGTTAAGTAGAATTAAAATTAATATACCATCGGGACCTACAAGAAACTTGAAGCTCTTAAATATTAATATTATTTTCGATTTAACTATGCTAATAATGATCCATTTCGCCGGTTGTGTGAGCAATTTAATGGTATTTACCACATCATAGAATTGTCCGAAAATAAAGAATCTTTGAAACGTCAAATTATTCTATATCTAAATAATTAAATCGTCATTACTTTATTTGTTATATGTATTTTATACACTAAATATATAAGTCTGTAAGGACATTTGTAATTCCATAGACTTTAAATGAATAGATAAAAAAAAATAACAAAAGAGCTTTTTGGTCGCATAGTGGGATGCGAGTGGGATGTCTATCAAAAATAATGTTTTGTAACTCAAGACAACGGTTTCTCAATTTTTAGCATATGCACTAATTTGAATTTTTTCCTATTAGTGTGTAAAGGTACGGTCACATTAGGCAAATATTTGACAAAAAACGCCAAATATTTGTTTGCCTCAGTCTGACCACAAAATATTATTTGCCGTCAAACAACAAAACAGCTGATTTTAGGCAAACAAAATTATTTGCCTGCAAACAAATATTTGCCTAATGTGACCACTCACGACCAAATATTTTCCTCAATTTTGGACAAATAATTATTTGACCTTACAAAACATTTGTAAGAGCAAACAGTGGCAAACAACAGTTGTTTCAGCAGTGATGTCAACTTTTAAAATTTAATTCAGTCATATCTTAAAAAAAAGCTTTTTGTTTTCAAAAGCATTTTAAAGGAAACTGTTATCACAAAAAAATCAATTAACCCGTTATGAACCTATTTGGATTTTTTAAAGTTATTTTGGGAAAACGTGGCATTATCTCATAAAATGACCTATATAGTGTTTGATTTTACAACTGAATGTATGCTGGATCCACTAGCTTCATTTCAATGTATATTTTGACCTCTTAACCACTTAAGGATCGGATATATTAGAAATTTTACATTCAACTTTAAGGTTTTTTTTTTAAATATGTTGTTATTTCTATTTCTATAGCATAATAAATAATGGTATAATTTCAAATATGGTTATGAATGGGTTAATTTCCCTAAAAAAAAAGATACTTGATTTTCTATTGTACTAACTTACAAATGACTATATATGTACATCCTGTCCTGAAAGGGTTAAGAGGTCAAAGTAAACATAGAAATAAATAAAGCTAGTTTTTATTCAGTTTATTCATGATATACATATGTATGTCTACTTACGATAAAATTCCATATTAAAGAAAAATATCTATTACAATGATACAAAATTTTAAATAGGTTCATAATGGGTTAATGGATTTCAAATTTAAAAATATCGAGTAAAAGACACTCAAGTAAGTTTTTAAAATATATATATTGTGCTGAAATACGATACTAAATAACAAAATTATATCCAAGTATATGGCAAAAGTTTCGAAGTCCATAACTCGGAAAATAGGCTCGATAGTCGAAAAAAAAATATTTTCCTAGAACCGCAATAAAATGCTTTATAAGTGGTGACAATTTGATACCGATCGGGGCATTGCCTCTAAACACCACTTAGCCAAATTTATTTTTAACTTTAGCGTATTTATCATTTTAAAAACACAGAATTTGCCACACTGTTACATTACTTAAAATAAACAGCTGTTTATTTTGTAAACAAAGAAAAAAATATAGAAATAAATAGTTAACTAAAATTATGTAAATTATAGTTATAATTATAGTTAAAAATAATATTTAAATATAATATAACAGTAAACTTTCAAAACTAACACCAATGCGCTCCACAGCACAAAATAAGAAAACTTTCCTCCTCATGCAACATTTGGAAATTTCTGATCAAATATATTTTTAATTTTCGACAGTTTGATCAAACAATTTTTTTAGTCAAATATTTGTACAAGTGTGACCGCACGGCAAATATGTTTTCCTTGTTTTTATTTGCCACTATTTGGCAGCTGTTTGATCAAACAAAAAGAGGCAAATAAATGTGTCTAGTGTGACCACAAAATCAACTCTGTATTTGTTTCACAAAATTTTTGGCAAATACGAGAAAACAAGTTTGCGTCAAATATTTGCCTAATGTGACCGTACCTTAAGTGTTTCTAAAACCTTAAAAATAAAGCATATACTGAGAAACCAGACAAATTAAACTCTCCGACGGTATGTAACATACCTAACAAAAATTTCATACCTTCGATACTGTAATACCTGCAATATGTTAACCCCTTAGGGAAAAATCACTTTTTTTCCTACAGAAATGTTGAAAAATTATTTTTCATCCAGCTTGCGAGTATTTATCGCCTTTATTTGCTGCTTTTTTGCCAATATTTTCTTGGCGTTACTAGGTTCAGCTGTTGATTAACTGATTCGCCAGAAGATTTACACAATTACCGCGATTGCCTTAAATTGACTTTGTGTCCTAATGAAACAAATTCTTGCCACTTAAGTGAATGTTCAAATTGCCCGGAAACCACATTCATCAAAGAGAATTTAATCAACTCTTTTGAAAAAAGTGCCTTTTTCAAAAAAAGTCAACAAATTTTTGATTTTGCAAAATAAAAGGCAAAAAAAATTTTTTCATTTTTTTTTTAAATTTTTTTCCGAAAGATAGAAATAGCTATCTAAACAATTTGGGACAAGTTTTGCTAAGAACAATAGCTAAAAAGTTACATGGATGTGAAAAAACACCTGTTTGGCCAAAATATCGAATTTTGACCCCCTCTAACTCAAAGAGTTCTAGACCGATCTTGTTGAAAAATTGTGCTTGAACTACTATCCGATAGGACTAACCTCGGTGCAAATTTCATCCAGATGGGAAGGCATCGGTTTCAAAAGTTGGCTCACTTTACATGAAACGCCCCATATGTCTATATACATTTATACACACATATATCTGTGGTTTTCTAGAATAACCGCGTATGTCATAAAATCAAAATGTTCAGGGGAGCCAAAAAACTTTATATTTGAAATTATGGGCTCGATATAAAGATTTTAGAGCTTTTTATTTAACAATCGTGTAGATGTGGGCAATAACTACTTTATATAAAATTTTGAGTCAAAAATCTTCAGATTAATAAATCCTAGAGTAGGACGAAAAAACAATATGTAAATTACACTTAAAGTGTGTGCAGCTAAAATAAAACAACTTATGTCGACAAACGTCGTTTTCTTTGAAAAAGAAAACTACCAATGCAACCACCCATGTAGACATAAGTTGTTGTTGCTTGAAAAATGAATTTTTTTGTTCGTCACCAAAAAGTAAACGGGACTTAGGATGAGAATATAACAACGTATCAAGAATAATAGTCACAAAAAATAACAGAAATAAACACACAAGTTTTTATAAGTGGATATACACTGAAAACTAATCCAAAATTATTTTGCACTTTTTTTTCATTAATAACAACGTATATCGCTATGTGTCGTTAGTGCTGCAAAATAATTTAATAAACATTTAAGTTACGTCGTTATTTAAAAAAAAAACTCAGAAATGGCCATTATTTTTTTAAAAAAAATTTAACACATGTGAAGAGCGTTAAAAATTAATATATTTGGCATCATTAACTCAAAACTGACAAAAATGGACATACTCGGTTATTCCAGAAAACCACAGATGTATATATTGTGTTTTGCATTATTTTGGTTATTAATTTAAGACTCAAATTTACATTGAAATAATTTTGAATATGCTCTTCTGTACTAATTGTTTGTGAACCACTGGTATAGACTAAATCTTTTCTATATAAACTTTGTGGGTTTAACGATTTGGTCAAATATTTTTTTTAAGTAGTAGTATCGGTTTTGTGATCTGTACCGAATTTCATATCAATATCTTTTTTGGTTCAATTCAACTGAAAGTGAATTTGGCGATTTTAACAATGTCTGATTTTGTGAACAAAGAAGTTCGATAACATTTTGTTTTTGGAATGTAATTTCTGCTTCTGGAATGCTAAAGGTGTTGCAGAAGGCCGTCAATGGACAGCCTATGTTCACATAAAAATGTGTGCAAGTGGTACAAAGTTCCAACATGATAGTATTGAAGAAAAAGTATAAAATGTCAACCAATAAAGAGCACGCCAAGGAAATCAAAAATCTGGTGCTGAAAAATAGATTGGCAAGTAGAAATCTGTTTGGTCAAATTAATCAGCCAACCTATTTTTAAAAGTCGTTCAAAATTCAATGCCATATTTGGTTCCCTTATCATTGTATGATGCATTATGAACTCCAGCCAGGCCAAACTGTTAACAAAGAATATTATTTAAGTGCTATGAGTCGTTTGCAGGAATATATTCGCAAAAAGAGGGAAGAATTAAAATAATTCTGGCCTCTACATTGCTTCTTCGAGACCATTTCAAACTGTAGTTTACAATTTTAAATTTCTCATTATATAGTTTGATATAATTTAAAGATCTATTTTTTTAAATCGACCCACAGTTTTTTTTAAATTAAAGCTTTATACTTATGGTTAATACTGCTGGTATATCAAATATATATATATTTTTTTTTATAATTAATCAACACTCAGGGGATGCCCCCTACAGATGCAGTGCATTGTGTTGATCTCAGGAAAATAGGTTAAGGAGCAAAGAGGGAGTAGTGTGTTAATTTTTTTTTGCAGAGACAGACCAAAGCCTCTGGTGGGAATCGAACCCACGACCCCTCGCATGATAGGCGAGCACGCTACCTACTCACCTACTGGGGAGCTTTCATCTTTTAAAACTTTTTTTAAGACTGTTTATTAATAAAGTAATTTTACGTAATAGGTAAGTCGACTGTGTATATGTGATCATATACGTAGAATATAAATGGAGCATCGCTGCCCAGTATTATTCAATTGATTTGCGGCAAAAAAGAAAGAAACATCATTGCTTAAGCTGTGAGCTTTCTTTTAAATTAAAGTAAATCAATAAAGTAGTATTTGTTTGTTGTTGGAAAAACACATGTTGTTTATTATTTATGTAAAATAATAAATAAAACCATAAACCATAAGAAATAATATTGCCATTTAGTGGCTACGGAAAAAAAGAGTCAAAAGCCGAAAAATAAACACAGCGACTGTCGATGTTGCCAAAGAAGAGTCCGGAGTCAACTACATTTCTACAAAAATTATTTAAGAGAGCAATAAAGACGAAACCATGCCACATTTAGCGGTTTAACTGTAAAGACATCCTGCTGCTGTGGAAAATTTTTTGGATGATACAAACGTTTATGGAGATATCGAAAAAATTTCAGATACCAATGCTTTGCGTGGTATACCTTACTCTTCAAGAACTATGCTAGAAATGTCATAATGTCTCTCTCAATATTTGATTAATGATTTTTTGCAAATATTTATGACGCAAAACAACAAAACAAAGATCCTATAAAAAGAGGCTTTTGTCTTCACAATTGAAGAGGTGAAATTGTAATTTATGGTCTTCTTATAAAAACAAGAAAAACTGAACAAATTGCTGAAATTTTTATGCCATTATATCGTATTCGTAGAATATGTCCAGTATGATTCAACTGATCTGCGGCAAAGTAGGATATATCATTTTCCATCTTTCTTTTAACTACGGGATATGAGCTTTTTTTATGATTAAAGTAAATCAAAAACCGCAAATTGTTTATTATATATCCAAAGTAATACATAAAATCATACAATCTTAGATATAAGATTGTAACTAGAGAAATTTAACAAGCTTCTACTCTATTATTTGTATCTCAGAAACCAATAAAAACTCACTGAACCCATTCAATATTATTGTAGAGAAGAATCAGCAAGAACATTTGTTTTTAAATTTTAAAAATATCACTTTTTAACATCCATCATTGAGTTTTTTTTTAATATTTCACTATTCGCGCCGCCATGTTTCAGGAACTGTCAGGTCCCAAAATTTTAAATATTTCTTAGTTTGGTTATGTAAAAAATTGATGCCAAATTTTATCATTTTCAAGGTGGGTACTGCCTTGATCATAAGCAGAAAGAATATTTTCCTGCAAAATAATTTTTTTAAGCTAATTTTATTTGTTTTGAAACGAATTTTGATTTTAGATTTTAAAAAACCGAATGGGGAAAAAGATCTGCCACTTAGTACTGAAATGAGTGATACAGGAGAACCTGAAAATGCATATGTATATACGTTTTCCGAGAAGGAGGCCAAACACTCATTCGATATAAGTTACCTCAAATTAAAGAATATACTTAGGAATATGAGTTGGAAATAACTTCAATATCAATTTAAATAATTTTACTACATACAGAGAGGTCTCAAATGCGCTTTCCAAATATTGGAAAAGTTTATTATATTAATAAATTTGTAATATTCATACAAATTTTTTGCTAAAAACCTTTTTTGATGGAGAAAATTTTGCGTAATAGTGTTACCATTAGAACAATTAATTACTTTTTAATAAATTTGTTTTGAAGTTTTAAATTTACCATAATCTTACTTAAGAACTATAATTTTTTGCATCAAAAATATCTTAATAATGCTTTATAAATGACTTTCTAACGTACAATTTTTATCTAATTATTTTATACTAGTTGATTGTGTGGCGTCTAGACGCCCGTTTAAAAATTATGAATAAAACAAACAGTTTAAATTAAAATACACGAAAAATTTATAATAAATTAAATTTCTTTTAATATAGTAGTAAATTGAAAATTATATATGTAGTTACATATGTACATATGAAAAAAGATTGTGTTTGTAGAAATTGTATACATAAGTATCAAAACAGATAAGAAATATTTGGCAAAAAAGTTTTTCAATTTAGAATCTCTTAAAAAACTATATTTCGTGTGAAATATCGTTGGTCATGTAATAGTTTTCCTTGCTGTGGGTTCGATTGAATACGTATCTTAACTTGGCTTGCAACTTTTGATCGTGGCAAAGCCACATACAGTTGGCCGTGTGAAAATACCGCGGTCTCCAAATTAATGCCAACGTAATCAAATGCCTGGCCTTGAGCCTTGTTTATGGTAATTGCGTATGCAGGAATTATTGGAAACTGGCGGCGTTTTAATATGAAAGGTAATGTGGTGTCGGTTGGGGCGAGATCAATCCTAGGAATTAGAACCGTATCATTTTGGTCAGCGTTACAGAATCAGTCAGTCTCTCAGTCAGTCAGAGAGTCAGGGATCAGCGTAAATATATTTAAGATATTACCCGGCCTTCACACGTTAAATTTTTGGCTTTCAGGTTGTAATGCACTCATACTTTTTTACTCTTTTTTACTAAACAATCATACGTTTCAATTCTCTCTTTCAATTTTTCAATGGGACAGTTGCTTAACAATTTTTTGACTATTGTGTGTGTGATCAATTTGACTTGAACGTGGAAAGGCCGGGTAAAGTGAGGAGATTGGAGATTCCCAAAATTATTAAAATTTAATACAATGGAGTGCGCTTATAACGAACCCTGGTTGTAATAAGTTTTTGTTTATAGCGAAGAATTTCTTCGGTCTCAAGAGTTTTAATCACATTTTTCATACAAATTGCTTCTCTTATAGCGAACAATGGTTATATCAAACTTTTGACTTTAACAAACAATTTTTTTCCATTTCAGAATTTTCCTATATTATATATATTTTAAAAAAATTAATTTTAATTTAATTTAATTTTAATACAAAACAAAAACTTCGATTTTCAAATGAAGTTTTGTAAAAGGTCCTTTTATGTATATTTTCGTAAAAGTTTGCCAGTAGCCAACCTTTTATTATTAATATTATATGATTTTAAAAAAATATTTTATTTTGATAGAAACTCGGTAATTTTAGTCTTATTAAGGCAAACTATTAATATGTATCTTTTTAATAATTTAATTTATGTTTTATAACTTTTTAAAATGCATTAAAATAAATAAACTTATTCAACTAAAAAAAGTTTTTAAACCTATCGGACAAAGCAAAAAAAAATACTACTGTAAAAAAAATAGAATAGCATAGAAAAAAAAAAACGTTTTAGAGCAAGGTTCCTAAAAGTTTCTTAAGGGGGGCGGGGTAAGGTTTTAAAAGATAAAAAAGTCGTATTTTCATAATTATTTTTTGAAGATATGAATAATGTTGGATTATTTATTTCATAAGTACGTTATAGCATAACATTTGAACAATCTTTGAAAAAATTTTCAATTGAAAACTTTAATAAATAAGTCCGTGACAGGGAATCTCCGGAGGCGTTGTTGTTTTGCGGTGAACATCATAACTCGTTACCGGATCATGTGAAATAAAAATTGAAATGTGTTTCAAAGGTGACATGTTTCCTGAGGTAGTGACGAAGAGTTTTTTAAAATTTTTTTTTTTTTTGCAGCATTTTGAAGTGAAAAACGATTTTTGCTATACAATTTCGGGAATTTGTTATTAAAAAATGGGGAAGAAAATGGAATTAAAAACACTCTTCGTGGTTACCTGATGATTAATGTGTAGATATAGTGTCTAAAATTTCAAAAGAATCGGTCGTGTAGATTTTGAGTTATGATGTTCACGGACTTCGAACATTTATTCGCGAGAAAATCGGTTTAAAGTTTTCTAAAAACTGATTTATATACTATATGAGGCCGGTCGCTGGAAACGCTGTATCTTCTTAAATTTTGCTCTGATTTACTTAAAATTTTCACACAACACGCTCGACATGTTGAGCATTCAGAAAGAGAAATGCAAAAAAGGTTTTAAAACCTACCACCCTTTAAGGAAGTGCAAACACCTACATAAAAGAGAAAAAAACAAGTAAGAAAATTATAGTCGGTCTTGACCGACTATACGAAACCCTATACCATGCGTTTAGAAACCCTATCTCTTAGGCCCAACTAACTGGAAATTGAAAATAAGCAAAAAACCATATTTGAGTGGGATTTTTATTAATTTTTTTGGCTGCAGATATGAAAAAGTTCATATCGGATGGTATATCTATAAAGGGACTAGGTCCAAAAATGGACCGATCCTGATCATGTTTGGTAAAGTCTCTTGTATTTTGCAAAAATATATACAAACAAAATTTGAGAAGAATCAGTGCAATATTTTTGTTTTTTAATAGATCTAAGTGAAGATCGGGAAGCAGCTCTATATGGGGTCAAAGGGATCATTTTTGGACCACTCATTAGTGGATGTAATGAAAGCATACAAACCCAATTTGAGTAAGATCTATATGACAATTTGGATCTTATGGCAATTTATGTCGATTTCATATGGGTAATTTGTTTGGGGGCTAGGTCTGAACATGGACCGATTCTCACCAATTTCAACAGCGTTCATCCCATGGCCGACAATAGCTTATATACCAAATTTCATCAAAATATATTCATATTTGCGACCTGCAGCTTTACATGGACACACAGACGGACGGACGGACGGACGGATGGACATTGTTAAATCAACTCAGAAAGTGATTCTGATTCGATCGGTATAATTAAAGATGGGTCTAGGTCAAATATTTTTGGTTGTTACAAACAGCAGCACAAAGTCATTATACCCAAACCACATAGTGGTATAGGGTATAAATATTTCATATTTCATCATACATGTAAACTGAAAAAAGAGAACTACATTTTTTGCAAAGTTATCTATAAATCTAAAAAATAAAAAATAAGGGCGTATTAGTTTTACTTTAAAAAAAACTTATTATTCCATATCGCCTTTAATTCTTCCATGATAATTTCAATAAATTATTTAAATTAAAATCTTTAATATACCTATTTACGTAATTTATGTTTGTTTTAAATTTTTTGAAAGCAAATTATGCAAAAAATTTATGTTATGAGTGAAAAAAAATTATTTTCCCACCTCTCTTCTGAAATTACAATGTAATTTAATTATGCAAAGTTACAATAATTTAAATTTTAAACCTAATATTGCACTATTTTTTCAAGTGCTTTCCAATACAGAGCTTTAAACGAAATCACACGTTGGACAACAACAAAATCCACATTGAAGATCTCTGTTTTCTCAAATATATGTATATAAAAAAAACACACTCTTTATTAAGTGCTGGCCATCAAAGAACCTGAGCGAAAGCACTCATAACAATACAAAACAATTTTGAAATGAAAAACAAAACAGCCAAACGGAAAAGTTTAGTTCGATAAAAGAAGTATGTATGCATATCGGACGACGTTAAATGAGAAAAAATAAAAATGTTTAAAATTTCATTCATTGCTTTTTTTGCAGAATTTTTTTATTGACCAACAAAGGAAATTTAAAGAAGAATTTGAATAGGTATTAGTTTTTTTTATACATTTTTTGCGTTCAAATTATTCCATATGTAACACGAAATCTGCATATGTAGTGCTATTGTCATTAGCAGTGCTGCTAATTTTGGCAACTTATTGTAATTTCGACGATTTTTCAATTTGTTGAAATGATTTGTTAAAATTGTTAAAATGATGAATGAAGATTTAAAATTTTCAGTAGTATAAAAATTACGATTTCAAGGGTTCACAGTTAATGGGTTGTTTATCGAAAACTGATAGTTTTTGTTCAGTGTAAATGTAAATTACAAAATATGTATAGATTTAATTCTGGGTCAAGTCGTTTCAAAACGAAAATACCTTGAATAGCATCTCCATTTAAGATTTAAGTTTTAATTACGGCGATACTTTAAACCTATATTATATGTTTCAGCTATAGATACATATCAATAAAATTATTTAGTTGATTGCTGTATTAAATTTTTTTCGTTGAAATTTCATCACTAATACATTTTTATATATAAGATAACCAATACTGTAATAATATTCGTAATATGAATGATATAAATAAATTTTATTGTTTCCTTTTGTAATATTTTTTCGAATTTTATAAGCGGTAAAATTTTCTTGGAAATTTCTTGTTTTAAAAATGACGATTTTGGCGATTTAGTTTCAAAAATTGTCGATTTTCAGAAGCTTTTATTAGCAGCACTGGTCGGTAACAAAGAAGAGAGAAAATTGTGTGTGGGTTTGTATCAAATGAGAAAGATTAAATTTTGTTTGTGTATTTCGCAAAGCTTTGTATGGAGTGCTATGTGTGTGTATTATTTAAGCGTTACAGAATCAGTCAGTCAGTCAGTGAGTCAGGGATCAGCGTAAATATATTTAAGAGAAGAAGATGTATTTCATTTATGATATATAGAGTCAGTCAACTAAGTTTGTATGCAGGCGAGTAGCTTATCTTTATAACATCAAAAAATATATATTCACTGTACAACGATGCAAGAAAATCTAATTTTTTAAAAGAAAATATTGGAAATTTTATTTCAAAACAAAAAAAAAAAGAAACTTAACGTCTTCAAATAACAACAACTTAAGCGAAAATATCCTCAAAAATATGTCAAAAAAGTATGTATGAAAATCTAAGTCAAAAAAAGTTAATTAATTTTGTCTTAGGTTAAACAGTTAATTATCCAATGTTCAATGCTTGCTTGGAAAGCCTTTATTTGTTATGACTGCTTCTAGACGGTTTTGCATCGATGACAACAGGTTCGTGGTAACGCTCGGTGATATTTTCTCCCACTCTTCTAAAAGGGCTTTTTAAAGTCTTCTTTGCCTCTTAAGTCGTGTTTTCTAATTTGGCGCTCCAGGTGAACCCACAAATGTTCAATAGGATTAATATCGGGCGACTGGGTTGGGGTTTTATGTTGTTTTTTTACTTTATAGAGGAACCGCTCTTTGACAAAAAGCGAGGTGTGCTTGGAACGTTGTCTTGCTGGAACACAAGTGACTCGGCAATTCCAAGTTTAGCACCACTTATATGAAAGTTATTTTTTAAAATATTTATATAGACAAACCGATCCATTATACCATATATAAAAACAAGTTAACCCCCTCCAGAGTCAGCCATACACCCCCAAACGAGTACTGATCCACCACCGTGTTTGACTGTGCCCATCATGTTATGTGGCTCAAGCTCAGAATTGGGTATTCGCCATCCTTGGCTCGTCCATCTGATCCGAGTTTGCTTTCGTCTGAAAAAATAATGGTGTTCCAAGAGCTTTGGGCGGCTGTATCATATTGTTTTGCTAATAACAGTCTCTTTTTTTCGGTTTATTGGGCTTACAACGGATATATGCAAATTTGACGGTTATGGTATCCAGCCGAAAGGAATACTTTGCGAATTGTTGCTGTAATACAAACTTTTTCTACCTTATTGTCAATTTCCATCTGTAATTTTGGTGAAGAAATCTTCTTTTTTGCGTATTGCGCACGATAATTCGATTCTCACTGGGTGTGAATATGGTTTGCCGACCAGATCTTGGCTTGTTATTATTATTTCCTTGCCTTCTGTACCTTTCTATTGTTTTTTGGACGATTGCATGACATTTTCCAACCAACTCGGCTATTTGTCTTTGAGTTTTGTGCTCCAGGTAGAGTTTTATTATCACTTCTCTGAGATCCGAAGACAATTCTTTGCCCCGTAGGCCATTGGTGCTATTTGATGTATGTTTTTAATGTATTTTTTTTTTTTTTCAAATATACAACAAAAACTTTTAAAAACACTGTAAATCATAATCAAAATATAAAATAATTGTTCTGAAGTTCACTTTGTCACCTTACACGCAAAGACCGGAATTAACTGTGCGTTTTGTTATTGACTGACTGTATACAGTAAGAAGCCGACAACAGATGTTTATAAACATTATTTTATTATAAAAAATACTAATAATAATAATACTAACAAGTAAGAAAGTTATGGATGGTCTAGACAAAGATCAATTGTATTTGGTAGTTACAAACATCAGCAGAACTCTTTATATCCTGCTCACACAGTGGTATATAGCATAAGAAAAAAAAACATGAAAAAATCTTTTATTTTTATTATTTTGTCGTTTAATTTTTGTCAGTTTATTAAAATGATTTGTTATTTATCTTCGGTTGTTTGTTGTCGTTTAAAAATAAACGAAAAATACTATTGATTCAACTAAAACTGTAATAGTCCGGTTTTTAAATGTGTATCCATTTCTTTTATACATTTATACATTTAGAGTTAATTGTAACGACAAATTTTTTAGTGTAACAATTCCACTTAAATTAGGTTTATGTTTATTTCCTATTTCCATTTATGACCTCATTATAACCGCACCTAGGACCCTAGAAACTTATGTAATAAGTATATATATGTATAGTCAGCCTAGACCGACGATAACTTAATTACCTGTTTTTAATCCAGCTATTATAAATAACCAAATATAAGTTTAAGAGCGAAATTATAATTTTCGTATTCTTCTACATAGGTAGATTTGTCTGAATATTCGCCTTCATTTTGTTAAGTCGCATAAGAGTAGTTTACGAAATACGCGTACAAGTGAAGTTTCACACATTCGAAAAAAATTCATATGTCGCATGTGAAACACTCACCACCGTAGTAATATCTTCTCTACAAACAATTCAAATTTAAAACTTTGCTGTTCTTTACATATATAATATGTGCATGGATATGTGAACATGTACACCATTTTTGCAATTTATATACATGTGAATATACTCGTATGTATTTATACATAATACACTTTCTCATACACACTTTCATCGTCCTTTCTCCACCCTCTAGTATGCCTGTAATTTTATGTACTGATGTCGATTAAACCTTTTACAATACAAACCACTGTAACGTAACGTCCACCAGCCATTGCCATCTAACAACATAGATGCCAGCCATACTGAAATTTTAATTCTTCGCCCACTTAATTCAGTTCACATTTCGTTAGTATTCAAGTTTGAATGTGCGCGGTGAGCCACGAAATGGAAAATGGCAAAAAAGGGTAAGTAAGCTGGAACTGACAAGCTTCGGTAGAAAGCTCATATCTACATTCATATGTGTAATAGTTTAACAAGTATGTCGAAATGTTTTCCTTTAGTATATGTATGTGATTGTAGATATATATGTATATATATATATATATATGTAAGTGTACGTTTTGTACAATAATCTTATGTAGGCGAGGGAGGGGGTTTGGAAGCCATACATATATTTGATTAGAACAAAGGAAGTAATGTTCAAACTTTTCTTTTAGGATATATCAAAGAAAAGGGTTTTACTTTCTGTTAGCTGACAAGAGACTGAATATTTGTTCAGAATATTTAGATTTATATATATACGAAAACACATCCATCAAAACTTTAATAATTTCCTAATACACTGCATTAGAGTTCGAATCACTTCACGAAAGGTCAACATATTTTCATCCGAAAAGGTTTTACACTTTCGCAGAAAATAGCAAACCATCAATGTATGTATGTATAGTATATACATTCACTAGCGCTTGTGCATGCTCCACAGCATGGAGTAGGAACGTATATACAAGTGTTACCAGAAACTTGTTTATTTCCCCTTAAAATTTTAAAAAAACTATCAACTTTATTAATTCAATTTTCAAAAAACCCTAAACATTTATGAATTAAAATAATTTATTTTTATATCTATCTATCTATCTATACATACATATAATTTCTTAGTCTGTGTGTTTTTCTTTCCAGAGTTTCCTGAAGACCCCTTATGACATAGAATGCTGAAAATTGGCATAGTTATAGTGCCAACTACCAGCAGAAGCTAACAAAGAAAGACATGGCAATTAAAATTTTTAAAATTTCTCTATTTTTATTAGGGGTTTTTATATGAGTTTTTATTCTTTCCAGAGCTTTCCAAAGCTCCATGATCACCTAAAAAGCTAAAATTTGGCATACATACAGTGCATGCCACATAATGGTGCATAGAGAAGACCTATTTTCAATTTTCGGTTTGTGGGTTGGAGGCGCAGCAAAAGCTTTTTGATGAATAACGTAATATCTACAATATCAATCTGCTGAAAATTTATATACCGCATGAAAGACAGATCTCCCAGAAAGATTTCCAAAATTCGATCTGTTTAATGGCGTCAAAAAATAGGTTTTCAATATTATAACAATTTTTCTTCTACAATCTAAAAGATATCAGCTATCGCCTTTGGACTCCTACAAGATGATTCAATGTCGGAGCTAACGTTAGAAGAGGCTTCACCTATGAGCATGTCTCATAACTTAGACAACTTTTTGATTATATTTGTATATTTTGCAGTCCCGTAGATGCGCGAAAGCTAAGGGAAACATTTTTGGAATTTCTTATAGAAGACTTGGCACTCCAGCAATATTGCAAAGAGTTTGGATGTGAGACTTGCGAAAATATTGCGCTCCAAAATACATTTGTTTCTCACGGAAAATCCTGTTCTGACTTTGTCGTTGAGAATCTTCCTATCAATATAGATGATGTTTTAGCGCAACCGAAGAGAAAGTAGTGGGTTCTATGCTCAATCGTCCTCCAACACAAAACAGAAAATGGTGTTTCAAATAATAATAAAAGTTAAAACTGCTTATCCTAGATGAACCGGAAGGAAGTGGGAAGATCTATCTGTATAAAACCTTCCTGAATAGCATTAGAGTAAATGCTGATGTTGTATTGCCGTAGCATTGGCGAATCTGATTAAAGCGGTCGCACGTATCACTTCCAATTCAAATTCCCAGTACCTAGGACTGACGCTTCAACATCAAGCATGAGAGCAAACTCCATTGACGCCAAACACAATAGAAAAGCTAAACTTATATTTTGGTACGAGGAAAAGATAAGACCCAGTTACTCGCTCTATGCCCTTAATAAATCAATAAAAGTTCTAATGAGAAATAAAAATCTTTTTGGTGGCAAAGTGTTGCTACTTGGAGCGCATTTTTGGCAATGTTTGTCAGTAGTGCATCATGCTCACAAGGCTGCTATTGTGCAGACCTAATATTGCACTCCCTGCCCGACACATCATATGAGATTGGTTTTTGAGAATGTGCAATTGGGAGTTATGTTTAAAGTTTGGGGAGGATGTAATTGAAATACCAAAAAAAATGTAGAGCTAAACGCTTTGGAGAGGAATACTTTGGAGAAAGATTGAAAGTTTCTGAAGTGGAAAGTTACTACAACTATGAAATTCTTTGCCCACGAAATGAACAAGTATGCCAAATTAACGAAGAGATGTTGATATTGTTAGATGGGGAGCGGTCAACTAACTTGAGTATAGACAGAATGGAGTGCGATAGCATAACCGAAAGAGAAAATTATCCGGTAGAATTCTTAAATAGCCTTACACCATTCTGAATACCACCACATAAGTAATGGTCAAACATTGGAAAAAGCTTTATCTATATGCCAAAACCCATTTTTAGCAATGGCCAAAGGTGTCGTCAAAGGTGAGGTCCGCAATTGATGTTAGAGTCAAAGCCTAAAGAAAGCAAGGTATGACAGTTATGAAGTATTTCAAGAAATATTTTGTTCAAGGAAGTTCTTTCAGTTTTTTTATGATTAAATGAAATTGATGTTAAGCTTATGTTAATTTACGTTTGTTATATGTTGAGTTTAATTTTTTGTATGCATTTATATTTAATAAAATAAAATTGAATGGAAAAATAAAATTGTATTTTAAAATATAAAATTGGAAATGTAATACACGATTTATCAGACATAAACTTCTATATATTTAATTTATTAAAAAAAAATTAGATTTTTAAACTTTTGATCCGACTGTGATAGACAGGCTTTCCAACTGGTCTTATAATGTCTTAAGATCCAGATTATGATGTACAGTGATCGAAGTTGGTCTTACAGGTAAAACAAGTACTTAAATTTGCAGCACGTAGGTGACGGCACTACTATATTTAATATTTTGAATAATTATGAAACATGATTCCATTTTTATAAATTTTAGATAATTATTACACAAAGGTAATGTTTACGGATATGAAATGTTGTATGTCGTATGAAAGCTGATTAAAAAGCTAATGGGGCCGGAACCGTTTTGTGGAATAGGGAAAGGAGTATGAGAGGGCGTACTCAGAGAATGTGAGAATCATATCACACAGGAGATTTTCTCGAGCCATCTAGGCTTAAGGCAATCAAAACTCTTGTTAGGTAACTACAACAGTAAGAGATTTGAGTCATGTATCGGACTGTCAAAGAACGGACTGAGAATACGAACCGGGATTCTAACTGGTCACTGTAGGCTCAGGGAGCGTCTGAGCACGTTAGGCATTGGAGCGAACCCCATGTGCATATTCTACGATGGGAAGGCAGAATCAGCGGAGCACATACTGGGGGTTTGTGGAGCCTTAATGCATAAGAGGAAAGGAACCTGGGTTCCTTCCAAATACCAGGCAGCGAAATAAAATCACTGGAACCAATCAACATCCTCGAATTTCTGAGTGCTTCAGGATTGGGTGAGATTTTATAGGGACAAACTATTAGCAGAGGGCAATACAATAGATCATTTGGTCGGAGTAATTTCGTCACCTCTTTTATACAATACAATACAATACAATACAATACAATAGGTATGATAGAAATATGAAAAAATTGAAAAACCTAATGAAATAGATTTTTTAGAAACTGTCACTATATTGGCGATTATCGCTAATGCCGCAAAGATTTGAAAGTCATCATAAAATAGATTACATAATTCAAGGCAGTGCGTCTCAGATTTTGGTTGTACGAAGTGGACCCATCTTAATGTATGTATACCATTATGGCATCATATATCTAATATTCGAAATTCTCGTCACAAAAATAATGTTGCTCGAAAATCTAATTATTTTTACTACCTTTATATTAACTCACAGTGTCTGCTTGTCGACAAAAGTTTGGATCGATTTTTAACCCATAGACTCGTGCGGCGTGAAAAATTATCTAACAATTTTTTTGCAACAATTTTTTTATTTCTGACGAGCCGTGCTGAGCGTTATAGCTCCCATACAAAGAAAACGACTTAGCTGGTCTTAGCTAAAATAAATTTTTAAGGTGAGATTGCGTTGCCCGTCACTTTATCGGGTATTGCTGCTACTTTATTAGATGGCGAAACAGCTGCCATTGCAATGAAGCATGTAATTTTCAATCGCAGTCAGGTATGACTAATGTCCTTAAAAGTTGCCAAATTATATTTTGGGATGAATTTACAATGTCATATGAACATTCATTAGAAGCTTTATATCGTACGTTGAAAAGCAACGACAAACTATTTGTCGGTAGTCTCATTTTGTTATCCGGAGATTTTCGATAAAAACTTCCGATTATTCCACGTTCCATCTATGCAGATGTAATAAATGTTTGACCCTGCGTTTTATTAATTTGTAATTGTAATTGAAACTGTCTTCGATGCATAATAATTGACCAGGTCAATTCTTGGGATAAATGCGGGACTTCGGCAGTGCCAGTCAATATATATGCTCATATTAAATTTTGATAAAGATTTTTAACTTGTAATTCTATAACATTGCAGAGTCCTTTCCTTGTATTTAAATTGCACAGCAGCAAATGTTTATGTTATATTTTTGAGGTGGTATTCCGAGTGTGTAAGGCTATTCAAGAATTCTACCGGATAATTTTCTCTTTCGGCTATGCTATCGCACTCCGTTATGTATATACTCAAGTTGATCGCTCTCCGTCTAAAATGTTAAACACCTCTTCGATAATTTGGTATACTTCTTCATCTATGGGGCAAAGAATTGCATATTTGGAATAACTTTCCACTTCAGAAGCTTTCAATATTTCTCCGAAAGTATTCTCCTCGACGAAGTCTTGCTCTGACATTTCTTTTGGTATTTCAATTACATCCTTCCTTAACTCCGAGCATAACTCCCCATTGCCCATCCTCAAAACCAATTTCTGTATGATGTGTCACCCACTGCTCTAATATGGATTTTTACTGGTAAAATTTTAAACATCAGGCAGACAGCGGAATATTTCAATAATGATTGCACAATAGCAACTCTGTAAGCATGAAGTACTACTAACAAATATTGGTAAAAATGAGCTCCAAGTAGCAACACCTTACCACCAGAAGAATTTTTATTTTTCACTCGAGTTTTTAATAATACATCAACAGCGTTGAGCGAGTGACTGGGTGTTATCGTTGCCTCGTACGGAGTTTTTCGGAGTACGGAGTGTTTTCTCTAATGACACTTCCTCCCAGTCCATTGATGAAAAAACAGTTTGTATTATTCGAAATTGCATTCATTATTATTTGAAATACCAGTTTCTGTTCTGTGTTGGGAGACGATTCAATAGTAGAACCCTCCACTTTCTCTTCGGTTATGCTAAAACTTCATCTATATTGTTAGGAAGATTCTCAGAAGGTATCTTTAAGCCGAAGTCAGAACAGGTTTTGCTGTGCAAAATATGTGTATTTTGTTGCTGCTGCAGTGCAATATTTTCGCAAGTCGCACATCCAAGCTCATTACATTTGTGCAGGAGTGTCAAGCCGTCTATAAGAAATTCCATAAATGTCTCCCATAGCTTTCGCGTATCTACGGAACTGTCAAATACACATATATAATCAAAAAGATATCTACGTTTATGAGGCATGCTCATAGCTGCATACTCTGATAGAGTTAACTCCTAAACTAAATCATCTTGTATGAGTCCGAAGGTTATAGCTGATTCCTTTTTGGTTGTAGAAAAAAAAATTGTATAATGTTGAAAATCTGTTTTCAGATAAATTTTTCATGTGGTTAGTACTACATTTACGCCAGTTTTTAACTTTCTAGGTCAGCAGCCTACAAACCGAAAATTGAAAATCCGCCTTCGATGTGCACCATTACGTGGTACGCATTGTATGTATGCTAAACTTCAGCTTTTGAGTTGATCAGGGAGCTTTAGAAAGCTCTTAAAGGGATAACCACTCCCATAAAAAACCCTAATAAAAATAGAGAAATGTTAATAATTAAAATTGCCACACTCTTCCGCCCAAAAGACCGGAAATCAAAAGTCTATCTTTGCTGAGTTCTTCTCGTTGATGGCACTATAAGTATGCCAATTTTCAGCATTATATGTCATAAGGGCGCTTCTGAAAACTCTGAAAAGAAAAAGACACAGACTAAGAAATTATATGTATAGATGTGAACATCATATGTGGTCGATGCCGACTATATTTACTGAGGTCACTTGAGTGTTCCAAAACTATTTATATAGAAACCAAATTTGAGTTAAATATATTATGCTTGAAAGTCTGAACATAGCTTGAAGTGAATATCACGAGGTTTTATATAGGGCTATAATTATAGAGTAATGATTTAAGGATAAAATAAAACGCACAAACTAAATACAATCTGGATGTCAGGACAACTTAAGTAGAACTTATAGGGGCCACTGATATGGTTTCAAAGTCGAAACATGAACCGAACATGAACCAATAGCGATCGAATGTTATTCTAAGACGATCGGTACAATAAAAGATGGGCCTAGGTCATATGGTTTTGGTAGTTACAAACAGCAGCACAAACTCAGTACGCCCTCACCACAGTGTGGTATAGGTTTATATGCTCATACTTAAGGTACTGGTATATTTAAAGTGAGAGTAAAATAAAATAAAATACGAAAAATGATTTGTTCTATCAAAGTAATCTTTTGAAAATAGTATTTTAACTTTTACCTTTTAAACGAAAATGATCTTTCACACTCTGTTTTTGTGGGTGACACCCATTTAGGAGGAAGAATATCTCGTTTTTGTATATTAAAATTTAAAGTGAAAATAATTCTATATCTAAATTTCCCAGGAATTTACCACCTTATAGGCAATAAGTTTTTGCATCAAAATGCAACAAAAATGCCCTCAATCTTGGTATTGGTATCCGAAAATTAATAATTTTTAATTACACATAAACATGCAGCCAACATATTTAAGTAATTTATAAATTATCTTAATTAAAAATATATTTTTGTACCTTTTCCCCTCAATATAAAAGAATGAAAAATATGATTTATCACGAAATAAAAACGTCTTGCTTCATTCTAATTTTTTATAACAACCATTTTCTATGAATAGCGGAGTGTGTCGGCAGTAGAAAAAAAGGAGTAAATTCGGTCCCAAGAATTATATACTAGCTGTAACACGATATGTTTCGTTACACCAATCGTAACGAAAAAAAATACTGGGAATACAGTTTGTAGCAAAATGTTTTATTTTTTTTTTCGGTTATTTGGTTTTCGCGATTTTCGGTTTTTGGCAATTTTTTATTTTGGCGTGATTTGTTTTTTGCGATTTTTGTGAATCGCAATTTTTGATTGTGACGATTCCGCCCATAATTTCCAAGACTACTTACATTGGAAATTAATGTACTTAGTTTCAAGACTCTCATTTTCATAGCTTTTGAAACTACAGTACTCCAGATATATGACATTAAATATCTACTTTGTATGGTGTGTACCACGCCCACTGAGCTGATCCCACCCTTTTTTCTGAGGACAAACGTTTGTAACTTATGAATTGGCACAAAGTGCCAAAGCTTTCACTATTATAGTACTCCAGTTATATGATATTAAATTCGTACTTTGTATGGGCGAGCCACACCCACTGGTCCGATCCCGCCCTTTTTTATCGGACTACCTACATTACCAACTATGAACTCAGACAAAGTTCCAAGGCGTTCACTATTACAGTACTCCAGATATATGTCATTATATATTTAGTTAATAATAAGCGTAAGCTACATTGCGTTTATAGAAATAAAAATAATGTGCTGAAAGAAAGAATGTTAATATTTACTTTGCACACTGCAAATAATTGTTATAATTTATGTAACCACACAGCGTAGATGTCATAAGGAATTGCTAACAGACACTGGTCGAATCAGCTCTGCCAGTAGAAAAGACATGCCATTTATTATGAATATATTATTACAGTTTGATTTAGACTATTAATGTTCCTTTTTACCCTTCTTATTTACGAATTAACATTTATTATATTACACTGGCACTAAATTTAAAACATATATTCCAGAAATGAATTATAATAAAAATAAAAATTATGCAGCAATTTTTTGTTTTGTGGACCATTTGGCGCTCCTTTGTGAGTAGCGCCCGGAGCAGGATACCACCTTGCCCCCCTCGCTACGCCACTGCGAGCAAATATGTTTTAATAGATATATATGCACGATATGTATGTACGATTAATCTAATAATTTTTTTTCGAGTCCCAACCTTAATCATATCCAATGTAACCTATTATTCTACCCATTAGGTGTATAAGAATAAGTGATTCTAGACTCAATGTGAACTAGAATTAAAAGAATTACTTATAATTTCATAACAGCAGCAAAGTCAGTTGATTTTCTCTTTGAGTAAACGAAGTAATAAAAAGACTTTCGATGATTTGAAATTATTTTTATACCCTATACCACTATGTGGACTGTGCTGCTGTTTGTAACTACCAAAAATATTTGACCTAGACCCATCTTTTATTATAGCAATCGACTCAGAATCACTTGCTAAGTAGATTTAACGATGTCCGTCCGTCTGTGTGTCCATGTAAACCTTGTAATCAAACCACAGGTCGCAAATATAAATATATTTTGATGAAATTTGGTATATGAGCTTTAATCCGCCACAGGATGAACGCCATTGAAATTGGTGAAATTCGGTCCGTGTTCAGTCCTAGTCCCCATACAAATGACCCCTATGAAATCGACACAAATTGCCATAAGATCCAAATTATCATATAGATCTCAGGTAAATTGGGTTTGTATGTGTTTATTATATACAATATAGAGCTGCTTCCCGATCTTCACTTAAATCTATTAAAAAACAAAAATATTGCACAGATTTTTCTCAAATTTGGTCTGCGTATAATTTTTCAAAATATAAGTGACTTTACCAAATATGGTCAGGATCGGGTTATTTTTCGACCTATTCCCCATATAAATATAGTACCCGATATGAACTTTTTCATATCTGCAGCCAAAAAAATTAAAAACAATTCCCCTCAAATTTGGTTTAGGCCTATTTTCTATATCCAGTTAGTTGGACCGAAGAAATAGGGTCTCTAAACCATGGTATAGGGTATCGTATAGTCGGTCTAGACCGACTATAATTTTCTTACTTGTTCATTTTAATTAAGTAATTTGAGTACCATAACTTGTTCAATATAGTATATTCCGCCCGGCTAATTAACTAATATATCCAGAATTGGATCTAAGACCCTTACCCTAAACTCAATTCGCTTCTACGTACTTATATTACTAAATTTAATTAATTAATACTAGAGGACCCCTGCTGCTCCGCAGCATTATATTATATTATATTAATTTTTATAATATAATACCAAAATTTGCCAAGAGAAGTTAACGTACAGTAATGCCAAAATATGCCAAGAGAAGTTAACGTACAGTAAAAGTAAAGTTGATTGTCCACGCATAACTTTCCTCAAACCCAACGAATTTGCCAAGAGAAGTTAACGTACAGTAATGCCAAAATATGCCAAGATAAGTTAACGTACAGTAAAAGTAAAGTTGATTCTCCATGCATATCTTTCCTCAAACCCAACGAATTTAAGCAGTTAATAGCTCAAAAGAAGGAGCTTGATCCACTGAGTGTTCTTAGACCTATGTCAACAGCCTACGTTAATCAGAACTCTAGTTAGAGAGGTTTGAGAGAAGAAAAATATTGAAAAAAAATCTTGAATGCAAAGTATATTCATAAATCCTTTTAATATATAAGATTGTAGAATTAATGTAAATTTTGTCAGTATGAATTTCTTTACCACTTCACAAATAAATTGCAATTGAGAGATAATTAAATAACCTGTTCTGAATCGCACAATGATTTATTATTAAAAACAAAAATGATGTAACAATACGCGTATAGACGAAAGTACAAACAAAGGTCATAAAACACTTAAACTATTGCTTATGTCAATGAACTTCTAAATCACTTTTTCACTTCCATCTGCTATCATCACTGTGATGTTAACTGAGTTTAATTATTTGATGCAACTGTTTTGTTTCAAGGTGTTTATCGCATTATAGCCTCTTCAGATTTTATCTAAAATTACGTCACGCATTGATTTTGATTAGCATTGAGTTGTTTGTGAGTGAGATAATTGATAATAAAAAGATATCCAGAGCCCTTTAATGTATTTTTTTTATTTTGTTATTTTTAATAAAAAGGGTAAATTTGGCACATAAAAGATAGAAAACAAAAAGGTTTGCAATTTAAGCACCACTACCTGTGCTGTGTTTAGATGGGATGGTATGGGACGAGATGGGTTACTATCAGTCTTTGTGTAACTATTGTTAGAAATATTTAACAAAACAAAACAAAAATCAGATTCTGTGTGCTGATGCTCATTAGTAACTGTTTGCATTTAAATTTCATATGCGAATACGTGGAATGTTTTCATTTGCATTTATGCTTCAAGATTAGGATGCCACTTATTTGATTAGTGAACATTTTTGAAAATCCAACCAAATTTAATATTAAAGTCACTCTCGTACACGATTTGCCTAAAATTTTATTATCATTTTTTTCAATATCTTGACAATAGGAAAATTTGCATTATCAAAAAAAGGTGGTGCCATCATAATAGTAGTTACAACATTAAGAAAACCGTATTGAAACACTTTGTTCGAATTGTAAATAAGTAGCTATTTGAATTCAAAGGATGATCTTAGTTTCCCGCTGATTTATGTCGATGTGTGCTTGTGTGTGACTGCGTTTTGTTTGTATGTACATATTTTGAATGTAACCACAAATCCTTTTATAACCTTGATTTATGCATCTTTAAAAAGAAAAACCAAATTGACAACATATAAAATCTACCACATGCAACCAGCTACAAGAGACTGATGTGAACGTATCATCAAAAACAAACCCCTTAGTATGACCCTACAATCATCCGCACAAGGGACATTGAAAAATGAAATTTGATGACTGGAGGGATCCCTGTATCTTTGTTAGCTCTCAATCGCCATAACGGTAACAGCCGTAAGTTGTGTGTATCTCTTTGATATTTTAAATATGTCAAATTTGTTTGTGGATTAAGGTATTTGTGCACGTATAATTAATTTCATGTTGCATATGCACGAGTAGAAATGTTATGAACGTAAGTGTGTACTCCAAGAAAATGAAATAACAAGCAATGCATCAATGGTTGAGGTTGTTGGATATTTTGCGGTTTGTTAACTGCAAAGACTGTTGTTGTTGATGCCGATGCTGTTGTTGTAAACAGCCACAAACAGAATTTTCTCATTTGTATGCACTCATCACATAACTGGATACAAAAACCGTTAGGAACAGTGACAGTCGATGTATTTTCTTATGGTTTCTTCAGAATTGAATTACCTGTTAGTCCTATAGAGTATCGCAGTACCCCCTCGGCGGGTTCATTGCTTATTCTTTTTTTTATTTATTGTTTAATTTTTTTTTTATGTGTAAACATCTGTACGCGCAGGGTGGTAAATTTCCATTTCACAATACAATCACAAAAACAGCGTAACATGTAAGACGTAAGACAAAATCGGTGTGACTTATGCAGGCCATAGACGCTGTAACGGTTGGTACAACTCGGTTAGTAATCAAGTTGGGTGTTTTCACACAAACGATACAATGTGCATACAACCTCAATATACAACTTTATTTTGAGAAAAGTTATGTTGAGAAAAGATGGCATCCCATATTATTGTGTGCGGCTGAGGTTTATTTGACGGCAAATACAATGTTTTTTTAAAAATGTGTATTATCCTTTAACTTATTTTTTTTTTTTTAAATATACTTTAAAAAATTATGCCTTTTTAAAAATTTTTGTTTTATGTGCGAAGGTACTTTGTTTTTTAAAGTAGCTTTTTTTAATGCTTCTAAGGAATAAATTTAAAAATTTACTTCCCAACACAAAGATATTGATAAAAAAAAATACTTGAATCGATATTTTTGTTCGAAATAAATATCATAAATGATAGCTAATTCGTTAAAGACTAATAAAAATAATAAATATTACGGCACATAAAAATATAAATAATAAAAAATTTTGAGCCGCTATTACTTATATGAAAATTACAATTGGAAACAGGTTGATTTAAAAAAATTTTAATTGTGCATTGAAAAAAGGAAGAAATCAACTAGTTGAAAAGTGTTTTCACTATTGAATTGTTTGACTGCATCCATTAAATAAGTTTCGCGAATATAATGAAACCGGCAATCAATGATATGACCATACCTAAGAACGAAACCATAAGAACGAAATAGAATGAAGTTGCATGAAATGCCCACAAACGATGCGCTCGAGTTGAACAACTTGCCAGATAATCAAAACTTTTTGATTCTTTGTGCAACTAAGACACAACTTTATACAACGACCCCACAAACGATGCAATCTCGTGCCCAACCATATCATGTTGTACCAACGGTCGCAACGTGTATGGGTAGCATTATGATTGTATTGGTGAAAAAATTATGATATGTAATAACCTGTTTGAAAATGAAAAACGAAAAACGAAGAATTAAAAATTAAAAATAAAAAATGAAAAAACAAAAATGAAAAATAAAAAATAAAAATGAAAAATGAAATATGAAAAATGAAGAATGAAAAATAAAAAATAAAAAAAAAAATAAAAAATTAAAAATTAAAAATTAAAAATTAAAAATTAAAAATAAAAAATAAAAAATGAGAAACGAAAAATGAAAAATTAAAAATAAAAAATAAAAAATTAAAAATTAAATATGTAAAATGAAAACTTACAAATGAAAAATAAAAAATTAAAAATAAAAAATTAAAAAAGTGAAATAAAAAATGAAAAATGGAAAATAAAAAATTAAAAATAAAAATGATAAATAAAAAATGAAAAAAGAATAACGAAAAATGAAAATAAAAATGAAAAATAAAAATGAAATGGAAAGTGAAAAACTAACAATTAAAAATTAACCGGTTGTAATAATAAATAATAATAAATATTTGTATATTAGCAGAGCCCCTGAAGTTGATTGTTATAAGTGATATGTACATAGAAGACGCTTTCTGTTTGATTGTATAAAAGTGCCATAAAAAAATCTTTAATTTCGGACTCACATGATTTTTTTATTTTCTAACTTCAAAATTTAACATGAATTCAAACCTCTTTTTGAAGTATTTTTTCAAGTTTATAAAAAAAAAATGTTTCAAATAATTTTTCAGCTTCCTACAACTTTGATTTGTATGTCCAAAAAATAAATATATTATAAACTAAATAAAACTATTATAAAACCCTATATCATGAGATTCGATAAAGGGTCTTAGATCCTATTTTTCTGAAGTCATAATTGGATAAAGAAAAAAAAGCATTTGCAAATGTAAGTAGAAGTGTTATTAACTTGCAGCCTGTAGATATGAAAGGGTTCATTTGGATGCTATTTTTCTACAGGGACTATGTCAATAATAGCCACATTTAGTAAATTCGTTTATTTTCAAAAAACCTATATAAATACAATTTGAGAAAACCTATGTAATACTTTTCTTTTTTTATAGATCGGGAAGTAGCTTTATATGGAGAATGTTACAAAAAATTGCATACAGATTTTATTTTTGAGCTACTGAATAATGGGTATAAAACAGACATATACCATATTTGACCGATATATATACGATAATCTGGACCTTTCATTAATTTTAGTCTATCTAATGAGCGTTATTTATTTCTATTGGTCTTAGGTCAATAGCGATAGTCCTATGGCTGACAAATGGTTATAACCAAATTTCATCAAATTAGATTTACATATATTTGCGACCTTTTATGGATAAACAGACAGACGGACGGACAGATATTTTTGATAGTTACATACATCAGTACATACTTATTATACCCTGACCTCAGAGTAGTGTAGGGTATAAATATATCACGATTCCAATAAGTAAAAATGTAGAAGAAAGCTAAAGCTGATACACAAACAATTGTTGAATTGCTCAATCACTCCCTCATTTGTTTTTATTTTACTCATTGCTACCATGGATAAACAGTAGAACATGAATGAAAGAAAGGTTTAATAATCAAATAATCAATTATAACAATATTACTTAATTTTTATTTATTTATTTTTTTTTTTTTTTTTAAATATAAAAGTTATGAAAGCACCAATAGGCTTTTATAGCGGTTATTCGAAGAGATGAAGTTGATGCACGAAAACAAACCACCATACTGTTGTAAAAAGGAGTTTTCTTACGGGCTAGTGATGGTCAAATTTGGTGTAAATGAAAAGATCAATCTATTTTAATTTTTCACCCAACGTTTCGTCTGCTTTTTTCAGACTTCTTCAGGAGTGCATATTTTTATTTAAATTCTGGCGACAAAATAAAGTGAACATAAAGCAAATTTTTTTTAAATTATTTTTAAAAAAGAAAATTAATACTAGTATCCCTGATCAACCTGATCAACGATTCTATATTACATCTTTTTAATTGTAATCACTTATTTATCTAAAAAAAAAGCTTGACATCACGACACAGAAAATGTAAATAAATATATAACATAAATAAGTGATGATTACACAGTATGCAGATATCACAAATTAATCTTAACGCTAGTATCACAGTACTTTAACTATTTTACTAAGTAATTGCAATCGAATATTGTAGCTTTGTGTTGTCTTTATCCCCTCTTTTGTTCATGGCATATTCAAATCGCTGTTGTATGCGTAAACTTTCTAATGTATATTGTTTATTTATTCTCCTCTCCTTATCAAGTATTTTTATTTCGTCAAAATTAGCCATATGATTATTTTCTTTCACATGTTGAGCGAGTGCTGTGGTTTCTCTCTGTTTGTGTATGTCCGCCTTATGTTCAGTATTTCTTGTCCCTAACATTCTTTTTCTTGTTCCAACGTAAACTTTGTTGCACCTCTCATTTCCATGGTATGCATATAAAATAGGGCGGGTCGATTTGTAGGGAGGCAACAAAAACGCTCAAGTGACAAGGAAAATCATATTCATATTCCATACCCCTAAAACGAATTCTGATGTCCCGATTTTTGACCTGTCTGTCTGTCTGTCTATCTGCCATGGGGCAACTCCATTCCCCCTAATGCAATTGATCTGTAACTTGGCCCATAGTCTTGTTGTGACTACAGATTAATTTTTGGGTATTCACGCAGAGTCACGCATAGTCACGGAGTGATCTAAAAGTTATTTACCCTCATCCGATCGACCTAAAACTTGGTCCATACACTTGCTGTGAAAAAAGATTAACTTTGACATAGTCACGCACAGTCACGCATAGTCACGCACAGTCACGGAGTGATCTAAAAGTTATTTACTCTCATCCGATCGATCTTAAACTTGGTCCATACACTTGTTGTGAAAAAAATATTAACTTTGACATAGTCACGTACAGTCACGGAGATATGAAAAACCAACATCCCTGAAGAACATGTTGTTGATTACACAGGTAATTATTTATATATTTTTAAAAATATCGTTGGAAAGTTTTTCAATAATATTATTGCTGCAACAGTCAAATTTTTTAACATAAAAAGGATGTTTCTTTGGTAATGGTAACCAAATGCGGTGTAATTTACATCATAAGTACAATATAAGTTGATTGGAATTTGGGGAAAACCAGGTATGGAAATAATGCCGAAAAATAGTGTATTTATTAAATTAAATAGATTGCTAGACAAGAGCAAAAAGAAAAACCCAATTTTGCAGAGTTAGTAAAATCTCTGGAAACAATTTTTTATAATGGAACATGTAAATGCGATTTGAAGGCAGCTGCATGTACATGCGGCTTGGTTCCAGAACGCCTCAAAGAGTTTATGCACGATCAACATAATCAGAGAAGACTAACAGTTGATGCATTTGTGATGGAAATTGAAGAGCAAGGAGCAATGTCTATGTCATCAATGCCAACATACCATGATCCCGATGATTCAACATACGCACCGCCATCGGTTCAAGAAGATATGGACAAGAATCATTGGAGGATGTGCAAATCACGATTTTGTCACAAGAAAACTGACAATGCAAGAGTGGATGAGATTGGAACCAACATCGGACAGAGAATTGCGACATAGAAAAATGAATGTGGAAGGAAATTGTGTGACATACATGGTTTGTGTCGCAAGATTTTAAGATAAAACTGTTAAGATAATTGAAGTTTATATTTTAAACAGCAATTTATGTATTTGCTTAACTCTGTGTTGTTATGATTTGTGTATTGCGAAAATTTTCATTTATATTTAAAAAGTTGATATTTTTGGATAAATTTGATTTAATGTTTAATAATCATAATTAATTTTTTATTCGATAAAAAAGAAGCAATAACAATACAATTTTTTTGAACTTGTAGATTTTATATTAAAATATAAAGAAGTAAAAAAAAATCTGTTTTTGAATTTATTTGATTTCGTATTAAAAAAAAAGAAGCAGTAACAAAAAAATCTCTCTGAATTTATTTTGTGGCCCTGAAAAGAGCCTTTTTTTATATTTTGTGGCCACGAAAAGAGCCTTTTTTATTTTGTGGCCCTGAAAAGGACCTTTTTTCTATTTTGTGGCCCTGAAAACGGCCTTTTATATATTGAATTTCGCATCCAATCAGCCTTCAGTCACATCCTGCTTATCCAAAGGAGATAATAAATTATAACAAGTAAGAGTGTTAAATTCGGCTGTGCCGAATTTTTCGATACCCTCCACCTGAGTCTTAAGCTGTATATTCACCCAATGTCGAGTACGGCTACAACTTTTAAACTTTTGCCGATACTGAAACATTAATTCCGAATACCAAAATTCAACTGATTCTTGGCTAAAAATTATTATTATTAAAAATAAGCTAATTTTAAAATATTTTTATCTGAATTATTTTTTATTTTTATCTGCATTACATATAATACACAAAAAAAAAATACGTAATAATACATGTAAGAAACTAAATATAGAAATTTAAGCTTTTAATATTTAATTTTTAATTTTTAATAATTAAATTTTTAATTTTAATTTTTAATTTTTAATTTTTAATTTTTAATTTTTAATTTTTAATTTTTTAATTTTAATTTTTAATTTTAATTTTTAATTTTAATTTTAATTTTTAATTTTTAATTTTTAATTTTTAATTTTTAATTTTTAATTTTTAATTTTAATTTTTAATTTTTAATTTTTAATTTTTAATTTTTAATTTTTAATTTTTAATTTTTAATTTTTAATTTTTAATTTTAATTTTAATTTTTAATTTTTAATTTTTAATTTTTAATTTTAATTTTTAATTTTTAATTTTTAAATTTTAATTTTAATTTTAATTTTTAATTTTTAATTTTTAATTTTTAATTTTTATTTTTAATTTTTAATTTTTAACTTTTTAAATTTTCAATTTTAATTTTTAATTTTAATTTTTAATTTTTAATTTTTAATTTTTAATTTTTAATTTTAATTTTTAATTTTTAATTTTTAATTTTTAATTTTTAATTTTTAATTTTTAATTTTTAATTTTTAATTTTTAATTTTTAATTTTTAATTTTTAATTTTTAATTTTTAATTTTTAATTTTTAATTTTTAATTTTTAATTTTTAATTTTTAATTTTTAATTTTAATTTTTAATTTTTAATTTTTAATTTTTAATTTTTAATTTTAATTTTAATTTTTAATTTTAATTTTTAATTTTTAATTTTTAATTTTAATTTTTAATTTTTAATTTTTAATTTTTAATTTTTAATTTTTAATTTTAATTATTTATATTTTCAATTTTCAATTTTCTAATTTAATTTTTAATTTTTAATTTTTAATTTTAATTTTAATTTTTAATTTTTAATTTTTAATTTTTAATTTTTAATTTTTAATTTTTAATTTTTAATTTTAATTTTTAATTTTTTAATTTTTAATTTTTAATTTTTAATTTTTAATTTTTAATTTTTAATTTTTAATTTTTAATTTTTAATTTTTAATTTTTAATTTTTAATTTTTAATTTTTAATTTTTAATTTTTAATTTTTAATTTTTAATTTTAATTTTTAATTTTTAATTTTTAATTTTAATTTTTAATTTTTAATTTTAATTTTTAATTTTTAATTTTTAATTTTTAATTTTTAATTTTTAATTTTTAATTTTTAATTTTTAATTTTTAATTTTAATTTTAATTTTTAATTTTAATTTTTAATTTTTAATTTTTAATTTTTAATTTTTAATTTTTAATTTTTAATTTTTAATTTTTAATTTTAATTTTTAATTTTTAATTTTTAATTTTTAATTTTTAATTTTTAATTTTTAATTTTTAATTTTTAATTTTTTAATTTTTAATTTTTAATTTTTAATTTTTAATTTTTAATTTTTAATTTTTAATTTTTAATTTTTAATTTTTAATTTTTAATTTTTAGTTTTTAATTTTTAATTTTTAATTTTTAATTTTTAATTTTTAATTTTTAATTTTTAATTTTTAATTTTGTGAACAAATTTTTAATTTTTAATTTTTAATTTTAATTTTTAATTTTTAATTTTTAATTTTTAATTTTTAATTTTTAATTTTAATTTTTAATTTTTAATTTTTAATTTTTAATTTTTAATTTTTAATTTTTAATTTTTAATTTTTAATTTTTAATTTTTAATTTTTAATTTTTAATTTTTAATTTTTAATTTTTAATTTTTAATTTTAATTTTTAGTTTTTTTTAATTTTTATTAATTTTAATTTTTAATTATTTTTAATTTTTAATTTTTAATTTTTATTTTTAATATTTAATTTTTAATTTTTAATTTTTAATTTTTAATTTTTAATTTTTAATTTTTAATTTTTAACTTTTAATTTTTAACTTTTAATTTTCAATTTTTAATTTTTAATTTTTAATTTTTAATTTTTAATTTTTAATTTTTAATTTTTAATTTTTAATTTTTAATTTTTAATTTTTAATTTTTAATTTTTAATTTTTAATTTTTAATTTTTAATTTTTAATTTTTAATTTTTAATTTTTAATTTTTTAATTTTTAATTTTTAATTTTTAATTTTTAATTTTTAATTTTTAATTTTTAATTTTTAATTTTTAATTTTTAATTTTTAATTTTTAATTTTTAATTTTTAATTTTTAATTTTTAATTTTTAATTTTTAATTTTTAATTTTTAATTTTTAATTTTTAATTTTTAATTTTTAATTTTTAATTTTTAATTTTTAATTTTTAATTTTTAATTTTTAATTTTTAATTTTTAATTTTTAATTTTTAATTTTTAATTTTTAATTTTTAATTTTTAATTTTTAATTTTTAATTTTTAATTTTTAATTTTTAATTTTTAATTTTTAATTTTTAATTTTTAATTTTTAATTTTTAATTTTTAATTTTTAATTTTTAATTTTTAATTTTTAATTTTTAATTTTTAATTTTTAATTTTTAATTTTTAATTTTTAATTTTTAATTTTTAATTTTTAATTTTTAATTTTTAATTTTTAATTTTTAATTTTTAATTTTTAATTTTTAATTTTTAATTTTTAATTTTTAATTTTTTATTTTTAATTTTTAATTTTTAATTTTTAATTTTTAATTTTTTATTTTTAATTTTTAATTTTTAATTTTGATATGTGACAGATTTGGTGTGCCTAATAGAGTAGCATCAGCATTGGGAACCGATCTTTGTCAAAATTTTAAAATAAAAAATAAGCATGGCAAACCTCTTATTATGGATAAATCGAAAGTTCGCAGAGAAAAAGAGAAATGCAGATAAGAAGTGCTTCGCAAACGGTTAGATGATACCAAATTTTTAGCGTTTTCATTCGATGGTAGAAAAGATGATACTTTAACAGATGGCAGAAAAGATGATACTTTAACGAGAGATAAAATTGATGAGAAGTATCATACTAGGATGGTAAAAGAACCTCATAATGTTATTTTGAGAGAACGGAATTCTGAATTGATTGGTTACGTAAGACTGGAACTTGAAATCGTTGAATACAAAACAACAAAATTAAATGATTTTTTCAACGATAAAAATATATCAGGGGATGCATTAATTGGCATATACACTGAAGGTGAGCCAACAAAAACTGGCCCACATGGTGGAATTTTACGACAATTCGAATTGCTGTTAAAAAGACCATTGCACTGGTTCGTTTGCCTTCTACACTTCAACGAACTTGCGTTTCGGCATTTGTTTGAAGCTTTGGATAAATCAACCAGCGCCGGACCAAGGTCGGCAACCGGAAAACTGAATCAAATCGAAACTTGTGAAACTCTTCCGGTAAGTTATTGCTATCACTCATTTATTATAATTGTCAACCATTTTTAATTATTTTATTATTATATATTTTCAGGTGGTGGACGGCTTTCAGAAAATTGAGTTGAAAAATATGCCCCCTGCTCCAGAAAAAATTTAATTTTCCACCGATTCGAAGTAATTATACGAATTGGCCCATTCAATTTCTAGCGGCGTGGTTTTCGTGGATCTGGCTGACATCAAACCAGGGAAAATTGTACATTCTCGGTGGCTCACCAAGGCCGCTAGATTATTGCACAAGTTACACGGAAATGATCAATTTGAACGATATAAATAACGTATTTCAACCACCATTCACGCGAAGCATTCCGTACAATGCATTGAAAGAATATTTAAATCAAGATGATCCACCGTTTAATGATCCAAAAATTCCATTACACGTACAAGGAATGGAACGACACGTTCAATTGCTAGCTAGCGTTTCCAAATCAGTTATGCCGGAAAATGTAGAGGCTGTTATGGCGACAATATTAGAGAGCCGTGCGAAATTGCCCAGACTTGAAAGCAAAAAAGACTTCAAACAATAATTTTTTTTTAGTTTCTTTTCTATTACTAAATTAAATTCATTTTTTCATTTACTAAATAACTAAATAAATTTCTAAATGACTAAATAAATTTCTAAAGAGAAAAATAAATTCCAAAAAGAAAAAACATACCCATTTCGCTGATTTGTTCATGTAAAGTGCCAAAAATGGTTAACATGTTTGTACACTACTAAAATCCTGTACTGTAATTATAAGACTTAGTCTTGTTGTGCAGGAAATCTTTAAAACAAATAAATAAATAAATAAATGTTGATTTTTTTACATGTTTGTATGGGGAATTCCCCAGGAGGGTTCCAGGGGGTGTACCACTGGCATGGGTGGGTCGGCCCTCCAAAGTTAGTGGGGGTCGATCATACATTTCGACTCGATTGGGGCACTCTAAATGGGTCAAAGTGAGACAGACAGACAGACAGGTGTCAAAAGTCGGGACATCAGAATTCGTTTTAGAGGTATGGTTCCTCGGGCAAAGTTTCTTATTTTGATCCCTAGAATACGATTTTCCTTGTCACTTGGGCGATTTTTAAATCGACCCGCCCTAATATACAACGTTGTCAATATTTACGGTGTCTTGTTTAGTGTTTGGTTTGTTTTGTGAGCTATTGCTGCTTTTTCATCGTTGAACATGTATTTCATTGTTTTTTGGGGAATGTAAGGCACACTGTAAAAAATTTTCTCTTGGTTTTCCTCCGTACCTTTCGTCTTTTGGCCATTTAAATTTTTGTTTATTGAATTATTAATTAAAGATGGATAGTTATTCATGGTTAATATTTTTCTCATTTCAACCAGGTTGACTTTTTGAAATTGTTTATTGCTGATATTTATTATTTTTTTAATAAAATTTGTTACTGTATGAATTTTTATTTTCATGGGTTACGTGGAGTTGTAATTTATCATTCTGCCTGAAGATGTCGTTTGTGTGTACGAATTGGTGATGAGTTTGTGATCTTGTCGTATTATCTTCATATCTAAATACGGTAATTCTCCATTAATTTCCTTTTCTATGGTAAATTTAAATTTGTTATGGTTATTTGTTACTGCGAACAGGTCGTCGACGTATTAAGTGAAAAATTTTATTTATATTTTGTTCTCTCTGAGCTCAGTGATAATCTCGTCCAAGGGTGAGTCCAATACGATATCCGCAATCGTTTGTGATAAAGGGTTCCCCATAGGCATACCATAAGTCTAATGATAACATTTTGTGTCGTATGTGAAATAGTTATTTTCTGATAGCAAAATTGTAAGAGTTTGAGGAATTGGTTTTTAGGTATTGTAGTATTATTGCATATATATATTTTTCAAATTTTGTTACGTGTTCCTCCTTGTATAGTTTTTTAATGAAATTGTTGTTTATTTTTTGTAATTTTGTCCAGTCCAGTTTAATTGGTTTGTATGTGGTTTTGTCCTCTAATAGTTCTCTCATTTTTCCTTCGAAGTCTTAATTGCACAGTATTACAGTTTTGTTTCCTCTGTCTGCCGAGGTGATTATAATTCTCTCTTCGTGTTTTCTTATGAATTCTTTTGTATCTTTATAGATGGCTAATATCAATTTTCTTTCTCAGTGTTTTTAAGTTCCTTTTATAACTCGTGTTCCTACTTGCAATTCTTGACCTTTTTATGTCCTTTTCCGTATCATCTTTTATATTTTGAACCCATTGTTCTATGTCAGCTATTTCACTGGTAATGCAAATTTTTTTTCTAATGATGGAAGCCATCTGTTTTCAATTCCAAAATCAATGTCTGTATAATTTACATCCCAACTTTCATTAAATTCTAGATTAAACTTCTTGAACTTTTCTAGTTTCAATAAAGGTACTTAAGATGAATGTACTGTACTTTAAATATATCAGTACTACCACAGAAACCCTTTAATTAACAAATTTAATGAACACACACATAACATTGTATAATTTTATGTATGTGTTAGTAGCAACTTTAAATACAATTTACTCAAAATAAGGGAAAAAATTTAAAAATCTCTAAATCTGCAAATCGGCTACAAAGAAATACCTTACAAAAAATATACGTTTGGTCAAAATCGGGATAAAGCGATAGAACAAAACATCGGTCACAAAAAATCGCCTAGCCTATTAATATTGTAGATTTTATATATAAATAAAATAATATAGAAAATTCAACAAAATTTTTAGATTTCAATAAAGTGTCGATTACTAATCAAAATCAAGACTTGATTTATATAAACATCCAAAGCTAGAATATAAGCAATTTTACTGTTTTTTTCGAACTTGAATCCAAAGCTTAAAATCAACTTCATTTAAACTGTTATGTTTGGCTTGAATTACAGTATATATTTTCCTGGAGAATGCTTTAGAATTACAGTGTAATTCAAGTTTTTTTCAATTCAACTAGACTACAATTGAATTCCAGTAAAATTGTTTATTTAATTCGAACTATTTGCAAATATCAAAGATCAAAACAAAATTTATGGAATCCATAAAGAAACAAGTGGCATTGTTATTAGTTTTTTTGTCTTCGTATATTAAAAAGTTCATATCGGACGCTATATTTACATGGGAACTAGGTCGAAAAATGGTACGATCCCGATTATATTTGGTAAGGTCACTTATATTTTGCAAAAAGATATACAAACCAAATTTGAGAATAGTCTGTGCAATATTTTTGTTTTCTGATAGATGTAAGTTAAGATCAGGAATCAGCCTCAGATGGGGGCTATGACTAAGAATTGTCCTATAGGGTTTATTTTTGGACTACTGATAAACGGATGTAATAAACATAAACAAACCCAGTTTGACCGAGGTCTATAATAGAATAATTTGAATATTTTGGCAATTTAAGTCGATCTCATAGGGGTCATTTCTATAACGTTAGATACTCGTAGACTTAAAATAATTTTGGGAAATGCTTTTATTCTGGGCTGACGATATACGAGTATGGATATTATAAATACAAATCTGAACATGATATATGTATATGGTAATCGATCAGATGGACTTCATTAAATCATTTAAGTGATTCTGTTTCGACCACAGTGTGGCATAGGGTACGAATAGTTATTAACACCAATAAATTGGTACTCATACTAATATTTTTTGGCATTTATGTAGTAGACTTTTCCGTCGTGAGTTATTAGATAATACAGTTATCTATTAAGTATATCAGAAGGTTGAACAAATAGTTTCAGTAGTTTAGAGTCCCACAGTATTTTTCTCCTAGAATTTAATTTAGCTATTTTATATTATCAGATCCCATCGAACTATTTTCGCCTACCTATTATTCGCAAATAAATAGTTTTTTCGTGTATTTAAATTATTCCTTGCATTTAATCGACAATTATTGCTTGCATTTAACCAACACTGAATCAAGCAGGTTTAACGGAAGGAATATTAAACAATTAATAATTTTGTTGGTTTTTATATATTTTATACTGGCCCTTATTCTGTCGACGCCACTGATATTACATACTATTCGTACCACTGATATGAACACTTGTACTTTGAATGTAACTGTATAGACGAGTTACAAATGAAATCAAATTTATATTCCAATTTGTTAAGTCTATCCAATATGCAAGTTAATACTTGAAATCACTACTTCAGGAATTAGATGATGTTGGAAATTTAATAGAAGTATAAAAGTAAAAATGTCTTACTTTTAGAATTACTATATTTTAAAGCTACACATTAAATTGTGTCTAAAAACATCTCCAAACAAAAACTTTATATGTTAGGTAACTGTCAGTTATTAATAAGTATAAGCAACGAGAGGATCGGCCGACCCTACAAAATTTTTTTGAAATTGTTACCAATGTTGTACCTTCCTCAACTAAGAAATATTAAAAAATTGGAACCTGGCCTTAATAGTTCCCGAAATATGACGGCGCCAAATGTGAAACATTCTATAGATTAGCTTTAAAAGTAATTTGCGTACAAGTTCAGAGGGTTCATTTCGGAAGCAATCAAGTTGCCTTTAATATGATAAACGATTTTTTTTTTTTTTTGAAAATTATTAAAGATAATATTCAGTTAATCTATAGTTTGTGAAGGTATATCTCAAAAAGCGATATTTTTTAAAATTAAAAAAATACATATATGTATATTCATGCTGATAATCTTTTTTTCACTTGTGCTAAATTTAATGGTTGAGTTATTATTGAGTTATTATTGGTTAAGAACATAATCGGTTGATATAGCTGACACGAAGATATATTAATTTTTAGTACATGATTGGATAATATTTTTTTTTAAATGATAACAAACATTTAAGGAGTACATTTGTTCATTAATTTGTATGAAAGTTGTCGAGCTTTTTCGAATAGCAGTTTGCCCACGCCCGTCTGAAAGTCTACTTCTAGTGGAATTTAAGGATGACATTCCTGGTGCTTGTGCCATTCTAAAAAGTATATATCAAGAAGTGCAAGTACGAGCGTATGTGAAATAGATGCAGGTTCAAACCTCGCAGCCGCCATAAGTAAAAAAAATTCATATAGAAACAATCTATTCAATTATAACATAACAATTATCACAATGTTCAATAAAAATCACTAAAGAAGGCTGAAATGCCAGAAACCGGTCTGCTTAAGAATACAGTGTAGTAATGAATTTTAATTTCTTCTCGAATGATGCGTCCATTAACACAAAATCAAAATTTGTATATTAATTACAGTATTAATTGCAATATGTCTGAAAAAATGACGTCAAGTTTAACAAACTAACATTTATATTCATCTCTTTACAAGCAGTGAAAATTAAGAAAATTATAGTTCCGAGACAGAGTTTTAGATCCAAATTTGCTGAGATCATAATTGGATACAATTTCTACGCTTACAGTGTGTTGTTCAATCAAACAGTTATCAGTACAAATGAAAATACAATTGTTTTCCGTAGAAGAATTTACTTTACCTTTTTCCATAATTATTCTAAAGTAATTACTATACTTAATATTTTTCATAAATATTCCTATTCATTATTTTATTCTTCTTATTTCTTTAATGTTTGTTTAAAAATAATTTTATTTCAATTCAGACTAATACTGTATTCTTTTCTGACAAAAAATGCTGCACTTTATTTGTACTTTTTTGGAAACATATATTTTGTTATATATTCTGAATTATCTTATACATGATATAGCATGCATGACTTCCATCTCTGGGTGGTAAACTATGACTCCTGTAGCTCACTGTGTGTTGTAATGAGGTATCTTCAAACATAATTTTATTTTCCAAATAATGGCCTTTTTACACAATTTAGAAATGTTAAAAAATAAAAAAGATACTTGTTGAATAAAGTATTTCTCTAATCAAAGGCACTTTTTTAAGAAAAGATAATTTTTTAAGAAAATGTACTTTTTTAAGAAAGGTTATGTTCCAAAAAAGGTACTTTTTCAAAAACGTATTTATTAGAAAAAGGTACCATTGTAAAAAAGTTAATTTTTTCAAAACAGGGTAAGTTTTTAAGAAAAACATCTCTTGACGAAAATTTATTTTATTAAGTAAAGGTACTTTTGGAAGAATCGTCAGTTTTTTTTTTAAATGGTACTTTTTAACAAGGGTATTCAAAAAAAAAATTTTTTAAAGGTACTTTTCAAAAAAGGGGTACCGTTTCAAAAAAGAGTATTTAAAAACAAAATTTTAAAAAGGGTTCTTTTTAAAAAAAATTTTACTTTTAAAACAAAAGGTACTGTTTAAAAAAGGGTATTTAAAAAAAAGGATACTTTTAAAAAAGGGTACTTTAAAAAAAGATTTTTTTAGCAGGGTACTTTTTTAAAAAAAAACTTTTGTAAAAAAAGTACTTTTTCTAATTTTAAGAATATGTTTTTTTAACGGTAATTTTGTAAGAAAAATACACACACCCCCATGAAGCGAATGACTACAACAATAAGAAGAATTACAGCATTAATCTTAAGAAAAATAACAAACTTATTTTTATCAGATTTTCATTCATATTGATTTTAAACAGCAACTCCTTGGAGATGCCAATAAACGATTTTATGAAAAAACGAAGAGTCTAGCTTAGCTATTGATTGTGATAGTGATTTCCACAGACAGACGGACACACAGTCATCGCTAAATCAACTTCCCTTGTTGTAAGGATCAAGCAAATATATGGTTTTGATATACCATTTGCACAGTGGTGTGGATGTTTATTTAATATTTGATATTAAATGAATATAATAATTTTGAATGCAATTATTTGCAAATTATGCAAATTATGTACAACTCTATGTAATCCATTTATAGTGAGTGAAAAATACAAAATACTGAAAATTCGCCGAAATAGTAATAAAGTTTATTTTTCTACTTGAGGAATTTAAAAACAAAAAAATTAATTTATAAAAATTCTTATATTTTAAAAACAAATAAAAAAAAAAGTGGTTACGGAAGGAAACACACAATTAAATTTAACATTTATACCACCAAGCAAACGTGTTTCTAAGCACTTTCTTAATTAAGCTTTTATTTAATAGATACATGAATTGATTTCTCACCAAGTTGGTGGAAAATTTAAATTTTTCATGGTGACATTTATTGATCACACATGATTAATGACAAGAAAAGTCAAGTATTATTAAAAGTAGACAAAACAACATACATGAATGACATGAACTAATACTCAATCGGAGCGTCGATAGTATTTTTGTAAATTGTTAATGACATTTGAATAACTCGTTCTCTTAAAAAAAAAAAAAACAAAAAAAATATTTATGCACAATGTATGTATATTTATGCTTCTATACAGGAAAAAAATTGGTGGATTACCACCATCAACTCGTTAAGATTTGACATAAATCAAATAAACTTAGACACACAAACAAATGCACAAACACCAATTGGATGAAACATGCTACATGCTGACTGCATGCATTCAATGTACTGAGTTGGGCTGCTCGCTGATCATCGAATACATACTCGTATGTGTGACTTTGAAATAATGAAAACAACCGCGAAATATTGACAATTGAGTGTCATGTTTATCATGCATCCATCGTAGTCGCTGTCGTTGTTATCCCGTTTTAGAAACATCGCAATTTACGGATTTCGGTAATGTTTTTTTATTTAGCATTATTCAAATTCGGCAAATAGACAACCCATCTAAATCATCTCAACCCATCCCATCGCATCTCGATGAATGATTTTCGCCAAGAATTGTGTGTGTCAAATTACCATTAAGCATTTCGTTCGTTTGTACCCTTTGATGTGTGATCTTTTTATGTTTTTCGCATCAATTCTGTTTTTTCTGAGTACCAACATGCCAATGTTGAGGGTAATTTTTTATGTTTTTTTTCATTATGTTGCAATTTTTTTATCTTTTTGTTTCATGTTAATAAAAAAAAAACCCTTCGGTTACATATATTATAATTTCGCATATACATACATACATACATACATACGTTTAGGTAATTTATTATTTTGATTACTTTTTTAAAACGTTCAATGCGTTTTTCCCTATTTTCCATATTTCGTTGTTTTTGTTTTTTTTTTCTAACAATGAAAGTTGATTTACATACCAAAACGACGTGTCACCCTTTACTTATTGTCTCATTGAAACAATCATGCGTAGATTCGATATGTTATAGTGATAAAAAGGGTAACAGCACGAATTTCCGCTTGACACCGTGTCTAGAAATGTTTCGGATCCTAATAAAAACTGTTTTGTTTTGTCATATCAAACATATTTTAATAAAATATCTGTAGAAAGCTACAAAACACATATGGAATATGCACTAAATTTGAATGTGTGTATATGTATGTGTTTTGTGGAGGATAAAGAAACGTTAAATAAACTTTTAAATTAAATTCTTATACATATTATTATTATCCAAGCCCCGAACTATCATAATTAATGAAAGTTGTTGTTAATCACTACACCTCTCTGTGAAACATCTGTGATGACTTGTGACACATATGCAGAAAACATGTTTACTGAATTATCCGTTCGAATGTTCCCCGCTTAAAGGCATTCCCCTCATTAAAGCGTTAAAAGCACTGACAGGAAAATATAAACTTCATACAAAATATACAGATATATTCCCGCTTCAATTTTTTCCGCGTATAAATGATTTACTACGACTATGCTAAACCATCAAAGTATAAGCGAACTTATTTGCCAAAAAAAAACTCTTTTTCATATGTCAACGTAAAATTTTTTAAATTTTAACAAGTGTATCACAAAAAAAATTAAGTTGGGTTTTATACGCGTTCGGTTTAACTAAGAGAAATTGCAATTAAATGATTAATTAAAGTTTTGTCCTCCGGAGATGAGATTTCAGGGAGATAACGATTAAAAATCTGCCACAATAATAATGCCGAGAAATAATGATCAAATCATTTCGAAAATGATTAAGTGTGTTGTCATTCTCTTTACGTAAACGCTCAAAGTTTCAGAGCAAACTGACAAAGAGAGTTTAATAAAAGCATGTAAATTTTTTTAATAAAATAAACAAAATCAAAAATAAATAATTACAAAAAACAGAATTTAAATAATTTTGTTAAACTGAAACTTTGTGAGGCAATCATTTAAAGTCAACGGACGAGAAACAGTATAAATGTCCATTTAAGTTAATTTTCCCTATGCGAATTTCAACCCTATATCTGGAATTTTTATATGTAATTAGCCCTCGTTAAAAAACAAACACTTATATGTTCCTTGTATATAGTCAGCTCTTAACTTCATTAGTGGTCGTCAAAGAATAAAATATCTTATGGAAGCCATAATTAAATTATTTACTTGTAAATTTCCAAACAAACCCTTCTTAAAAACTTAGAAAAGGAACATTTTAAACTTTAAAAACAAATCCTAATAAAGTCGACTTAAAGGTTATTCCGAGAATAAGTTCAGATAAGGTAAATTGCAAAATAGTAGTTTATCTTATAAAGGGTCTCAGTTGTCCAATAACATAAAATTTTTAAATATATACGTCATACGTCATCATGTCATAACATGAGCCCCTTGATACATATTTCTATTTTTGTTTTAATCATTCGTGTATATATACTCAGTTGTCCCAATCAGTATTTTCGTGACATAATTTCGTACAATATCATAACGTTATCGGTAAAAATCTTGAAATTATTCGAACCATCTACATATTTCTAAATTTGCAAATGCTAAAGCTGCATATAGTTGAAATATCATACCACACCATATTTGATGAAAGTTATTGCCAAAAAACCGAAAAATGAAATATATTTGACAGGAATGATTGAAAGAAGTTTACAGCATATTGTTGCCACAACTCATATCAACAAGGTTCTCTATAGGATTTTGTTATGTTGGCTACATACGAAAAGTTTTTCGGATGATGCCGACAAAATTGTGGAACTGCGCACTCTTTGTGAGTGTGAGTGTGCATACATATGTACATATATATATATGTACTGTATGTGCTTTAGCAATATAACCTGAAGTTGTGTATGTTTGAATAAATGTATACATAAACAACCAAAATAGCAATGGCGGATGGCAGATGAATGTAAAATGGTTGGATGATTTGGTAATTTATCAAGTGTTCAGTATCTAAGTAACGGAGTCAAAATTATCAAGATTTGTACTCGTTGTTGTCTTTCACAAATTATGCCTGGTTTTCACTACGTCATATAAACTGACAACAAACAATTGCCTCAACTGACATCTCCTAATTTTCTATTAATTTCGTTTGCATTACATCTCATAAACTATCAAAAAAATCCAGCTGTCAAACAAAAACAAATTACCAACATGTTGACAATATCATTTTAAATGTCAAATGTTGCCAGAGGTTGCAAATGACAAGATATTACAACCCGTTTTCATACAACTGACAATAACTGACAGCAAAAGATCGCATCCCCTTGAGTACGGCTGCACCGATTTGGTTATTATTTGTTAATAGTTAGAATTAGACTTTTATGGAAAATAAAAGTTGCCAGGATATATGTCAGAAATAATTACAAAACTTATGATTACTAAATTTGGCCATCCAAACATTAAAAAAAAAAACAATATTTGCCAATGAACTTTTTAAGAATGACTAATTTATTGATCATGTGAAATTTTAAACATATTAATTTTATACTTTATTTTTATCGATCGACTCAGGATCATTTTCTTTCGACCCTCCGTCCATATGTCTGTGTCCATGTAGGCCTTGTAATCAAACTACAGGTCTCAAATATAAACAAAATTGGTGAGACTGACTTAAATTACTCATACGATATGATCTAGCTTTTCATATGGCATTATGATCAAATTTTTTTATATGTGTTTATACACCCATTACCCAGTAGTCCAAAAAGCTGTTTCCCGCTCTTCACCTAATGCTATTATGATTTGAGGAAAATATGTAATTCTACTAAATTTGGTCATGATTAGTCCACTTTTCGACCTATTATCCATTTAAACTAGCATGCAATATGCACCTTTTTATATCTGGTTTATGCAGTTCAATAGCTTTTTGTATCAAATCTAATCCGAAATTGTTTATGGGACCATCCCTCGGTATTTAACTCCTTCCCGATCTCATTTTCTAGCAAAATTATTATTTTTAATTTTAGTTTTATTTTATATATCGAAAAAGTTTTTTTAACCGAATCAGAAAATTTCTTTAGTACCCCAGAGATCTTTAATTTTAACTGATATTCTAATTTAGCATATTTAAAAGCAAAAAAAATATAATAAAAAAATTTGCAAAAAGAACAAGTGAAAACTGAATTTTTTGATCATTTTTTAATGAATAGTTTCTGTATTAATATTAAAACTAGCAGATTCCAGCCCTCGAAATTTGAGCGCAAATTCTAGGAAATTTTATTTTATCATTAAATAAAGACCGTAAAAGTATGCTAATCAATTATAGACAATTCACAAATCAACACAAAAAGCAAACTCATTTTTATTACAAACAAATTAACAAATTTAATAAACACACACATAGCATCGTATAAGTTTATGTATGTGTTAGTAGCAATTTTAAATGCAATTTACTCAAAATAAAGGAAAAAATTTAAAAATCTGTAAAGCTGCGAAACGGCTGCAAAGAAATACCTTTCAAATAATATACGTTTGGTCAAAATCGGGATAAAACAGTAGAACAGAACATAGGTCACAAGGTATCGCCTAGCCTATTAATATTATAGATGTGCATAGAGCATTAATGTGTATTTTGCACCCCAACACCAAAAAAATTTTCAATTTTTTTCAACCTACTTTACCGAAATTTTACTTATATATGTATGGATTTGTAAACTTAGGTTACATTCTATTTGATGTACTAAATATACGAAATTAAGTATTTAGGTTTAAACCCGATTTGTATAAAAAGACTTATAAAAAAAGTTTTTTTTATAGTTTTTTAAATGTTTATATATCAGTTTTTTCTACTTCTAAACTCAAAAAATATGCTGACGACAAGCAAGGGACAAATCCATAACCCAAGTCATGTAAATTTTTTTATACGATTTTCATGAATGTTTAACTAACTTCTTTCTTTGTTTTCCCCGTTTTTTTTTTGTTTTCCCCGTTTTTTTTTCATTTCCAAAACATAACATAAAGTTATTATTGATGACTGTGTCCTACTTAAAAAAATATATGTTTTGTTAAAAATAGTGAACTACTAAAAAATGTATTTAAAAAAAATTATCTTTTTAGGACTTTCAAAGAAAAGCATTATCTTAAAAAGTATGCATTTTTTAGTCTGTTAAGTGGCGCTATTCTTTTAAGAAAAAGTGCACTTTTTGATTAACACTATTGAAGAACTGTAGTATCGTTATCAAATGTGAATATGTACATTTTTCAAAAAAATTATATAATATACACGTAGTGTTAAGAAAACTAACTATAGCTAAAAAAAAACGATTTCCCATACGGACAACGTGCCACACCCATGACCGATCGTTTCTCAATCTAGCTCGCACCCATCTGACCTATAATGTCATTTAACGTTGTCAACTAACGTATTGTTAGTTGTGTTTGTTGATTCGTTGAATATATTTGCACCATTTTGGTTTTATCTTTCTAGCTGTATATTTTATACTACAACAATTATGACAAACAGTATTGTCCAAATTTTACGTAGCTAAAGGGTTTATTTTGTAAATAAGCGTTATTTCAACAGACAGACAGACGGACATGGCTATATCGATGTCCTAATTTATTTTTCAATGCGTTACAAACGGAATGATAGACTGATATAGACCCCACTACATAGTGGTGTGGAGGGTACAAGAAATATAGTAGTAAATAAAATTTAATTATTTACAGCCATTTAGTCTTTTGAGCTTTATAATTATTACAGTTCCTTATACTCAAAAAATGATAATTATCAAGTTTTCCAATCAAAATTGGACTATAACGAAGGAGTCGTGAACAAGAAAATTATATTATTATATGGACAACAAAAAATCGGTTGACAAGAATGTCGATTGTAGCCACAAATCTATTTTTTCTGAACAATCAGCCTAAATATTAATATCAATAGAATATTGCTATATTAAAGGTGCGTTCAGACTACGCAAATATTTGACCAAATAAACGTAACCCCTAATTTTATGAAAGTTTTATTCAATCTTACATGATATATAAAAGATAAAATTAAGTTATGTTTTATTACATTAGTAATATTTAATATATTTAACTATATTCTATATCATATATTGTATAACTTAATGAAAATTATACAAGGAAAATTATACATTATTTAGTGGTTACGCTTGTTTGAGCAAACGTTTGCCTAATGTGACCGAACCTTAAGATATTGCTTGTCAGTCTTATTTTTCGATTTATTGAGGAAACCGAGTTATTTCATATTTTTAAGTATAAATATTTTGATTTATTCTAAAAAGCATTTTTTTTTGTGTCAAACTATTCGACACATGTATGCCTGCCTGACTTTAGGCGAGTGCGTTAAAACGCATGACCAAAAAAAATGTTATATAGAAACAATATAATCAATTATAACATAACAGTTACTACAATTTAATAATTCCACTGCTTACGGCTGTTACACAGTAGTTATGATTTATAGAAACATAAATGCCTTCGTCTTTTCTACCACGTATTATTGAAAGCAATAATAATACTTGAATATAAATTGTTTAATTACAAACTGCCTTGAACTATGTATGTTTAGTTTATTGGATCTTCACATAGGTTTGTGAACTAACAATAAGTTATTCAAATTTTCATGTGTAAAATTTTCATGTGCGCCGACGAAGTTTTGAATAAACCCATGTTATAGTTAAACAATTTAAGTACTGAAAACATGGCGTTGAACAATTTAAAATTATTTGAACTGTTTAGAAGGTCAACCACACCAAAGTTTTTCACGGAAGCTGCTTTAGAAGAACTTGATAGCTTGTACGGAAATATTGAAAGAAGCGAAATTATAAAAAATAATTTTTATCTGATATATGCAAATATTAAGGCACAATGGGTGAAATCTAATCGAACCATTCAGAACTTCAACTCCAAATACGAGGACTGGCTTAATGAAGACACCATCCTGGATATATTGACAGTAGATAAACCCACCACATCAACCAGAGGAGCAAAAGGAAGGCCAAAAGAAAGTATTGAGGTGTGTTAAGTTTTCACAAGAAAGAGGAAACTTGCCGATGCCACCAATGACTTGACCACGAAGCATTTATCGGACGCGCTGTCTATTAAATATACAAAGGATAGTGAAAGAGTTATTTCGCAGATTACAAAATCTGTTGCTGATGCAAGCCCACTGCGACTAAAAAGGATTAAGGAAAGTATTCCCACGGCCACAAACGCACACATTAAAAAGTATGGTTCCGAAGAGGCCTTGGCCTTGTTTATGGACTTACAACTTTCCAAAGAAAAATATGAGATACTACGGACATCCTTGATGCGACACGGGGCTGACGTATTACCAGGATACAAGCATATTACGCAAGCCAAAAGAAATTCACGACCACTGCATACGGAGTTTACGGAAGTCTCTGTGAAAGCCAATCTGCAGGATCTCATGGGCCATACAGAAAAACGGTTGTTGGAGAGTCTTCCTGAAAATGAGGTGAAAATTCTTCCTGAGAAACTGGCATTGATCAGCAAATGGGGCTGCGATGGATCATCCGGACAAAGCGTTTATAAGCAAACGATGTCTTCCGATGACGCTACAATATCGGACGGAAATATGTTTATGGCATCTGTTGTTCCTTTCATCAGTGCATTATTGCCGACCAATAATGTTTCAGTTTGCAAGGGAATCGGCAGAAATCATAAGGACCACGGTGAAGGAGATTGAAGAACAAATAAGCAAGATTAAGCCTACAAAGCTGCAAATTGGAGAAGGAAAATATATTGAATGCAATTACGAGTTCCACCTGACCATGGTTGACGGAAAAGTCGTAAACGAACTGACAGGAACAACCTCAACATTGTTATGCCCGATTTGCAAAAAGAGTCAGAAGAACTTTGGTAATTTAAACGATTCTACAAACGAGGAGAATTACGAATATGGAATGTCACCATTGCACGCAAGGATAAGGTGTATGGAGTTCTTGCTAAAACTGGCGTATACTCTACCACAAGAGGAGGAAAACTTCGATGAAAATACATCAATAAAGGATAAGGAAAAGATCAGAAAGAAGAAAATACAGGATGCTTTTTTTTTAACAAGTTGGACTAAAAGTAGACTGTCCCAAGCACGGATACGGTAACTCAAGCGATAGAAACACTTCTAGGAGATTTTTTGAAAATGATGAGGCAGTAACTAGAATCACTGGAATTGACAATCAAATCGTGAAAAGATTGGGAACGATCTTGAATGTTTTAAACTGCAAAGAAAATTTCAATTCTACAAAATATGGAGAATATGCATCGAAAACTGCATCTCTTTTAGCAGAAATGTATCCACAGAAGAAGTTGACCCCGACCATCCATAAAATATTGGCGCATGGCAAAGATATAATTGAGTACCAGTCTTTGCCAATTGGAGAGCTTTCTGAAGAAGCACAGGAGTCTCTTAACAAATTTTATAAAAAATATAGATTGCAGAACACATTCAAAGCATCAAGGGTAAGGCAAAATGAGGACCTCTTCAACATGTTGGCAGCATCTTCCGATCCACTTATTTCTTCCCTGCGGCATGTGAAGTCACGAATAGAGTTAGAAAATAATAATAGTTTAGAAATGATTAGTCTTTTAGATATACCTTCTCTTACGAGTTGTGATGAATATTTTACAGAAAATTGAAAAAATAAATTTAAAAAAGAAGTAATTTTTTTTTAATTTGTTGGGTAATAATTTAAAATATAAAACCCTAAAGAAAAAAAATAAAAACAATCTAAAAATGTAAAAATAATTTTTTAATTTACCATAAAATTTATTTTTCTACAAATTTTAACTTTGATAACCCATAAGTAGGCCCCTACAAAGCGTAGCACACTTTCCAAACGCTCATTTCATAGGCTGAACAGTTGTCTATCATGTGCTGTTTAAACTGTTCCATTATGTTATTCGGTTCAAAAGATATGATTTTTGCAACGAAAAAACTCAAATGGCGCCACTGTGCGTTGGTGGATATGATTATTGATTAAGTTACGTGCTAGAGGATTCGGGTGAGACTCTAGCTTTTCCAAATAGTTTGCACTATATCTAGCGATTTCGAATTTTACTAGACAAACAATTAAGTCTCTGTGCAAATGTGAATTTCTCACGTACCATGGTGCGCCTGTAATCATTCTCAAAATTTTGTTTTGCATCTTTGTATTCTTTCTGTGTCTGAGGCTGAGGCTGTTCCCCATAACTATATACCATAGCACCAAATTGGTTTGAAAATCGAGTTGTAAATCAAGATCTTACAATCGAGACTTAACTTTGAGCTCCTGCCAATTAGCCATGTGAATTCACATGTAAGCTGGCGATAAAGATGTATTCCGAGATATTTAATAGAGGAATGTTGAGGTATAGGCTGGTTACTAATTCAAATTTGAGGGCAAGTCTCCCTTCCTAGGTTAAAAGTTAAGTGGATATACTTTTGTTCATTTTCTTTAATCTTCCACATATCTAGCCAATCTTCCAGCTATTCAATATGGCTCTGTAAAAGAAGAGATGCTGTTGAGGGGGTTTCGTGTACGCTTAGAATTGCAGTCTCATCCGCGAAAGTCGACTTAAGTGTGATTTCATTTGTTGGCATGTCTGATGAGTGTAGGATGTACAGAAGCGGGACCAAGATACTACCTTGTAGTATACCAGCATGAATTGTCTGTGAGGGCTCACAATATTTTTCTCTCTTATAGAGAATTTTGAATTAATTATATAGCTCTCCATTAGCTTTATAGCTAGCTTGCAAGACGTTTATAAAAAGTACAGAGCAGTACTTTTTCACTCCATAAGGGTTCTTACGGCACTTACAATTCTGTGAACTTGCTCAGTAGTGCTGTGTTTTCGTCTGAAACCAAATTGATATGCTGGAATGACATTATTTTGATCTACGGTTATTCTAAGTTTATTTACCAAAATTCTCTCTAATAATTTTGACAAGTTCGACAGTAAGCTTATTGGTCTACATGTATCGACCTTTATGTGATCTTTATCTGGTATAGGTATCATTGTAACGAGTGAAACTTTCCATTCTGGGGGGAAATGTTCAAGGCGTATTATAGCATTAAAAATAAACAGAAATATTCTTAATGCTATTCTCGAATCTCAAAACGAAGGGACACTGTTCTGTTCTGTGGAGTAACAGGTGGCAACTCATCAATAGAACTAGTGGTTATATTTTTCCTTTGTCATTCTCCACTTTCCGTTCTTGAAGGAGGCTTGCATGCAATAGGTCTTTTAAGATATTTTGAAGCACGCCACAAACAGTAATAATTTTTTTCTGTTGGATCCAGATTTTCCAGATAACTAATAAATTTAGCGTTACTTTGTGTTTCAAGCAGTTTCCTTAAGTTTTTCATTCATTGTTTCAATTTTTGCTTAAGTTGAGTAGATCTGTGCAGTTGCCACTCTCTTCGAATTCTTCTTTTTTCACCTAATAACCTTTAAGCATCTACAGAAGAAGTTCTGTATGGCCTGGTGTGACAAGGGGACTTAATAGCAAGTTGAGCAGCTAGTTTGAGATTTTGTTCGAAGGTAACAATCGAGAGGTCAATATAATCTGATGTTCTTAGCGGAAGCTTTCTGTGCAATGGGTACTAAGAAACTTTTTGTATTTTAGCCAATCAATATTACTTGAAAAAGTTAAATCACCAATGGGGGCCAATTTCCTGGGGGTTCGAAATAGTAACAGTAATAGGTGCATGGTCAGATGAGAGTTCCAATGAAGACTCTACACGCACAAGTTCTTTTGCGATGTTCTTCGTTACTCCGAAATCGATTAAATCTCCGCTGCACAGTGGTCGATTTGAAATATTTAGGCGCCCAAAAATATTTTTGGACGTTAATGGCTTCGAAAGACTGTATTTTAAAAAACTATCTATTTATTTTAAAAAATAAATAAGAAAATCATATATTTTATAATAAAAACACATTTTATTCTCATAAATCATAAATAAATATAAATACATTAAATTGTCTTATTAAAAGATGTTTTTATCTCGACTTCTTCGTGCTCAATACTTGATTGTCTGTGGGGCTCGGCAGGTTCTAATAGTTCTATAACTTCACTTGAAAAAATGTTGTGTGAAGTTTTCTTTAACGATCTTTCACAACTTACGAGTGGATCTGAAGTAAGAAGCAATCTTTGATAAATATCACGGTTGCATTCTTCCCTTGAAAATTTTCTTGAAAAATTCTGTCTGTATGACCGAAAATGTTTATTTCGTGCTTCTACAGCCTCCTCCGACAATTGGCCGATTGGCAACAGTGCATTATCTATGATGCTCGCCCCATGTAATAGTAATTTATGCATTGTTGGAGTCATGGGATGCCATCCGTATAATTCCACATACATTTGCGCGGTGTTGAAGGCATATTCTTCGAATTTTGTTGTATTTATTTTGTGTCCGCTTGAAATTGCCTCTAATAAGATTGTAAATCTTTGTATTAATTCGTGGTTAATGCCTGTTATGTCCGCCGCTAATTCTGTGTTTTCAAAAAATCTCCTACTCGTATTGCCATCATTGGTATTACCAAAATTGGCTTTAGGCATGTCCACCAACAGCCCAGTTTCTAAGCGGAATCTTTCTTGGATTTCTTTTTTCCTTTCTTCTTCTAATGCTTTCTCTTCCTCGGTCCTTTTCTTTCCATATTTCTTCACGGGCAATTTATATGCCAAATGCAGAATGCTTTCAAAAATACGTATTTTTGCGTGCAATACCGAAATGCCAAACTCAAGAGCATCGGAACTTATCTCGTTCTTTTTGCTTACATTATTGAAATCTTTGGAAGTGGCGCCACATATATAGCATCGGCTAGTTGAGGTCGTGTTGGTTACAGCATTGCAAACTTTGCCATCAATCATGGTCATTTTTAAAATGTGATTATAAAAAATTCTTAAGGCTATTTTTTCTTTCCACAGTGTCTCCGCAAGACATTAGCAAGTGGTTTTCTAAAAACTCTCATCCATACTTGGCAAATTTTGTGGTTGCATTTGCTCAAACATTTACGGGTCACTATTTTTACCCCCGACGAACTAGGTATCTCCATAACTAAAAAAAAAGAAAAACATAAAATTAAAAAAATGTTTTTTTAAATTTTTTTAACAAAATACTTTGAACTGCTGTCTTTAAGGAATAAGCGGGATTCTGCGGCTCTTGTTTTTTTTATTGAAAAGCTGAATGTATAACGTATTCAATAAACAAAAAAATATGATCCGGACGAAGCCTGATCCATAACAAAATTGCTTTTGAAATTAAAAAAATTACATTTTTTATGTGAAAAGGAGGGTATGTTCAACTACCGAAAAATATAAAGAAGGTTAAAAATAAAAGTTAAAACTATTATTTATTTAATAGAAGCTTACTTGAGATATGTGAATCACTTTCACTTTCACTTCACTACACAACTTAAAAGAAACATACATGCGTATTGCGAAATTTGATATAATTTGGGCACGTATCAAGTCAACGATCAAATTGCGTCTAACTGCACGGAAGCGGTGACGTATGGTTGCTGAAAAAAAGGGTGGGGGGTAATTAGCGGAAGTGTTTACTATACGTAGACGTCAATATTTTGTGCCTACTACGTATTTAAGATTTATACTTTTGGCCGCCTAAATATTTCAAATCGACCACTGTGCGCTGTAGACCACAACTATACCCATTTTAGAAATTGTGTTGAGCAAAACACGACCCTTTGGGGGAAATTAACCTTGGGGGAATGTATTGATGAAATCACTTGGCTGTTTACAAGTTCTTCAAATCAAATAGTAGTAGCTTAAAGGTAAGTGTCAAAATGATCACACATTAAATAACGTTTTAATTTGGATTTAATTAGAATAGCTGAGCCACCACATATCTACATCTTGGATCCTTAGTATCACACAAAATGTATCCGGGCGGTGAAAAGAGACTCCTACGAGTCAAATTAGTTTCAGAGACAAGCAAAATATCAATTTGATTGTTTCTAAAAAATAGTCAAGTTCGTCTTTATGTTGGCTTAAGCGTTTGCGTTCGAGAAATATATCTTGAAATAGTTCATGGTTTGCTTAGCAAAGCTTGCTATATCATGGATTGCATTTTCATCTTCTCTTGCATCATGTTGTTCATAGTGTTCGTGAATGTATCTATCATTTGAATAAGAGTATCGAGGTTCGACTCAAGTTTACTTTGATTTTTATTCGGGGGATCGCATTCGAAATTTCTTACAGCGGTGTGTGAACGTGCAACATAAGCATATGATTGAATATTTTGCGGATGGTCTGTATTAATTGGATAATTTCTAGGAGCAGTAGTGTTAATATTTGAAGATTCCGGGTAAATTGTTTTTGATGTGGTGAAGCGTGTTCCCTTGTTTTCATATTTTTACATATCGCAGAGGAAACTGGGTAGCCCCTGTAATTTGCCGTGTGGTTTTTACCACAGGTGCTTCATTTTTTGACTTATCATCTGTTTTTGGTTTGTCACACTGACTGGTAGTTGCTCGCAGTATGCCCTAGTATGCCCTAACTCCTGGCAGTTTAAGCACTGATCCGGCATTGTTCTTTTATGCGGTTGTCCACAATAATTTTTCGATGCTGAATATATCTCAAATTGTAGATTGGGTTCACTTCATTTTTCTTTAACATTATATCACCGGGTTCTAACTTTACGCGGAAAAGTGTTTGTGGGATTTGTTCGCGGCTTCTGATGTCTACTAAAACTTAAACCTTGAATCCTTTTCAAGTTCACTTTTGAACTCAGCGGGTCGACACACGAATCAATACCCTTTATAACGAATTGAAGGCCCTTGCCGCTCTTCAATTGATAGGTGTAAAAATTTTTACCCTGCTTTTCGAATGAGGATACAATTTTACGGAATTTATCCTCTTGATGGACCTACATTTTTCTGTCATATATATTACCATTTTTAATGGGGATAAAGTAAAATGAGTTTTCCCCAGTTAATTTCACCAAATTTTTCACTAAATTATTGAAGTCGTGAATTCTAAGGTCTCATAAAAATAAACCTTGACAATTTGTTTCATGATTTCCCAAAAATTTCGGTTATAGTGATAGCCATTAGTGTAGCTCACCATTTTTCAAAAATTGCTTTAGTTTAGTTTTTTCAAAATTTTTCACATTTGTTCCAAAGAAACATTATACAAATTCCTAATATATGAAAGGTTTGTTTCTCGTGGATCACCGGACGTGTCCAAATCCATACGTGTTATTAGCTGTATTACTATTATGGTTGTTGTTGGAATATGTTCTGATCTTTTATATCAAATTAACATGTTTAAATCTCTTTGCGATTTAAGCGATCGTGTATTTCACCATTCTTCGATATTTTTGTGTGTTAGGATTTTAGTTGAATTTTTCCGAAGTAGAACTCTATATTTAACACATGGCATTATGAGTATTAAACTTGTGTTTTGTCATGAACATACATATGTAATATTATTTTGAATTTCGTTGGGTTTAATCGTGCTGTCATCCAAAATTTGCTCTATTTAAAACCATGGACATCGTAAGCAGCGAAGTTCACATCGTGAAAAAAACATTACGTAACTTTATGCAATAATTATACAAAATTTCTAAAAAAAAAAGATGTAATAATGTATATGATGTTGAATATCGTTTGAAAGCTGATAAAAACTAAGGAGCTGATATCTAGAAATTTGAGCAAGGCTGCATATCACTAAAAAAAAAGAAAAGTTAGACGGAAAGAGCATAATTTTTGACATATTTTGTATGACAGCATAACTAAAACTAACGTGCATCGCAAAACGAAAAGTAACAATATTTTTCCATAAGGAGACTAACTGAAACAAGATGAACGATTTAACGACTGATAAATATTTTTACGTGTATGCAAATATAGACTTTTATTCATCTTCTAACATTTCTTTAACAACATCATCAAGTTCCAAAACATGTTTTTCAGGTTGACGTCTTATGCTAGTAATGAAAATTACCATGCAACAAGGCGATGGAAAATTTCAGTATTTGTTACGATTTTCTGGAGAACATTAGTCTATACCTTCTATAGTCCTTATTTGGAACTTCTTCAGCTTTCTTCTTCTTTGCCATGAATAAGTATTTTGTGAACTGTAACCGGCGCACAGTGGTTCAAAACCAAAAAAAAGTGGTAATAAGTCTGGAACTTCTAAACTATTGGTTGGATTGGAATAGTATATTCTAGGCGATTGTAGTCAAGGATATAGGCTTTCAAAATATTTATTTTTGAGATACCCTGTTGTAACACAGGGTGAGCTATAGGGTGCCAAAGTCGACCACCTCGAGGTGGAAAATGTTTTCAAAGCTTGTAACTTTTATAAATATGAAGTGATATTTATGTTTTTTAAATTTTTCCAATAACCATTAAATTATTAACAAAAAACATGGCTATACTACCTAGTTATCGCTTATGGTTTAAAAAATATTTGATTCTAAAAATCAACATTTGAACTTTTCACCAAATTATTTCTTGGTTTTTCGCAAATAACATTTTTATTAAAATAGATAAAAAAAAAATCTAAAAATACGTGGCGATAGCCAGTACTTTTTACAAAAATATGTTGAAGTATTTTTTGAATTATTTCAAACCGTTTAGTGAGCACAAAATCTTAAAATTGACTTTTTGAATCAGGTTCTAAAAATTGCAAATTTTAGCCAAAAAATACCCTTCATTCTTTCACTTTTTTCTCACAACCTTGGTAAAACATGTATATATTTTTCTACACATTTTAAAAGAATATGTTTCAAGAATGGTTGTAAGCGAAATTTTTAGTATTTTTGGACATGCACCATACGTCCAGCATTGGACGAAATTGGGCAATTTAAAAAAAAAAAACTAAGTTTTAAAAGTTAATACAAAAATATCCGCTCGATTTCTTCAAATATTTCACCGCAGTATTAAAGCTCCAAATATTTTTATTTACTTGCCGCAATAAAATTCACCGCCGTTACATAAGTCAAATTTTCATACGAATTTTTTTTGTTAACATAAAAAACATATTAAGATAAGTTATTTTTATATTTTGTTTATTGATTCAGAGCGGCATTTAAATTATCTAAAACACTTCAAGAAATCATTTTGATAACGTTAATAGTTTTTGAGATATTTATATTCAAATTTCAGAAAAAAATATAGAAAAACTATGGTTTTTCGTTTTTTTTGGTTTTTTTGGTAAAGTGTTTCCAAAATTTTTGAATTTTACTTATTATTATATATATTGTAAAAGAAGACATATTTATCTATTCAACGATATATAACATGTCTATCAAATATATTCCAACATGCTGAAATAATGACCCCAAACCACACTCCACAGGCAAAAATTTAGCTATTTCTCTATTTGTTCATATAAATGGTCATTTACATAGTGAATGACATATTTTGTATTGTTTTTTGGTAAAGGGTTGCATACGTTTTTATTACCTCAAATAATTTTATATATCTTTTCAAAGAAGGTATAATTATAAGTTAATGGTGTATGAAATATTTACCTAATGAGTTTCAACTGATCACATAATTGCCCGAAACTCTGATGCTGATTTTATACAAAAAAAAAACCAGGTAAAAAGCCAATGCCTAAGATATTTTCATTATTAAATAACAAATATAACTAAATTTTTTTTAATGAGTATTTTTTTATTTGTTTTATAATAGGCTTAAAATTACATAACAATTGTCTGCTTGTTTACTAGTTATTTTCTACAAAACAATCAGAAATATCAAAAGATAAAAGATGTTTTATATCCATAGCTTCGGAATCATCATTTTCTATTTCAAGACTTATTTTTGGTAACCATTTTGTTCTTATGGAGTATATTACTGGATCTGATGATATCAATAAATATTCCATTAAATCGGAATTTTGGGCTTCTTTGCTAAATTTTCTTGTATTAAAAAGTCTAAAGTGTTTGACATCTCTGTTTCTAGCTTCTTGTGCTTCTTCAGTCAGTTCTCCCAAGGGCAGGATGCTATTTTGTATTATTTCTTTCCCACGAGCTAATACTTTGTGTACAGTTGGTGTCATTGGCCTCCAAGGATATAAGTTCATGATTAATTCCTTAGTTCCACTAGCATATATTTTCAATTTCTCCGCATTAATTAGTTGTTTACTATTAATGACAGCTAATATTATTTTAAACCGTGCGATTAAAGCCGTGTCAATGCCAGTAATCAAAGAAGTAGTTTCGGGATCTTCAAAGAAACGTCTTGCTGTATTACCATCATTTGAACTTCCATAGCCACAAAGAGGCTTATCGACAATTAGACCAATTTGCATTTTAAATTCATCCAGAATTCTTTACTTCTCAGTTTTTCGTATGGCGTGTAGATCAGTATTATTTTTAACTGGTATATTTTCTTGTCCTGGAATTTGCCGGTATTTTAGATCATATGCGAGATGCAAGCAATATTCCATATTTCGTATTCTTGCATGAAGTGGTGATATTCCAAATTTTAAAGCATTTTCATTAATATGAATTTCATCACAACTGTTATGAAATTCTGAACTTTTCTTTCCACATATATTACATTTCCAAGTAGATGTTATATCTGTAACGGCATTGGCTACTTTCCCATCAATCATTGTAAAAAGTGGTTGAAATAACACTTTAATGACACTTCCAGATATATCCACAAAAACTGGAGACAATCTCGAAATTTCCTGATTTATTGAACTCACTAAGCTTTGTGTTGTAATTTTGTCTTTGTGTACTCAAATCGGATTGGCCGACATAGAAACTTAGATCCGGGTGTCCATATGTCCTGATATTCTCTCTCACTAGAAGAAGAACTTGTCTCATTATACAGCCTCATTTTTAATGGTACTAATAATGTCATAAAAATTGCTGAAAAATCTATTTCTGAATTGCTTCCCCTTGGTTGTCTATACTCAGAAAATCCAGATGTTCCATCGCATCCCCATTTACATATTAACGTAACTTCTGAATTGTTGCATATTTCTATTTCTTCTTTGCTAAATGTGGATATTATTCTAGATGCAGTCTTTTCAAGCAGTTCCGCTAATCCAACATTTGCACTTTCAGTATTGGATTTCACATTAGATGGTAGAATTTTATTTTTTGTTTCCTTTATGGCTCTGCTGGTAGGAAAAATATCAAATCCTTTTTCTTTGAGAGCTTTTCTCAAAATACCATATTTATTTCTTGTCAATCCCAAATTTAAAATAAGAGCTAACGCATCCTCTTCTGTAAATGATGTTGACGATTTTGGCGTTGAAATACTTTGCACCATACGCTTCAACCGCTTAGGAGATGCAGTTGGTAACACATCTACAATTTTAGCTTCCTTTGGTTGCGTGCGTGTCAAGGCTGATTTAAAAGAATCCTTAATTTTATGATCAGTTGAAACTCATTAGGTAAATATTTCATACACCATTAACTTATAATTATACCTTCTTTGAAAAGATATATAAAATTATTTGAAGTAATAAAAACGTATGCAACCCTTTACCAAAAAACAATAAAAAAATATGTCATTCACTATGTAAATGACCATTTATATGAACAAATAGAGAAATAGCTAAATTTTTGCCTGTGGAGTGTGGTTTGGGGTCATTATTTCAGCATATTGGAATATATTTGATAGACATGTTATATATCGTTGAATAGATATATATGTCTTCTTTAACAATATATATAATAATAAGTAAAATTCAAAAATTTTGGGAACACTTTACCAAAAAAACCAAAAAAAACGAAAAACCATAGTTTTTCTATATTTTTTTCTGAAATTTGAATATAAATATCTCAAAAACTGTTAACGTTATCAAAATGATTTTTTGAAGTGTTTTAGATAATTTAAATGCCGCTCTGAATCAATAAACAAAATATAAAAATAACTTATATTAATATGTTTTTTATGTTAACAAAAAAAATTCGTATGAAAATTTGACTTTTTTCACCATTTAAGCCCTACTGACCACGTTTATGTAACGGCGGTGAATTTTATTGCGGCAAGTAAATAAAAATATTTGGAGCTTTAATACTGCGGTGAAATATTTGAAGAAATCGAGCGGATATTTTTGTATTAACTTTTAAAACTTAGTTTTTTTTTTTAAAAATTGCCCAAATTCGTCCAATGCTGGACGTAGGGTGCATGTCCAAAAATATTAAAAATTTCGCTTACAACCATTCTTGAAACATATTCTTTTAAAATATGTAGAAAAATATATACATTTTTTACCAAGGTTGTAAGAAAAAAGTGAAAGAATGAAAGGTATTTTTTGGCAAAAATTTGCAATTTTTAGAACCTGATTCAAAAAGTCAAATTTAAGATTTTGTGCTCACTAAACGGTTTGAAATAATTCAAAAGATACTTCAACATGTTTTTTTAAAAAGTACTGGCTATCACCACATATTTTTAGATTTTTTTTTATCTATTTTAATAAAAATGTTATTTGCGAAAAACCAAGAAAGAATTTGATGAAAAGTTCAAATGTTGATTTTTAAAATCAAATATTTTTTAAACCGTAAGCGATAACTAGATAGTATAAGCATGTTTTTTGTTAACAATTTAATGGTTATTGGAAAAATTTAAAAAACGTAAAAATCACTTCATATTTATAAAAGTTACAAGCTTTGAAAGCATTTTCCACCTCGTGGTGGTCGACTTTGGCACCCTGTAGCTCACCCTGTGTTACAACAGGGTATCTCAAAAATAAATATTTTGAAAGCCTATATCCTTGACTACAATCGCCTAGAATATACTATTCCAATCCAACCAATAGTTTAGAAGTTCCAGACTTATTACCACTTTTTTTTGGTTTTGAACCACTGTGCGGCATGAAATACCAGCTCTATTTTTCTACAAATAGCTTCGCCGTACCCAAGTGAAATCATAAACTTAGATGAATTTATTCTCTTGCCACACGTTATTATTTGCATTATAATTCGAAATAGATCAACAAGTTCTTCTTTTACTCCAGTAATGTCAGCAACAACTAGGGGATTCGAAAAGAAACGTCTTGACGGGTTGCCATCATTTGACCATCCGCTCTTTTAAGGTCATTTGAATGCGATGCTTATTTTCCTATTTAAGAGCTTCGTGCTCGTCCTTGAGTGCTGACCACTTATGAAATGATGAATTATAAGCAACGTGAAGAATGCACTTCATAAACTTAATTCGGGCGTGCAAGGAGGAAATGCCCAATTTACAAGGTTAGCTTTTCTTGAATCTAATTCTAAGTTATTCATTTACATAGACTTCGCAAACGGCCGCTAAAGATGTGTCTGTAACTGTTTGAGCTGTCTTACCATCCAACATTGTAGAGACTAAACTGTGCTTTACCGTAAATTGTTTAGAATACGCCAACAGTTCAGTATTATTCAAAGGAGCAATTGATTTTGCCAACAACGCTTAGCACCGTTTTTCGTTCCCTTAGCGATTTCAGTATAAATAGGACTACAATATCTACTTGATGACGCAGTTTTATTTCGTATTCCTCTCCAAAAGTCGACTGTAGATTTAATGGCACCAATGATGCTAGTGATAAGTTTTTATCACTTACATCAGCGCCTAAATTGTGTTTGTAATCCACATGACCAGAGGAACCATCGCAACCCAATTTAAACGTTAAAGTTAACCCGGTTTCCTCCATACCATTTATTCAATCATTACCAAAAATTTTAAATATGCGGCTTATCGTATGATCCATTAAACTTTGCAAGCTAATAGGCGCATCTTTTTCAGTTATTTGAAGGTTATTCGGATAGCAGTTTTCTTTCTCGTATCTAAGTTTCGCATACGGAGATAAAATATCGTATTCGTTTTCTTTGAGAACGTGTTTGATGCTTTCGTACTGATATTTTGTAAGCTCTGTATCAATCATCATGACAAGTGCAGCAGAAGACCGAATTTAGGAGTGACTTACTATGTTCCTCTCTGCTAATTTAGTTGCCATATCCAAATGATCTTGAGGATATTGTGTTGCTTAATCAGCAGCTTTATACCTCTTTGCGCGATCTTGGCAATAATCAAAATCTTTAGCCGACCTTCCCATTGATTTTGAAGAACTTGGTTGATCAACGAGCAGGGATACTTCAAACGATCCTAATTAAAAATTTAAATGTAAATTTATAAAATTTAAATTAAGCAAATAATAATATCTGAAGTCAGAGAGCAACAGTTAACGTTTTAGCATGATGCGTGCATCTAGTACAAAACAGCAGTTTGAGTTAAATTGAGATTTCAACTTTAATCTTTCATACTTAACACGTACTTTTTAGCCAGGATTCATTATTCTTAAAAAAACAATCACGATTTTAGAAAATTCCTGTTGTCTCTTAGAAAATTTACATACCCACATTTAAGTATTTTTTGAAACCAAAACACAAAGGTCGAAAAAGCTCACCTTTTTTCCAAGAAAAACTAAAATCACTGAATTTTTGAGTGCCATCACAAAAACCTAAATATCTTTTAAATTATTAAAGTTATCGAATTATTTTTTTTTTTTCAAAACTAATCCTGAAATACTATATTTTTCATATATATGTACATCAAATGGATATGACACACATATATTATGTACCCGGACCATTTAATGGCATGGAAATCTGAGGCAGTTACTGAAGACTTTCGTTTATGTGACTTTGCCGCGTTATTTTGGACAAAAAAAATTTTAGAAAGAAATTAGTGATTAGTGATAGCATTTCTTTTAATTAAACAACTTTCTACAAAACTGCATTAGCCATAAAAATCCCACATTGCTTCGTGAGATAGATTTGATTTAACTTGAAAACTTATTTTATTATGCTCAAAGTTTTTCTCTCACACACTCACAACGGAGTTTCTTACTTTTGTGATTTTCATAGAGACAAAATCATATGTTATAGTTTTTCTTATAAGCAAAATATTTTTTAAAGAAAACAGTGGGTCCATATGACCAGGACTTACGACAGTAAATATTAATTACTTCATTCAAAATTTGTATATGAGACATGTTTTAATTCATTAAAAATAGCTACAAAATAACATATAATGGAAAACAGATTTTATAATTTAGTAGTTTTATTAAGTAGTTGCAAAATTTATGATGCTTATAAGAGAGAGTACATATACATACCTACATACATATGTATAAAAATAAAAAAATTTGTCAACCATTGTAGTGAGGGATTTCATATTTTTATACCCTATACCACTATGTGGTTTGGGTATAATGACTTTGTGCTGCTGTTTGTAACTACCAAAAATATTTTACCTAGACCCATCTTTTATTATACCGTTCGACTCAGAATCACTCTCTGAGTCGATTTAGCGATGTCCGTCCGTCCGTTCGTCTGTGTGTCCATGTAAACCTTGTAATCAAACTACGAGTCGCAAATATGAATATATTTTAATGAAATTTTGTATATAAGCTTTTATCGGCCCTAGGATGAACGCTATTGAAATTGGTGAAATTCGGTTCATGCTCAGACCTAGTCCCCATACAAATGACCCTTATGAAATCGATTTTGCCATAAGATCCAAATTATCATATAGCTCTCGATCAAATTGGGTTTGTGTGTGTTTATTACATCTATTTATCATTTGTCGAAAAATAAACACCATATGGCAATTCTTTGTCATAGCCCCCGTATAAAGCTGCTTCCCGATTTTCACTTAAATCTATTAAAAAAAAAAAAAACTAACTATTTCACATATTTTTCTCAAATTTGGTTTGTATTTATTTTTTCAAAATATAAGTGACTTTACCAAATATGGTCAGGATCGGTCCATTTTTCGACCCATATAAATATAGCAACCGATATGAACTTTGTCATATCTGCAGATAAAAAAATTAACAATGCCACTCAAAATTGGTTTATGCTTATTTTCTATATCCAATTAGTTGGACTGAAGAGATAGGGTCTCTAAGCCATGGTATAAGGTATCATATAGTCAGACCGACTATAATTTTCTCACTTGTTTAGAGTGTCTATTTTCCAGGATTTAAGGTTCTATGATATTTAATAAATGTTAAAACTTTTGATAGGAAAACTTTAATATTTTTTATGCCATATATTTAGATTTAGAAAAACTTCGCAAATTAAAAAAATTCTCTACACTTCGACCAAAATAAAAAAATCTGTTCTTATCCTCTATACATACATTTCAAAAAATAAAAATCCCTACAAAATTGTAATTTTCGCTACACTTGACAGCAGTACACCATATGTAGAAGCATATTCATCGTTTATAATAGGGCTGCCACTTACTGTTCGTGTAGTTGTATTTTAGTCTTTTATCTAGAACAATACTGGTGAACACACATACGTACACACTATACGCCAACCGACTGACATTCATAAATACATACAACATAATGTATGGTTAAGACAGGCAAAACTGAAGGCTAACATGTAAAGCTACTCTATGGTAAGTACATTCAGTACTTTCGGCTAGGAAGGGTAGAATGGTGGGGGACAACGATTATTATGGAAGTGTAAGCATAGTTTATGTGTTTTCAATTTAGTTCTGGGAATTCGAAGAAGAAGATTCTGCTTTCATTTATGTTAGACATACATGCATGCTAGTCCACACACTCGCATACGCAAACAAACACGAATCCATTTTTATGTGCTTACGAGTATTAAACCAGAAGAATGAATGTTGTCGGAGTGAGTTGTTAGTAGAGAGGGTGAGTGGGTAGGTAGGTGGTATATAGGATTTTGATAATACCATTCGTACGTACAAAAGTTTCAAGAATACATCCATCCACTCTTACTCACATATGTGGAAGATTTTATGTGTATCCATTGGTTACTGGTGGGGTTACCTGAAAACAAAATGGCCGCCATTGCGAAAACTAATTGAAAGCAGAAAACGACATTGATGGCAGTTTCATTTTTGGGAATTTATTTTGAATTGCACAATAACAAGTCACTGGATTTAATTAAAGTTTTTTTTTTTTAACAAAAAGGGGTTGACTTTGACATACGTACATACAAACATGTACAAACATATGTATTTATGTACAACATACATACATAAATACATACATACATAAATACAAAAATACATACGAACGTACATACGAACGATTTTTATACAAGATTTTGAATAACGCGGTCCACAAAATAGAACAAACAATCCTTTTTTGCATGAATGGTTTGAACACGAATCCCAAAATAATTTTATAATTAAAACAAACAATTAAGAGTGTTAAATTCGGCTGGGTCGAAAATTTGATACCCTTCACTCAATATTGCAACTGTATTAGGCTACCACTTTATTTCTGTGTCCGATACTTAAACTATCAATTCGAATCAATTCTACTGAAAAAATTAGTTCCTATCTGATATTTTGGATTATGTTCCCTAAGCTCTTCATAGGATACCAAACAAGAATACTTTATTTAACAAATTAGGAAATCTATCCAAAAAAATTATATATTATATTATATTATATTATATTATATTATATTATATTATATTATATTATATTATATTATATTATATTATATTATATTATATTATATTATATTATATTATACTAGCTGGACCCGGCAAACGTTGTTTTGCCCTCAATGAATTTTTATTTTAGTTAGAATCTGTATATACCTATATAAAATGTGTGACGAAGATCTCCAGATAATAAAATGAGAGCTTCACCAAAAAATCTTTCATTGCCTTTCAAATCTTTTATCAAATCAAATCACAATGTTTGTGAGCCATGGTACATTCATCCCAAATAAAAATACTGCATTTTTGCAGAACTTTTGCCATACCGGAATGTTTTTTGATATTACAGACGGCATTCTCATTTTTTTGTACGTTTAACGGTGATTTGAGTGCTGAATGAGCTGTGCGGCCACCATGCAATAATGTAGCGGCTTTTTCCTTCTTTTTCGTTAGAATATTTATATATAAAAACGTTTGTGAGTTTATTTATTAAAATTTATATAAATTTGACAACTCATTATTTTTCGAACGACAGCGCCATCTACCGGGTCCAATAAAAAAAATGTTTCTAACATACATATATGTACATTCTTAGTTTCATTAAAATCACACCATAAATAAGAATATTCGAAATAACTTTACCCAGCGCCACCTATCGGGTCCATTTATACATACAAAAATTTCTTATGACGAAACATACGTTCATTCTGAATTGCAGTCAAATCGCGCTGAAAGTAAAAATTTTTGTTTTTAACTTGACCCCAACGCCAGCTAGAGGGTTAAAACTAAAAAAAAAACACAGAAGAGCTCGAACCGAACCTATGCTGGAAATCCTACCTCGACAGCTCTTATGGTTCCGGAGATCATTCGTTACAATCGAATGCATCAACGTTTTTATATATACGCCACGCCCCTTTGCCCACTAACAACTTTATATAGCTAAGGTCTTATTATTTCGCAAAAATATCCTTTTGTGAAAATTTCATGACGATCCTTCCAGTAGTTTAGAAGATATTACGATTTTTTATTTTTCTAAAAAGGGGCGTGGTCCCGCCCACTTTTCTTCTTGTATGTATTTCTATTCATGCTAATACCATATGTACCAAATATGACTGCTGTAGGTAAAAAAATTCCCGTGATATGACTTTTTCAAATTTTTGGTTATATGGGCGTGGCACCGCCCCTTTGTCCAATCAAAAATTTATATAGCATATTATTCCTTCCAGAGTCACAGTAACACGCTCTGAAAATTTCAGGAAGATCGGTTCTTTGGTTTGGCCTCCTATAAAGCACAAACAAACACACATTCATATTTATATATATATAGTAGATAGATTGAAAGCAGATTAATTATGATTTAAGATAAAATGGGGCGAAAAAGGGGGACTTGGTAATAAAAAAATGTATGGCTACCTTACCTGTAGATAAAAAGTGTATAAAACTTTAGATAAATACATATTACAAAAAAATTATTTTGTATAGCAAACATTGTTAGTGGTATAAGTAAAAAAAAGGGGGCGGTGAAATGGGCGTGGTTCATAGTTATATGGCGACGTTAACAGTATTAAGAGCAATATACTACCAAATAAAAAAATCCGTTGGAAGGAACAAATTTGTACAGAGAAAAAAAAGTTTAAAACTTTCAAACAAAATTTGGCGTGAAAAGGGGCGTGAAAGGGGGCGTGGCGTAAGAAATGTTTATTTCTACCTCGCCTGGAGTATAATGTGTATACAATTTGAAGTAAATCTGTTAAAAACTATATGGGAGCAATTACATAATTTTAAAAAAGTGGGCGTAAAAGTGGGCGTGGTCAAAAAAAAAGTACCCTATTAATCATGCCAGAGTCCCAGTTAAATGCTGTGAAAATTTCAGGAAGATCGGTCCAGAGGTTTGGTCTCCTATAAGGTACACACAAACAAACAAACAAAAAAACAAACACACATTCAATTTTATATATATAGATTATATTATATTATATTATATTATATTATATTATATTATATTATATTATATTATATTATATTATATTATATTATATTATATTATATTATATTATATTATATTATATTATATTATATTATATTATATTATATTATATTATATTATATTATATTATATTATATTATATTATATTATATTATATTATATTATATTATATTATATTATATTATATTATATTATATTATATTATATTATATTATATTATATTATATTATATTATATTATATTATATTATATTATATTATATTATATTATATTATATTATATTATATTATATTATATTATATTATATTATATTATATTATATTATATTATATTATATTATATTATATTATATTATATTATATTATATTATATTATATTATATTATATTATATTATATTATATTATATTATATTATATTATATTATATTATATTATATTATATTATATTATATTATATTATATTATATTATATTATATTATATTATATTATATTATATTATATTATATTATATTATATTATATTATATTATATTATATTATATTATATTATATTATATTATATTATATTATATTATATTATATTATATTATATTATATTATATTATATTATATTATATTATATTATATTATATTATATTATATTATATTATATTATATTATATTATATTATATTATATTATATTATATTATATTATATTATATTATATTATATTATATTATATTATATTATATTATATTATATTATATTATATTATATTATATTATATTATATTATATTATATTATATTATATTATATTATATTATATTATATTATATTATATTATATTATATTATATTATATTATATTATATTATATTATATTATATTATATTATATTATATTATATTATATTATATTATATTATATTATATTATATTATATTATATTATATTATATTATATTATATTATATTATATTATATTATATTATATTATATTATATTATATTATATTATATTATATTATATTATATTATATTATATTATATTATATTATATTATATTATATTATATTATATTATATTATATTATATTATATTATATTATATTATATTATATTATATTATATTATATTATATTATATTATATTATATTATATTATATTATATTATATTATATTATATTATATTATATTATATTATATTATATTATATTATATTATATTATATTATATTATATTATATTATATTATATTATATTATATTATATTATATTATATTATATTATATTATATTATATTATATTATATTATATTATATTATATTATATTATATTATATTATATTATATTATATTATATTATATTATATTATATTATATTATATTATATTATATTATATTATATTATATTATATTATATTATATTATATTATATTATATTATATTATATTATATTATATTATATTATATTATATTATATTATATTATATTATATTATATTATATTATATTATATTATATTATATTATATTATATTATATTATATTATATTATATTATATTATATTATATTATATTATATTATATTATATTATATTATATTATATTATATTATATTATATTATATTATATTATATTATATTATATTATATTATATTATATTATATTATATTATATTATATTATATTATATTATATTATATTATATTATATTATATTATATTATATTATATTATATTATATTATATTATATTATATTATATTATATTATATTATATTATATTATATTATATTATATTATATTATATTATATTATATTATATTATATTATATTATATTATATTATATTATATTATATTTTATTGTTACTTCTAGGCTTCATAAAGTTAATAAACATTTTTATTTATCAATAATTAGAAAAGCTATCAAAAAAAATATATTGTTACTTCTAGGCTTTATAAGGTTGACAAACATTTTTATGAAAATTTGCCTAAAATAAAAACTATTTTATAAAAGGCCGGAAAGATAAATTATCAATTTGATAAGTTTAAGAAACAGTTGGAGAAGAAAATGGGTAAGATTTAGAATCCCTTTTTATAAACAGCAAACAAAATATTTAAATAATGATATAGGAGAAAATATATCCAATTTTAGAAATTCTAATTAGAATAATTTGTTCAGTAGTCTGGATAAATCATCTTGGAAATTTTGCAAAGTTTATAAAATTATTAGGACGAGGAATATATGTATATGTATTCCAAGTATGAAGCTTAATGACAATTTATACACTAATAATCATCAAAAAGCTAAAATAATTTTTTATTTATTTTTTTTATTTATTTTTTATTTACATCAGCTACAGTAATTTATAACATCAGCTGGATATGAAATATATTGTTACAACGATCATTTAAATAATAATATAATTATAATATAATAATAATATTGATAATAAGTAATAATAATAATATTAATAATAATAATAATAGTATTAAAAATTGTTATTTTAATTGAAATGGCTAACATTATTAATAAAAAATACTACAAACATAAGTTCAAAAGTATAATGACTTAAAAGTAGAAGACACACAGATCACATAACAAGAAGACAACAAAAAACGCATAAAAGCACGAACACATTACAACATGGACACTTTACATATAATGGTAGACACAAACAAATAATTTTGAAATAGACAGAGCAGAGATAGAAGTAATGAACAGCAACATCAGGGTGTCAGAACATCAGGAACATAATTAACATGATCTGAAACATCAGGACACCAGGAACATAATTCAGTTAGGACTTCAGAACATCAAGAACATATTTATATAGGTCTGGAATATCAAGAACATAATTATATTGCAAAGAATACCAAGACAAAATATCATCAGAAACATCATTAGATTGATCTGGAACATCACGACATCAGGAACATGGAATTGATAAGAAACATTACGATATCAGGGACGAAATTAAAGTTGACATAACAAGAAACACATAACAACACGGTCACATTACAAAATGGACACATTACAACACAGAGAGATTACATTTACAGGTAGACACAAAGACAACAGAGGTGAAATAAACACAAAACAATCAACAAGTAGCTTATAATAGCCAGCAAAGTAGAGTAGTGATCAGGAACCTCAGGAACATAATGAAACTGATCTGGAACATCAGGACATCCGAATATCAGTAACACAAATAAATTGATCAGGAAGATGAGGGTATCAGGAACACAAATAAATGTGATCAGGAACATAATTAAAATTGACAGCAGGGTTACTGCAAAAATTGATAAAACTATAATTCTGTAAACGTTTTCCCTATAATTTCCATATCAAAAATCTGGAGGCGGTCAGGAAATTCTCACACACAAAAGAAGATTCTGACATCACGCTACAGATATTGCAGTTGTAGTTGGCAACCAATAATCTAATATTACGCAAGAGAGATTTTTTAATTTTATGAATTGGATCGGAAAATGAAAACAGATCATAGTAGTCATTATACAATTTACACAGGACATGTATTAGATCTACAAAATGATAATTTCAATGGTATATAATATCTTGTGACCCGATTAGGAATATTAAAATTTATTTCATTAATAAGAAAGCATGAGTTTATTTCACCATTAATTAATTTTACCATAAATGTAATATTTAACATTACTCTTCTAGTTTGAAGTGTAGGAAGATCTATAAGTTTCAATCATATTGTGGCAAATCAGTGTTATTACTCCAATCCAGGCCACGCAAAGCAAATAAAAGAAATTGTTTCTGAACTGATTCGAACACACAACAGATGCATACTCAAGGGTAGGCCTAACGAGGCTAGTAAATAAACGTTTAGTAACATAAGGATCATCAAATTCCTTAGACCACCTTTTAATGAAACCTAAAAGAGATTTTGCCTTATTAACACAAGAATCGATATGTAAGTTAAACTGTAATCTATGATCCAATTACACACCCAAATCAAGAAAATTTGTAACATTTTCAAGACATTTACTATCAATATAATAAACTGTATGAATCAACGCTGCTCTACCAAAGGATAATTTTTTCGTTCTACAGTTTAATTTTTTCGACAAGTTTTTATATGAATCGATTTCAGTATTTAATTGTCTTTTCAAAAAGCTATACAACTACAAAATCGAATAAAAGCTCGCCAAGAAATAGCAAATCCCCAGCCCACTTTTGTGCCAAAAACCACTAGGTCATGCAATTTGATGGCATTTCTTTCAACTTTGATAAATTGACTAAAACCAAAGTTTTTTGTCTCTATATTTATAATCACTCAGATGTGAAGTATTGTTTTATTACCACGTTGTTAACCAATTGCGCAATGAGACCGAAAATAGAAAATTTTTTTGATAAAGTTTTGATATTTTATCTTACTATCCTAGGGTTTCGGAATAATAATAATATGAATCCATTAATCCTTTTGGACGTGGGGTCACATATGTCCCCAAGTTAACAGAAGACGGTTTATTAAAAAAACTCAAATATTTTGTAAGTGGTGCTGAATTATTAGATGCGACGCTCAAAATATAAAAACCAAATGTGCAGGTCTTCCATGCTAAAAATTTGTGTTAAATCCGAGGACGTTAACCCATTATTTGCCAAGGCCAGCTTTGGATTTTAAGATATTTTTACTTCGCAGCAAACAGATGATGATTTCACAACTACCCCTCCGGCTTTAATTTGGAGCAATGAAGAGGTCCAAAATCAGGAACAACTTTCTTTCTTTAAAGATGATGGCGGGAAAGCAAATTCAGTGCGGTGTATAAGAAACATACAAAAATCCAAAAGAAACAAAAAAATTATTACGTCTATTAACGAACACCATAACGATATATAAAACAAGTAAGAAAATTATAGTCGGTCTAGACCGACTATATGATACCCTATACCAAGCGTTTAGAGACCCTATCTCATAGGCCAAACTAACTGGACATAGAAAATAAGCATAAACCAAATTTGAGTGGGATTTTTATTAATTTTTTTGGCTGCAGATATGAAAAACTTCATATCGGGTGCTATATCTATATGGGGACTAGGCCCAAAAATGGACCGATCCTGACTATGTTTGGTAAAGTCTCTTGTATTTTGCAAAAATATATACAAACAAAATTTGAGAAGAATCAGTGCAATATTTTTGTTTTTTGATAGATTTAAGTGAAAATCGGGAAGCAGCTCTATATGGGGCCTATGACTAAGAGTTTTCCAATAGGGATAATTTTTTGACTACTCATTAATGGATGCAATAAACGCATACAAACCCAATTTGGATCTTATGGCAATTTATGTCGATTTCATAGGGGTCATTTGTATGGGGGCTAGGTCTGAACATGAACCGATTCTCACCAATTTCAACAGCGTTCATTCTATGGTCGATAAAAGCTTAAGCTTTGATTACAAAGTTTACATGGACACACAGACGGACGGACGGACGGACGGACGGATCGGTATAATAAAAGATGGGTGTAGGTCAAATATTTTTGGTAGTTACAAGCAGCAGCACAAAATCATTACACCCAAACCACACAGTGGTATAGGGTATAAAAAATTTATAAAGTTATTGAAATAAAGAAAGAAAACCTTGAATTTAAGGAAAATGAGCTCGAGCTTACGAATTTGTTAGTTGAAATTGAAAATAAAACCCTTACATAAAGTAAAGGGAACAAGATATAAATGAACAAATTAAAGAGGTGGATCTAAAAATACGAATAAAGGAGTAAAAAATGTTAAATACGCATCTTGAAATGCAAACTTTATGGATCGGTGGCATTTCGCATTTTTTTCGTATGATGTTGATATTTGGATTTTCGTCGAAATCAGAATATTACGAATAAAAAAATCATGTGAGTCCGATCACAGGGAAGATGTGTAAACATCTAGTAATTAAAGATTTTTTAGTCATTTTTATACCCTATACCACTATGTGGTTTGGGTATAATGACTTTGTGCTGCTTTTGTAACAACCAAAAATATTTGACCTAGACCCATCTTTAATTATACCGATCGAATCAGAATCACTTTCTGAGTTGATTTAACAATGTCCGTCCGTCCGTCCGTCCGTCCGTCCGTCCGTCCGTCCGTCTGTGTGTCCATGTAAAGCTTGTAATCAAACTGCAGGTCGCAAATATGAATATATTTTGATGAAATTTGGTAGATAAGCTTTTATCGGCCATGGGATGAACGCTATTGAAATTGGTGAGAATCGATCTATGTTCCGACCTAGCCCCCATACAAATTACCCATATGAAATCGACATAAATTGCCATAAGATCCAAATTGTCATATAGATCTTACTCAAATTGGGGTTGTATGCGTTCATTACATCCATTAATGAGTAGTCCAAAAATGATCCCTTTGATCCCATACAGAGCTGCTTCCTGATCTTCACTTAAATCTATTAAAAAACAAAAATATTGCACTGATTCTTCTCAAATTTTGTTTGTATATATTTTTGCAAAATACAAGAGACTTTACCAAACATGATCAGGATCGGTCCATTTTTGGACCTAGTCCCTATATAGCTATAGCATCCGATATGAACTTTTTCATATCTGCAGCCAAAAAAATTTATAAAAATCCCACTCAAATTTGGTTTTTGCTTATTTTCTATGTCCAGTTAGTTGGGCCTAAGAGATGGGGTTTCTAAACCCATGGTATAGGGTATCGTATAGTCGGTCTAGACCGACTATAATTTTCTTACTTGTTTTCGTATGATGTTAAGATTTGGATTTTCGTGGAAATCAGAATATTACGAATAAAAAAATCATGTGAGTCCGATCACAGGGAAGATGTGTAAACATCTAGTAATTAAAGATTTTTTAGTCATTTTTTAAAATCAAACAGAAAGCGTCATCTATGTATCACTTATAGCAAAAACTGTTTCAGCTAATTCAACAACACTTTGCTGTAAAACGTTAAAAATATCCCAATATAAACGTATATAAGTGGCACATAGATGACGCTTTTAAAAAAGTGACATAAAAAAACAAAGTTATGCCATAATTTTTGCATTAATACAATCATAAGTCACACAGCGTTATGTGTCAGCTCTCCTCTCACCTATTACGTGTTACACTGTTTTTGTGATTGTATTGTGAAATAGAAATTTACCCCCCTGCGCGTATAGATGTTTACACATGAAAAAAACAAAGTTGAATCAATTTTACTAATATTTTATTTATTTTTAATGTCTTACTTTATTTTTATTTTGGAATATATATATGTTTTTTGTTTAAATTTTCTCTTTTATCTGTTACATTTATGTAGTGTTGTTAAACATATTTATTTCCGTCTTTTACAATACTGAAATAATAAATAGTTTTGTTTCGTAAATATTAACGAAATTAGAAATATTTACACTGTCGAAATAAATTTCGATACGAAAATAAGGCCCCAAATTATTTTTTGCTCGCGCATGGGTAAATAGTGAGTTTTACAAATTATTTGGTTGTTTGCGCAATATAATTAAGCTCTGAAAATATATATACCGAATAAACCATCCCACAAACCACCTGCAACTGAACTGGAGAATAAGCTTAACAAAAATGTTTTAACTTTTCGAAAGCATTGTTATGATAGGTTTATTTTATTGCGAAATATGGACACTTTTTAAATGTTGTTTTAAAAAGGCTTCACATAGCAACAGCATTTACAGTAATACTGTATGTACATACATACATACATTTTGTCTGGATAAGAGTTTGCCAAATATAATTGCAAACGATTAATGCTGACTACAGTTTTGTAAATGTTTTTGCATATGATATCTGGTTATTTTATTGAAATTCCTCAGTATTTTTATTTTATTTTATTTTCTTTTCTTTTTTTTTTGATAAATTTAGTGATTTTTTAATTCATTAAATATATAAATCTATACTAATATTATAAAGAGGTAATGTGTGTTTGTTTGTTTGTAGGAGGTAATCTCCGTAACTACTAATCTGATCTTCCTGAAATTTTCACAGAATCTTACTGCGGATATGGGAAGTGCTACAGGCTGTATTTTTTAAAAATATTTTTAGTGGGTGTGACACCCCCATACAAAGTAAATTTTTATTATCATATATATTAAGTACTATGATAGAGAGAGCTTTGCAAATTTGTCTCAAAAAAATGGGCGGGATTGGACAAATGCGCGTGGCACCCCCATATAAACTTAATATTAAATATGATATATCTGAATTACTGTAATAGTGAGAGCCTTGGGACTTTGCGTGAGCCGTATCATTACGATTCGGGGGGAGGGGGTAGCGAAGCACACCGGGTTACATCTAGTAATATATAAAGTTTGATTCGTGAGGAATCAACAGAAAATACATATAAAGTAATCGACGATTTTTGAAATTTAGAAAAAAATTGCAAGAAGGCAAGAACTTTTTGAATTCGTTTGTAAATTTAAAAAAAGCACTCCCTCTTAGTGGTTAAAAATAGTCATAGCAAATAAGCTCATATTTCATCATTTGTTTTTATGATTTTAAAAGGAAAAAGAGCTGCTAACGGTAGCAAGGTCTCTGAAAATTACTAATGGCCCAACTGGCGGAAAAGCTATACTGGAAAGGCTCAGGGGACGAAAAAGTGTGCGCAGCCTGTGTGCTGCAAAATCCATAACAAATAAATTATTTCATATATTGTATTCATTGACACATTCATTCACTTTTTAAATTTAATAGATCCTGCAATTTCTATTGGAATTGCCAAGGATGAGTACGTAAAAAAAAGAGAATCATAAATTTATGAAATGATAATAAAATTACTAATAAAAAAAAATATTATTAAATCAAAATAATTGAAAGATAACTTATTAATTTATTGTTTTCATAAGCTTACAAAAATCTTACGAATAAATAAGGTTAATGCAAGCATGATTAGAAAACTATTTTCCTGTAAGCATATTCTATAATTGGACTTCTAAGCTTGTTATGTATCACAGACTAGCAATATTACTGCAAGAGTTCAGTTTTCTTTGTAAAACAATTGTTTTCAAGCATTTCACAATAATATTCACAACACTTTTCTAAATTTAAGGCTTATGGTATCAAGTTTGGTACAAATTGTGTTATTGTGTTGAGTAAGTATATCAAAAAAAATCATTGAAATTAAAGACTTATTCTATTTTTCCAAAAAATATCGAATAATTTATACGTACGAAAGCTGGCGATTTACCTATATGCAATGTATATAAAATATATATAAAATGATCTGGCAAAAGCAGAAATGGATTACGTAATCATATTATCAGAAAACATTATATTAATATTCTAAAAACAGTTCAAGATTAATATCAATTCTACAATTTCCTTTAAGAATGATGCTAGTTCCCGATCTAAAATTTCTGACAGCCCAATATTGGTTATCATATCAAAAGATTTGTACATCATACGCTCTTCAGCAATTGTTGAAATCCAATGGATTTGACGGTACAAAGTGTCCAAAGACAATCAAGAAAAGAGTGTTGGAGTATGGTGATAAGATCTGCTAGCAAACTGTTACAGAATTATCAGAAGGAGAAGTCACCACCTGCTTCATGTACATCTTTTAAAAATCGACAGTTTATGAATGTGAATGTCCACTCATATGATGAAGTATTTTGGAATCTTGGATTGGTAAAAATTGAAGGATCGATGACTGCTGGAAAATGTATAACGTATATTCAAAATAAACTTCAAGATTCCAGTATTGCAATAGAAAATATTATTTCCATTACTACAGATGGTGCCGAAGTAAAGAAAACGGTAGGCAGATTACTGAATCTAAATGATCAATTATGTTTACCCCAGGGCATCCAGTAATCAGTAATTAAGTTTCTGTATAAAATATCTATTTCGGGTAATATTTCCGCAGGAAATCAAGAAGTGGCTGTTATTGAATTTGAACGTAGTGAGAAGAAGAAAACGAAGTAATAAATGTTATTGAGAATACATCAAATTTCGGCTTGCAAATTCAGTATCAAAGAAAAATTATAGCCTCTAAAAACGTGTTAAAGATGAATATAAAAAGAGAACTTACGCTAATCCTTGACACAAAACCATGGAGGAACAGTTTGTTGATAATGTTGGAAAGTATTTATGAAATTAAAAGTTGTGTTCCTAATCTAATCTATGTCAAATTTGATATCGGTAATTTTACCGAAATACCGATTTTTCTAAGTATCGGTAAATTTCTTACAACTAGTAATAACCCTACAACAGTCAATCAAAACTTTGTAAATGCTAGCTGTATTAAAATTATTGGAGACCTTATCTCTTCCCTATCTCTAACTAAGTGGATATAGAAAATAAGCAGAAACCAAATTTGAGTGTTCATATCGGAAGCTATATTTATATGGGGACTAGGTCGAAAAATGGAGCGATCCTGACCAGATTTGGTAGAGTCACTTATATTTTGAAAGAAAATATACAAACCAAATTTGAAAAAAAACTGTGCAATATTTTTGTTTTTTGATAGATTTAAGTGAAAATAGGGAAGCAGCTTTACATGGGGGCTATGACAAAGAATTGCCATATGGGGTTTATTTTTGGACAACTGATAAATGGATGTAATGAACACACATAAACCCAATTTGATCGAGATCTATATGATAATTTGGATCATATGGCAATTTAAGTCTTTTTCATAGGTGTCATTTGTATGGGGACTAGGTCTGCATATGGACCGAATTTCACCAATTTCAACAGCATCCATCATATGGTCGATATAAGCTCACGTACCAAATTTTATTAAAATATATTAATATTTGCGACCTTTAGTTTGATTACAAGGTTTACATGGACACACAGACGGACATACGGACGGACGTACATCGCTAAATCGACACAGAAAGTGATTCTGAGTCGATCAGAAAGTGATTCTGAGTCACTCGGTATAGTAAAAGATGGGTCTAGGTCTAAGTCAATATACCCAAACCACATAGTGGTATAGGGTATAAAATGTATAGAGTTATTTCAAATAACTCTCTTAAAGCTCTGCCCCGAAGAGGTTTATAAATACTTTCACGCTTATATACTGCATGTTTAAACCAGGGAAAAATATCTCAAGTCCCGACTAATACAGACATACATATATCCCTTTTGAAATCATTGAGCAAAATTTTCAAATAAAATCTTAAGGCCAAAATTTTAAGTTTCAAGGATGATCACAATATACTTCCAATTCAACAATTAAGTTTTTGTTCGACGCATTACACTAAACATTCATTAGTCAAAATAAAGAGCATAGCAAAAGATAATTTTAAAGATGGAAATTCTACTGCCGTGGTGTTTTAGATATAAAATCGGCATTTAACTCGGTCTGGCATAACTCTTTTGTCCACAAGTTATTCACAATAGCATTAGATTACAGTAAAGCTTCTTCTTAGCAAATCGCTTATTTAGAGTTTATATTGGTGATAAATTCTCCGAAGAATATGATATCCTTGCTGGTTGCCCTCAAGGCTCATACCTTTGATCAATTCTGTATAATATTTTTATACATGATTTCCCCCCGTTGATTGCTTGCGAGGCTTCAGTATTCGCAGATGATACTGCAATTTTAAGTTCAGACTCTCTGTCCAATGATATTTTAAGTAATCTGCAAATGTCTAAATAATGTTATAAGTTACTTAAAAGAACGATAAATTATGGTTAACCCCTTAAAACCCCAATCAATACTATCCTCAAATAAAAAAGAAAGGACTGCTTCCTACCGCAACATAATATTATAGGTGAATGTTCCATATGAAACGAAAGTTAAAAAATTTTTTTCATATCATAAATAGAATTGAACCCTTTTATTTATCGGAAATTTAATCTTAGTATTGAAAACAAGTTACTAATTTAAAAAGATATAATTTATTCAATTCCCATTTTAAAATTTGGTAGAATAAGCTCCAAAAATGACTTATAAATAATTTACCACCACATTTTTCAGCATCACGTTTTCACACATTTTCCAAAATCTTGCTAGTTAGAGATAAAATTAATATCACAGCAGGAAAGATTTTTATACATGTGCAAATACTCAAATCATCACATTAATTATTTATATCCTTAACCAAGATTCCTTAACCATCAACTTTTCCCGATTTTATTGCAAAAAGAATTTCTAAAATGTATATTAAATTTATAGTATTGTTTGTAATACTGCCAAATGCCTATATTTAAGTTGAAAAGTTAAAACTGACTGAGCTCTTCATTCATTAATACTAAAATTATCCAGTTTTAGTAAAGACCCTTTAAAAAAATATCTTTTTATACCCTCCCCAGCACTATGCAGAGGGTATATACAGGTTTGTCACTCCGTCTGTAAGACTGTCTTTTGAAATCACACTCATTCACAAAATAATCCATTTACCTGGGTAAAGTTATAATAATATTTTTTATCATTATTTCGAGCAGCTTGGTATCGAGATATGTCCAAAAAATGAAGACCCCTCTAAAAACTTTAAAAAAAATTGAGTGTATTTGTCGTAATAATTTAGTATTAATTAATCAAATTATAAAATTGTTGCTTTTTAAAATATTTTGTTTACATTTATTATAATAAAACCAATGTGGATGGTACCAAAGATTCGCCACAGCCGAACTTAAGGCTCTTACTTGATTAAAGTACATATTTTTAAAATCGCTTCTTTAAAAAACCTTTTCTTAAAACAGAACCTCTTCTTAAAAAGTATCTCTTCTAAAAAAGTAACATTTTGGAAAATAAACTTTTTAAAAAAGTAATTTTTAAAGAAGTACCTTTTTATAAAAAAGTACTTTTTTAAAGAACTCAGTACTCAGAAGAAACCTTTGTTAAAAAAGTAATTAAAAAAAAAGAAAATACTTTTAAAAAGCACTTTATTTTACCTTTAGTACCTTTTTGTTTAAAAGCATCTCTTTCTAAAAAGTACATTTTAACCAAAAAGTATCCTTTCTTAAAAAAGTAAATTTTCTTTAAAAAGTACATTGTATAAAAATGGGTTACTTTTTAAAAAACGGTTACCTTACTTTTTTTAGAACATAAAAAAGTGTTAAAATGTATTTTATTTTCAATCCGTCGTGAAAAAGTGCAATAGCCATGCATATACATATATAGATATATAGTATATATAGTATATATATATATTATATACACTTCTAAACGTAATGCTTATTGGAGAAATATTTTGATAGAATGCGTAACGGCGGAAGTTCTGTGACACAAAAATCGATTGTATTTGGAAGTTACACTTTAATGGAATGGTAATGAAAACCATTATGAATAAGATTTACATAAACCCACAGTAAATTTACTAAAAGTAATAGTCATCATTTTGAGAGTCATGATTTCGACGTGGAAAGTGAATTAAAATTTTAGTTTAACGTGTAGATTTGTAAAGATGTAAAACCACCTCGAGAAACCAAGACTCCTAACACAAAATTAAACTCAGAGGTCTTCATTAATAAACGGAAGTTATTAGTGGATTCAAACTAGTGAGATGTTTTGAACATACATATTTAGAGATGAAAGCATTTTCTTATATATTATCCTCTTCAGCCGCTTGTATATTGTATCCAAGAGGCATAATTTGCTGAACAATTTCGGCAATATCTGTGATCTCATTCTGGGTGCGACCCCTAGTGTCCTGTTGGGAATACAGTGTAATCCTAAAGCTTTATTATCACCAATCCTTGAGCAGACGCTCAGAATGTCCTTATTAGTCAACTTTACCTGTTGTGCTGCAGGCGCGTATTCTAATGAATACTCTGTATATGGTTCCCCTTCTAGGAATAGGGTACTCACTAATTCTCCTATTAATTCTGGGCATGTAATCACCACACGCTGATTATGTTGTGATTTATGGTTCTTTGTAGTTCCTTCCATGCCTGGCGGTAGGTCTTATTCTTGGATATGAAATCCGGCTTTGCTCTGACTCTCCGTTATTTTCATCTAGTCTTCAGATACTTTTTGCTTAGTGTGGCTATTTTGTCATTCCACCAATAATTTTCGATGTTCCTTTGAATCATACTTTCCCTTGGAAGCATAACACGCGGTTCTGAGAGCCTCCCAGATTTTTCGATTCATACTGGACACCGTCCGGTTTCAATAATGTTGTTGGATAAGACTGCTGTAAAAGGTACCACATCGAGCTTATCTTTCACCCAGCCTTTAAATGACATTTTTCCTTTGGAATCCCCAGTCTACTAACTACACACAAAATCTCCTTTGCGGTAAGTTGCTTCCTTCCCTCACCAGGTTATCGATGAGCCTCTTTTCTTTAGTCGAGTCATACATACGACACGGTATTAGAGCGTGGTAAAGTGCAACAAACCGCAAATCGCTTCAAAAAACCCAAAATCAAATTATTAAAATCTTGTGGAAAAATCAACAATGTAATAATTACATACACAACTACATACTTACCAATGATATCACCGGTCACAACAGAAGCAACAATCCCAACAACATTCTAAATGCCACACCAAACAACTTAAACAATAACAAAACGCCACACGAAAACGTACTCTAAAACGACATAAACATACCCTACAGCTACAGTGCGTCATATAACGGTAACAACACACCTATCAACAATATGTGCATCGTATACAACAGAAACAACGACCACGACATTATTCAAAACGCTACATCAAACAACTTAAACGACAACACGACCAACAAAAACAATAACAACACGGTACACGAGAACATACTCGAGAACAACATAAGCATACGATACAACTATAATGCGTCATAACAACAACAATACGCATAACAACAACAGGTACATAGTTTACAATTACTTAAATGATAACATACCCAATAGCAACAGCAACAACACACCACACTAAAACGTACTCTACAACAACATAAACATACCCTATAGCTACAGTGTGTCATACGGCAACATAAACAACAATCACAACATTATTGAAAACCCCACAAAAAAAACAGAAACAGCAGCATCATAAGCAACAACACCAACTACAGCATAGTGAACAATCCACTCTCCTAACAATGATATTGGTAACCGGCCTAAAAAATCGCCAGTAAACTAAATATAATGAATATAAATAGCATCTACCGCTCAACCTTAATCAATGAGTTTTATACCGACTCCCGTTTTATAGAGTAAAAATCAGAAAAACTGCAATTTTTTTAAATTTAGTAAAATTCATTTTCAATAACCTTAAGTCCTGCAGATAAGCCAAAAGGCTTCGCGGGAGTAGTAACAAGTTTTGTTTAAATAAATATAATAAAAATAAATAAATACAAACAAAATTATTGATATATTCGGTGATGAAGAAGTGGTGGAGTCATTGGATCAGGAAACTAGGATGACCGAGGTACTGACAGAGTGCAGGGAGTTCGATAAAATTACCACAAAGGAGGACATATTTCCAAATGGAACGCATTTTCGAGTCTGCGATAAAGAGATTGAGGAAAGGATGTGGTGGCACAGAGATCACAATGCTTAGATTACCACTATCACTGGCTAACAGAGTACTAAAGGACGGAAGGATTAAAACCGTCTTCCACAGCGAGTATGACTTAAAAGATGCTTTAAATATTGGACTTTGAGGCACACGGCCTTCGTTTGCACTAGTACCAGGAGAGATCTGTTGTTGGAAAGGTACACGCATGTTAAGTAACTTTTGGCCGTTAAACTGTTAACGCCATATGAGATAACTAAGAATGCTTTTAGCAAAAACTTATCTTAGACCTGTTCTTCTTTATGGCTGCGAAGTATTTGCAAACCGCAATAGTTTCGATTCTAGAATGTGCACATTGATGACCTTCTAAAAACACTTGTCTCACTCTAATTTGGCTGAACCAGATTATTTATTTAAGTTAATAAAATTTGTGGAAAGAATCTTGTCCAACCATTCCGTAATTATGATGTGTCAAAGAGACAAATTACCTAGTACATACATCGTTTTAAAAAGGTATTATTAAAATTATCTATAGATATAATTTATTAGTCTGTGTGTTTTTCTTTCCAGAGTTTTCTGAAGCCCCCTGATGACATAGAATGATGAAAATTGGCATACTTATAGCGCCAACTCCCAGATGAACCTAACAAAAGAGATTTATTACTTTTGGTCTGGAGAGGAAGGGCGTGGCAATTTTAATTTTTTACATTTCTCCATATTTGTTAATGATTTTATAGGGGTTTTATCCTTTCCAGGGCTTTATAAAGCACCATGATGAAATTTTGCACACAGACAGTGCGTACCACATAATGGTGCATAGTGAAGGCCGATTCTCAATGTTTGGTTTGTGAGCTGGAGGCATAGGAAAAGCGTTTTTAAGAATGAATTTCTTTCAAAAATAATAATCTGCTGACCTACAAAGTTAAAAACTGGCACATATTTAGTACTAACCACATGAAAGATTTATTTGAAGATAGATCTTTAAAATTCGGTCCTTTGGTTGAATGGCGTAAAAAACATATTTTCAACATTATATCAATTTTTTTCTACAACCTAAAATGAATCAGCTATCATCTTCGGACTCCTAGAAGATGATTCAGTTTGAGAGCTAACTTTAGAAGAAGCTGTAGATATGAGCATACCTCATACACTTAGACAACTTTTTGGAATTTCGTGTAGAAGAATTGGCATTCCAGCAAAAATGTAATGAATTTGGATATGAGACTGGCGAAAATATTAAGCTGCAGCAGAAATTGAAAAAGAATTACTGGCTATAGCTTGGGGTGTAAAATATTTTAGGCCATATATACATATATGGAAAAGAATTCGAATTTTTCATTTACTTTAACTTTTTCATATACAGTTTTAATGTACAGTTTAAATGTAATATTCACATCATATATTCGTGTGGTGCTCCGGAGTTTTCTTATACATGTTAGAGTAGTATCGGCTTAGTGGGCGTGGCACCTCTCATACAAAGTAATAATCAAATATCACATATCTGGAGAACTACGATAGGGAGTGCTTTGAAAATTTGCGTGATATCATTTGTTATCAATGTAAATAGCCTTGCCGAAAATCGCCGGGATTGGATTAATGCCCGTGGTACTTCCCGAATAAAGTGCATTTTCAGTATCATATATTTTGAGTAATATAAAAGGGAGAGTAACGATACTTTGTGCGAGTTCAATGGTTATTAGTGTGAGCAGCCTTACTGAAAATGCATGGTATCGTATCAGTATGTGTGCCACCTTCCATACAAAATAATTGTTCGATATCATATATTTCGAGTACTATAACAAGGATATCTTTGATAATGTAGGTGATATCATCTGTTATTAATGTAAGTAGCCGTGCTAAGCGTGATAGCTCCCATACAAAAGTAACGACTTTGATGTCACTCGTCTTGGCTAAAATATATTTTTAAGGTGGGATAGCTTTGCCCATCACTTCTTCGGGTATTGCTGCTACTTTATTGGATGGCGAAATAACTGCTCATCCTGCACTTAAATTGCCATTAAATATACAGACCAATGGTAATGCAGCATGCAATATTCTATCGCAGTCATGTATGACTAATGTCCTTAAAAGATGCCAAATTATATTATCGGATGAATGTACAATGCCACATGAACATTCATTAGAAGCTTTAAATCATACATTGAAAGCTTTGAAAAGCAACGACAGATCCTTTGTCGGTAGTCTCATTTTTTTATCCAGAGATTTTCAATAAACACTTCAGGTTATTACACGTTCCATATATGTAGATGAAATAAAGGCATATTTCAAAGCTTTATCACTGTGAAACAAGGCTCACAATTTCCTTATATTAGAGAAGGAAAAATTAATGTAAATCCAATGGGTCAGAAAATCAAGTTGCCAAATAATTTTTGTATCATTGTGGAATTAATACAAAATGTGTTTCCAAATATTCGGATAATATCTTCAACATCATTAACGAAATGGCAAATAGTGTTTTCAATATCATAAATATCTACATTCAAAACCAGGGACCGTAATTATTATGAGTTTTATAATAAAAATTACACAATAATGATTACTAGCAGATTCCAGCCCTCGAAATTTGAGCGGCAGTACTAGGAAATTTCAATTTTTTTTAAAGATCGTAAAGGTATGCTAATCAATTATAGCCAATTAACAAATCAACACAAAAACCAAACTCATTTTTATTACAAACACATTAACAAATATAATAAACACACACATAGCATTTTATAATTATATGTATGTGTTAGTACCAATTTAAAATGCAATTTACTCAAAATAAAGGAAAATATTTAAAAATCTGTAAATCTACCAAACGGCTAAAAAGAAATACCTTTCACACAATATACGCTTGGTCAAAATCGGGATAAACGGTAACGTCTAGATATATAATGAGCTTGGTAGAGGAAAAGTACAATAACATTAAAGCCGAAATTGTAGCCACACTCAACTATTGTCCAAAGCCAGTTTGCTCAAACAAAAATATTGTGAAGTATTTGGAGGAAACAAAAATTTCAATACCCGTATCTGTACCAGCTGGCCAAAGTGGTGCACTCTGTTCCTGCCACACAAGTGAGTGTTGAAAGATCCTTTTCTGTATTAAAAACAATGCCTACGGATCAAAGATGCAACCTATCAGACGAGTCGTTGGCGAAATTACTTTTTGTAAAATTAAATAAGAAATAATTAAAAACAAATAAAATTGATTTTAAAAAAACTTTTTTCGCCTTGGTTGGTTCCTCTGGATTTGTTTTATGAAGATATGCAACAACTATGTTGGTAAAAAACCTCACAAAAAAGTCATAAATTGAAAGTGAGTTTTATTTTGAGCGAAAAAAATAAAAATCATATATAATGATTATTTTTAAGTTTTATTTTTTTTGCTAAAAAAAAAAATGATTATGGCTGATTTTTATTATTACTCAAAAATAATCATTACCATTGAAGAAAACTTTAAAAATCAAAAATTTAATAATCATGACGGATATGCAAAGATTGTCGAAAAATAATAATAATGGTGCAATAAATTTTTTTTATGTCTGTTCTGATTGATTTTTTGATTTAAAAAACGAACAATAATCACTATTTACGGTCCCTGTTCAAAACATTTTCGAATCTCCGTTATTTTCATTCAAGTCAATTGATACTGTGGATTGAATTTTCCAACTGAATTTTTAAATTCACTTGATTTGCCAGATCTTCCATTACATAATTTAATCTGAAAGTTAGATTACCAATCTTATTGCTTCGAAACCTAAATGGACCAAAATTATGTAACGGAATGCGATTGGTAATCAAGAAAATATTGCGCAACACTATCGAATCGCAAGTTTAATGGGGAGCATGTTTTATTTCTAAGAATTCCCGATGATTTCAACAGATTCTACAATTGCATTTAAAAGCTTCACATCCCAATTTGTCTACCATATGCAATGACAACCAACAAATCTCAAGGCCAGTCGATGTGAGTCTGCGGCTTGAATTTGGTCAATTATATATATGTAGCCAGAAATGAAGAAATAAAAACTATTATCCGCACATTGATAAAGAATAAGTTATTGTTTACTAAGATCAGACACACCTCGCCTGAAGTACAAATAGGTTGACCTAAAATGCCAATAAAAACGGGAAGCGGCGTTTTGTTGGCAGTTAATAGTACATGAAATGCCCACTTGAATTGAAATCCTAACTGATCCTTTTTTTTAAGATAGGTGGATTTACGCTTTTTCGTACATTTGCAACCTAATTAAGCGATATTGTTTCCACATCATGTATCGATATAAATATCGTGGCGCGTTTTTTAAGGTGGTATCCCCTGTAGGCCTAATCCACTGCGAAATACTTACTTTCTATTAAAATTTTTTGAAGAAATAAAATTAAACATAACTGTGACATATTTCTACAAATGCTGTGAAGAAAAAGTAACTACCGCTTTTTTTAACGGCTGGAATATCATGAATAATTTATTACATCTATTTTGAATCTTTCCAAAAATTTTAAAATTTCTCTGTGAGCAGATTCACCACAACAGATTTTGACCACAAACCCAAATCTTCGTTGTTTAATAATGAAATGCCCTCTTTCAAGTGATCAAGTATAATATGAATTTTTCGAGTGTGAGATGTTCAGTACTTTCTACATCTTTGAGGAGTTTTTTGTAGTTCTCATCTAAATCGGTAATATCTGCACGGTGCGGGGAGAAACAGTCATGTACAATTTTATTTATTGTTTTAAAAGCAGCGACGATGCATTACAAATGGAATGACAAACCTATATATACCCCCTGCCACTGAGGTGTGGAGGGTATAATAAAAAATATTATAATGTATTTACAACTCAACGAAAAATTTTCTTTTATACGATTTTCTTAAATTATCTTGTTTGTATGGTTCATTTTTAATGCTCCAGCAATAGTCCGCCCTCATATGGATATCCCGATGACCCTGGTGCAGCTCCTCTATAGTGCGAATATCTTGATGGAAACATTCACCTTGTTCTTCGCTGAAGTCTCCAAGACTTTGAGGGAAACAATCCAAATGACTGCGTAGATAGTGTACCTTAATGCTCATATTACAACCAAGCTGCTGGAAATCTGACAACGTGGCCCGAATATTGCTCATCCTTTTTATTTCCCAGGAAATTGTGCAAACAAAATCATTCCAAGCATTTCTTTCAATATCTGTCGTGGAACTACTAAAGTTTTGTTTACTACTTAATTTTTTTAATTCTGAGAATCACAAAAAAGTCATGAACGTTTTTTCCTTCACTTCAAAATGAGATATCTTCACTTAGTTGTGAATAAAGGCGAAACGCGTTCATCGATTTTTATGGTCTGTGTCTCATTTTTTCAGAGGTTAGATGACTTTTCGTGAAAGTAGTAAGACTTTACACTTTTGCCAGTTTTGGATTTTTCATGATTTTTAAATATACATACATACAAAATTCTAATTTCGTTTTTTATTTTATTTTTTTACTTAAACAACATTACTCAGCCATATTTTTTTGGTCTGTTCTAAAAACTTGATTGGTTTCCAAAGGTAACAATTCATCATTAAAAAATAAAATTTTAAATCACTAAAAAATGGTGAACCGTTTTCAAGTTATTCCAATATATGTAGTGGAAGTGCCTTAAGTTTGGACATAACGTTATATCGCGAAAAGTCGAGCTGATAGAAAAAAACCAAGTACTATTTCGATTCAGCATCCCAAATAACCTTAAAAACAACATTCAGTTCTTAATCAACAAAAACGATGTTCTCTTAAATTACAATTTAAGAAAATCTTAAAATCTTATTGAAATCGTGATTTTTATCAATTGAGTTTTCTCAGTTAATTGTGAACAAAATCAAAAGTTGTGCACCGATTACAATGAAATAAAGCTCATTTCATTCGAAATATGTTTGACTAAATGCCTTAAGACCAAACCTGTGAATGAATTCTTAAAGAACAAAAAAAATTTTTTTTTTTTTGAAAACTGTTCTTTTTTTTTCAAAACTTCCACGATATCTCTGAAATTGCTGGGCAAATTTAAAACAAATGTAAGCAGGGCTTAAAGATAATATTGTTGATGAGTTTTGGATTTTTTAACGGAATATGATGAACCATTTTCTGACCTTTTTTTTAAATCGATGCACTAGATGAAGGAGGACCTGCGCCACAAGAATGACGCACGCCTTTGCCAATTTTTCGAAAACAATTGCTGCAAATGTTTATGAACGACCTTTTTTCAGTATTACTTTGTCGACTTGTAGACGGAAGTTGAGCATTTGAAGCAGCTTCATAAAGACCACAGTTTTCACCTATTATAGTAAGTACGTGCATGATCTCTGCCCTTTACTACTTTGGAATGACCTTTGAATCGTGACGTTAGACATAAAAACAATTGCAATCATAACAGATTCATAAGGAAACGGATTTTTTTCGGTCTGTGGGTAGTAAATTTAATATCTGCATTTCTGCATGTAATACATATTAGTTTTTATGGGCGTATGGGGTCACTGATGACTAAAAAATTAGTGTATTTCTATAACGATAGCATATGTATGTTAAAATTAAGAACTTTCTACGAGTAAAAATTCAAAATTCGTAAATATATGAGATAGAGATATTTTTGTAATGAAAGAAAAACATGATTATACGTCCTCTGTCTTGTTTTTAAAGTTCTAATTTGTTGACTATCTTATTGATGATACTCTTAATCCGAAATAACGGTTTTCTTCTTTTTAGTATACACAACAAAATTGTTTTTTTTTTTTTGTTAATTATCGTGTATAATAAAATAATACTTATAATATATTAAAAACATAAAAATAGTGACAAAGTGAAAAATAAATTTTGAGGCAAATATATTGCAATATTAAGAAATAATATTGAAATTAACAACAGATTTTTGATTATTTATATGAGGTATATGTGGATACAATAAAATACGTTTACTGCAAACGCCTTTTATGTATTCATACAGATTTTCTTAATATTATACCCTGTTTCCATAACACAATTCGTCACAGACGAACGAAAATTTGTTTGTATTTTGTTTTTGTTCTTCATACAAATTTTCGTTAGTCTGTGACGAATTGTGTTATGGAAACAGGGTATTAGTTTTTTCCCGCATCCGATTTGTAAAAACAACCTGCAACAATTTATGGTTCTTACGATATGGTCTACATATCTCACGACGGAGGGACATCGCTAAATCGACTCAGAAGGTGATTATTCTAAGTCAATCGGTATAATAAAAGATGGGTCGAAGTAAAATATTTTTGGTAGTTACAAACATCAGCACAGTCATTAAACCCAGACCACCCAGTGGTATAGAGTATAAAAAAATAACTTAATAACAGTGTTTAAATATCTTTAAACAATAATTTTAAATTCCTGCGTTTTTTTTTTATATTTGTATAAAAAAAAATTTGATTAAAGAAGTTTAACTAATATTCCAAATGTTTCATGTTACATGCGAGTAAATATAATAGTTTCTTTTTCATTTGGCTTAATCAATAAGTCCGTGACTTATCGAACTTTTCGATAAGTCAAACATCAGCACAGTCATTAAACCCAGACCACGCAGTGGTATAGAGTATAAAAAAATAACTTAATAACAGTGTTTAAATATCTTTAAACAATAATTTTAAATTCCTGCGTTTTTTTTTATATTTGTATAAAAAAAAATTTGATTAAAGAAGTTTAACTAATATTCCAAATGTTTCATGTTACATGTGAGTAAATATAATAGTTTCTTTTTCATTTGGCTTAATCAATAAGTCCGTGAAATGCAACACTGCTCCCATCAAGTACCACCTGTTAATAGACTACTGTAAAATTTTGAGCAAGTTCCGTCATTTACTTGCAATTGAGGTCAATACACCCGAAAATGTCGAAAAAACCACAATATGGTGTTGGCCGATCGAAGAGTAAAAGTGCGTGGGATTGTTGATGTCATAGGCATTTCATATGTGTTATGTCCCTATAAATAATAAGGCACGCGTTACAATCTATATAACTTTATTTAACAAAATGATATTTGATGAGAGTATAATGCAAGTAGAAAAACGATCTTGTCTCGATGACTTATATACACGAACTAGGCAGAATAATATACATATACATGTTACCATGGAAGTTAAGTTGACAAACCGTAATAGAAAACAATAACATAGAATAGAGTTACCAGGTATATATTATTGATACTACAATCTCCCATGCGTAATATATGACGTGGTCAGAAAAAAGCGCTGGTGGTCTTCGCATCCTGCTCGATCGTCTCGGTGTAACTTCTTGACTGACAGATATTGAACCCCCTTTTGCCGATTGTTGATCAATAACGAAACCTGGTACCTGGTGTTCGATGTGAATTTCTTCAACCCTCCGTTTTGGCTTTTCCAGGAGTACTTCCCCTGTGGGCGTTTCCTGTGGATATTCTATGCTGGACTTGTGTAGCTGACTTATATGTCGTTTTAGCTGGTATCCGTTATATAATTTTACTTGGTGGTGAAGACGGCCAAACTTTTTGATTATAGTACAGAATTTCCATGCTGTTTTATTTCTGGTGTACCAACACACTTGGACTCTTTCTCCCACACTTAATTGACGCACCATGGGTAAATTCGCCGTGAGCTTTGACTTTCTCTGTGGGCGTATCGTGTTTAGTTTAATGCGTACCTGTCGTCCTAGATATAATTGAGCAGGTGTTCTTCCGTTAGCAAGGGGTGTGGCTCTGTATCGCAACATAATCTCTTGAACCTTTAGGTGCAATGGCATTTGATCCTCTTCCATAGCTTTTAATTTCTTTTTCAGTGTTTGGATGTATCTTTCTGCCAAGCCATTCGTAGCAGGGTGTCCCGGCGCAGTAAATTTTTGCACGATGCCATTATCCTCGCAGAAAAATTGAAGCATTATCTGAAACAATCACTTGTGGTAAACCATGAGTTGAAAATATGTTTTGCAATAGCATGATTGTCTTTTCAGTTGTTGGTGCCCCCTTTATTACCATCACTTCCGGCCATTTGGATTTTGCGTCCACGAGAACGAAAAAATTATGATTTTGAAAAGGACCTGCGTAGCCTATGTGTACTCGTTGAAAATTTTCAGTTGGTTCCTCCCAATGGTGTGTGGTTACCTTTGGTGGGTTGCTTTTGACGGTAGCACAATTGGAGCAAGCTCATACTAGTTCATCTATGTCCGAATCGATTCCTTTCCATACGCAATATTTCCGTGCCAGTTGCTTCATTTTGACTATATTTAAATGTGTGTTGTGCAATTCTTTTAAAATTTGTTTTCGTATGTTAAGCGGTATTACGACTTCGAGTTCCCCGTTCAGTAATTCTTGCTTTAATTTGTAAAGTTCCGGATCCTTGTTGGTTTCCATCGCAATAGATATCGCCGTAATTGAAAATGTAGAAATTTCGTTTATTGTCTGGTCTTGAATCGTTCTAATTTCTTCGTCTTGAAAATTGTTAAAATTAGATTTGCAGTTTATCGGTTTCCTTGTCATTGCTGGTGTTTTCGCGTTCTGGTGAAAAATCCTTGATAGAGGTCGATTATCAGTTATCAGTGTAAACTCTCTCCCATGTAAATAAGTGAAAAATTTTTGTACTGCAAAAATAATTGCCAACGCTTCCCGATCGAGTTGGCTATAATTTTGCTCCGCTTTTTTCAGTTCTCGAGAGATGAAAGCCACCGGACGCTCTTCTCCATTCATTATATGGGACAATACGGCCGCTGCTCCCACTGGACTAGCGTCACAGGCTAACTTTACTGGCAGTTCTTCGTTGCATGGGACTAGAATTCTATCTGCGACAATTTCTTGTTTTAACCTATCGAAAGGTTGCTCACATTGACTCGTCCATATGAATTTTCTGCCTTTTTCTAGAAGGTGACACATTGGAAAAGTTATTGTTGATACTTCTGGTATAAAACGCGAGGAGTATGTGATCATTCGAAGAAAGGGTTCTGTTGATGTGTTAGAATCAGCTGTGCGTGCTATGTCATTGATATCGATTGCATTTGTTGACGTTCTTCTTTTGAGCCTATCCTGAATACATACTTTTTGTACGTGGTTTACCTTACCACATGATCGACATTTAAAGCTGTGCCTGTTGATTTTGCAATCTCCCGCTAGATGGTAATCTCAGCCACATCTTAGACACAAACCTGCTTATCCTAATCCATTGTAATCTATTCCTTTTGGTGCCTGTGTTCTTCTGCCGTTGCCGTTGGTGTTGCGACCGCGATGTATATTGGCATCTGTTTCCCTTAGCTGATGTACTTCAGTTGATACCGAATTATGTGTAATTACCTTGCTGTCGATTTTTGCCGCTTCTATCGTTGTTGCTTTTTGAACAATGTCTACAACCGTCGCTTCTGGTATTTGTAATAGTTGCTCGCGTAGATATGTGTTCATCACGTATTCCTCTAATGATCTGCGACCGAAGAAAAATGTCGGCAACTGACTTTTTGCACTCACATACACACCCACATTCACATGCACTTCTCTTTAAAATTGCAACAAATTCAGAGACTGATTGGTTTTCATTCTGTATTTGACACAAAATTTGTGCTGTTTCACCAAAACATTGGGTTTGGGACAGAAATATTTCTCCAAGACCTGAATAATTTGGTCATATTTCATGTTGCTTACATTCTGTGATGCCGCTAACGTTGAAAGAAGTGCGTATGTACTGGGGCCAATATATTGTAATAACAATTTGGCGCACATGTTTTTGTCTACCCATATCTTCTTAAGCTGGAAATGCAATTCCAACCGCTCTTTGTACGTCTTGAAGTTTTCCGTTTTCGGGTCGAAGACGTCGAAGTTTGTAATTACATTTATGTTACTAGTTGATGGCTGTTGTGCTCGACTTTGCATAGCGGCAGTCATGTCGGCCATCGCTTTTATTCATACGTTTAGTTGAGCCGCATCCATTTTTGGTTTTAGGTTATGGACGAATTAGTGTGTGCTTGAATTATTGTTTATAGAACTATTGTGTGGTTGAATCTATGTGGCACTTGATTTGACGAATTCGATGACTTTTGCTACCGTTCGCTTTTTTTTTTTTCTTTAATCCTCGTCGCCAATCTATTTGTTATGTCCCTATAAAAAATAAGGCACGCGTTACAATCTATATAACTTTATTTAACGAAACGATATTTGATGAGGGTATAATGCAAGTAGAAAAACGATCTTGTCTCGATGATTTATATACACGAACTAGGCAGAATAATATACATATACATGTTACAATGGAAGTTAAAGTGATAGTTGACAAAGCGTAATAGAAAACAATAACATGGAATAGAGTTACCAGGTATATATTATTGATACTACAATATGGCAGTGTGGTTTCGATTTTAAATGATCAGTTGGGCTTAAGAAAGCTGTCTGCAAGATTAGTGCAGTAATGGTGTGACAACTTCAAAGAATTGCTTGGAGTTGTTGAATGGGCTACGAGTTGGTACTTCATCCGCCATATTCTCCGGATTTAGCCCCCAGTGACTATTTCCTATTTTCAAACCTAAAGAAATGGCTCGGTGGAAAGAGATTTAGCTCCAACGATCTCGAAAAATCCTAGTTTTTGGAAGGGAAAAAAAAATTGGAGAAACGTTGGACTATGTGTATTGAGCTAAAAAGAGAATATGTTGAAAAATATTTTTTCTTTTTTTTGGGAAAAAAAACTGTGTTTCATTCTAAAAGTCACGGACTTATTGATCCGCCCTCGTATTTAAGGTAAAGAAACGAAATACCCAGCTAAAAAAACACAACCGAAAGCAGTCAATAAGATTCAGATCGTGTGATCCAGTGCAAATTTCGATCATTTCCAATTAATTACTCGTAACATATGCTTATCATAAAATGTTATCTTTTATGATGAATACTCATTGGTTTCGAAGCCATCTGCACAATGTTAAGCAAAATTTATTTCTTTAGCGTTCATGGTAAAAGAGTTTAGTTGAGAAGTATAATTCTTGGCACCTATCTTCCATTGGGACTTTCCATTTTCAATACATATTTTTAATCCCTCATTAATATTAATTCTACCTATTTTAATATTAATTATCGTTTTTCCATTATCATTTTTTTGTTTTATTACATAAACTTTTTCATCTCCAAAAATTATTTGGATATTCTCAATTTTAAATTACTTAATATTCGCATTTTTATAAGTTCTTTAAAACCGCAGCCAAAGAAGTACTTATTTGCAAGCAACGACAACGACATTCATTTATGACTTAATTTTTTGCTTTTGGTAGTAATATTTGTTGAGCGGAACTTAGTTTCGTATGAAATGATTCAAAAATTCATGTTAAAACTAATTAGAATAAAATTCTGATAATTGATTAATTTATATTTTAACTAAACTTTTAACAACAGTGGTTGTCACGTTAATCATGTAGTTATGTAGTTATGTAAATGCTAGAGATACTTGTACGAATGTTTTATATATTCAAAATCTTAGACATGCAAGATATGCGAATGGGCCAACCAATTGGTTCCACAAATGTGCTAAATAATAATTTAAAAATTATATTCACGCACGCACACCATAACAACCAATTTTTTGTGTCACTCGCACATCGCTAGGAAAAATATCATTTACACACGAGTAAATATGTACGAGTACATATCTATATATTAGCTACGTTTGTATGTTTATGCAGAATTGTAGTAATTACAAAAGTTTTCTAAAACAAACGTAAAAAACTTTTGAACGACGCTTTTGTCAGTCATTCCATTTTGTTACATTGATGAGCATCGGGGCATTTTCCATAAAAACATGTGTGGGTTTGTGTACTCACACACAATATACGAATACGTTTGTATGTATGAATATACTCGAAGAATATTTCCATAAAAGTTACTCCTTTGAGCACATAACTCGTTTGTGTACATATGGAATTGTCTTTAGTTTTTGTTTGTTTTTCCGAGTTTGGGTTATTCTATCTTCAGGCTGTAAATGTACTCGTTTATCATTATTGTTCATACATACATATATACACACATATGTAAGCATAAACATATATAGACACATATATGAACGCACATAAGAACAAATGTGTCTTTAGCACTTTTTGGTACTCGTATCTTAATGAAAAGTTCTATTCTGGAAATTAGAAAACTATTTGCATCCTCTCACTCTTTACATATTAGTGTCGTCTTGGTGGTTACCTCTTTTCCGCTGAATAAATATTTCATACTGCTCACATGGTCTTTTTGTTAGACTTGTTTCACGCCTGAGTGGATACGATACATGGGAATTTGCTATTGATAATAAAATTGCAATGGCATTGCAAACAATTTCGCTATAATTCGATGCTTATAAAATGTAATCAATTAGCCTTTTTGTACCAATCGCAATAAAATTACACCAATTCCACAACCATCCAGCTATGCTGATGGTAATAAATGTATTTTATAGAATCGTACTGGTACCAAGAATCTCATGCACAGGTACTGCTTTGAAACTGATTAATTGATGAAAAAATATTTTGTAAACGGTGATTTTTTAAGAGCTATAGGAAAGTTTTCCAAAAAAAAAAACACATAAAATTCAGAAAATGCATGAAATCTTTATTTAAATCGATAGTACGGTCCATATAATTTAATGTTTGAAGATTAGGCCAATTTTGGCATACTCTTTTCAACATTTCGGCCGGTATCTCACAAATAAATGCTTCAATGTTGTCTTCCAATGCGTCAATTGAAGCGGGATTGTCTGTATAGACATGAGCTTTAACATAGCCCCACAAAAAATAGTCTAAAGGCGTTAAATCGCACGATCTAGGCGGCCAATTGACCGGTCCCGAACGTGAAATAAAATGTTCAGCGAACTCGCCTCTCAATAAGTCCATTGTTGCGCGTGCTGTGTGGCATGTGGCACCGTCTTGTTGAATCCACATGTCATGCAAGTCAAGCTCTTGCATTTTGGGCAAAAAAAAGTTGGATATAATCTCTCGGTAGCGCTCACCATTCACAGTTACGTTACGATTCGCGACGAATCGATAATTGATGGTCATCATTAACACTGGCCGATACAGCTGCGATATTTTCTTCAGTTCGCACTCTACGTAAGCGTGTTGGTGGTTTAATGTCCAACAATGTAAATTTGGTGCGAAATTTAGTCACAATAGCCCGAATAGCCGCTTCAGTGGGTCGATTAAACTGACCATAAAATGGAAGAAGCGCGCGATGAACTTTCTTAACTGAGCACGCATTTTGATAATAAAATTCAATAACTTGCAAGCGTTGTTCGTTTATAAGACGATTCATGGTTAAATTATAGACCAAACTGAAGATGTTTGACAACGAAACAAAACACGAAACGTGCGTCAGCTGTTAAACCCAGTGTTGACAAAAAGATAATAGCTAAAAAATCACCCTTTATATGGCGCTGACATACTAAAAATTCATAGTGTGCATATTTTCGTACATTGGTATAGAAAATGACTGATCTTTTTCGGTGAAATAATTTGAAAGTGCGTAATTTTTTTGAGTATAAATTGGCCACTTCTAGAATTTTCCCTGGAATAGGTTGAAATTTTCGAAAATTCTTGACTTAAAATTTTCAGTAAAATACATAATTTCATTACGTTTTTGTATATTTGTATGGAAACAGGCTGATGTTTTACGTAATTCGCCGCCAGCACAATCTTTGAAATTTTAAGGACATAATGTCCTCTTATTTGCAATTTTAGAATGTATAAATTTGTACATGTGTGTCTTAAATCTTTTTTGTGAATCGATGTCAAACTTGCATGAAGTGCAATTTTTCATATATTTGTATGATATTTGTCGAACACTATGTTGCGAAATTGCACAATATTGGTCTGAGTGGTCTTCTGCCCCACAATTATTGTCGGAAAGGTTCGAAATTTAAAAGAAATATTCTTACATTTTCAACTCTAAAAAATAAATCTCTTGGCTAAGTCATTATGAGACATTTTCTGCAAAACATGAAATAAGAGCAAATTTTCACACTTTTGTATGGGAAGAGTCTGATCATTTTCGATAGTCGTTCGTCCGAGCCACAATTTTGGTTAGATTACTTGAAATTTGGTGAACGCAATATACTCATATTTCTAACTTTGAAAAGTATAAATGTCAATGGAGTGCATATGTTCATACATTTATATGGAAAGTGGTCGAGCTTTTTCGAGTAGTAGTTTACCAACAGCACAATTATTGTCGGAATACTTTCAAATTTTAAGATTATTATCTCGATATATAAACAGTGTACTATTTTAGAAAGTCGTGCTGAAATTTTTTTTTAAGTTACGTTAAGTTACTTGTTCACCCAGAGCACAATTTTAATCGGAATGACTTAATTTTTTTATGAGTCATGTGTGAATAAGGTCAATTACGGGCAGTGTAAAAAACTATTTTTTTTTTAAATTTTTTTTTTAGTCACTATTTTTTTCGATTGGCAGTTCCTCCAAGCTTAAATTTTGGCGGAATGCTTTGAAACTTAAAGGAAGCGTTTTCTTTATATATATAAAGCTCTAACGAATATAATTTTTTGTTAAGTCATTGTGGAAAATTTTCTGGAAATTATCATCAAACTTCAAATAAGAGCACATTTTCACATATTTGTATAGATAGTGGTCAATATCAGTCGAGTAGCGCTATACCGGCGCCGCAATTTGTTCGAAATGGTTTAAAATTTTTTATGAGTGATATTCTATGAATATAGTCAATTACAGATAGTGAAAACGTCACACGTCAACATTTTTGTCGAAATGATTTAAAAGTTTTAAAACATATCCTCTATATCTATTCAGATTAAAATATTAAAAGTTTTTTTTTCAAGTGTTATTGAAAAATTTTTTGTAAGTAGGCATCAAACATATATGAAGAACATATCGCACACCTAGTTCAAAAATGACTAACTCAAAATTTACATTTTTCGGGTTTATATTCTTAAACTATGCACAATACACTTGTTTATCTATAAAAAAAAAATATCAGTCTGTTTTGTTGTTGTTAACTGTTGCTAAAAAAAACAGTTGTCTTTCTTTTGCCGGTTTTCTCAATGTATCGTAAAACTGCCTGTTACTTAACCAGGACATAAATTTATTGGTCCGATAAACTGCCGGTTAACAATTTTGGTTTTCTCAATGTACCGATAAAAACATTATTTTCAGCTGGCAATGCCTCTCAAAATACATATGAAAGTTGGGAGAATTATTTTCAGTTGGCAATGCCTCTCAAAATTGATACGAAAGTTGGGGGAATAATTTATCTGTACGATAAATAAATAATTGGCAGATGAGTGCCGGTTGAGAAAACCAAATTTCTTTAATCAGCAGTTTCTCGTTGGGATAAAAGATAATCGCCTATTGAGAAAACGGGCACTTATGTTTTAATTGTTTCAATTGTCGATTTCTGAAAAATTAAAATTTTGAGTTGAGTCACTTTTGAACTATATGTGCGATATTATCATACAACGGGTGATCCAAGTAGAGATACTTTTTCAATAGCCATTTTTTGACAGATCACGTGTGAGTCGTGACATGCTGTCATGTTATTTTTGTTTAGTATTGTTTGGCATTTCATCATGGAAAGACTTACGCCTGAATAACGTTTACAAATCGTTCAACTTTATTACGAAAATTCACGTTCTGTGAAGAATGTGTTTCGTGCACTTCACTCAACTTATGGTCAACATAATCGGCCTACTGAGCATACTATTCGCAATACCATCACCCATCTTGAGACCCAGCATTCATTATTGGATAATATTCGACCGAATAGACCACTCAACGGTGGAATCATTGGTCCATATTTCTTCAAAAATGATGCCGGTGAGAACGTAACCGTCAATGGCGACCATTATCGTGCCATGATAACCGACTATTTGATGCCTGAAATTGAAGCTCGTGATCTCGCCGACATTTGGTTTCAACAAGACGGCGCCACTTCCCACACAGCGCATCAATCAATGGATTTATTGAGAGAACACTTCGGTGAGCAGATAATTTCACGTTTTGGGCCGGTCGATTGGCCACCAAGATCGTGTGATATCACACCGTTAGACTTTTTCCTGTGGGGATATGTAAAGCCTAAAGTTTATGCGGACAATCCCGCTTCGATTTAAACCATGGGGCAAAACATCACGCATGTCATTCGCCAGTTACCAGTCGAAATGCTCGAACGAGTCATCGAAAATTTGACTCAACGGATGGACCATCTGAGACGTAGTGCGGCCAACATTTGATAGACATAACCTTCAAAAAATAAATGCCAATGAATGTTCTTTTAAATGATAACAAACATTCCCCATTAAATTTGAACTTTCTGTGTTTTTTCTTTAAAAAAGTAGGGAACCTCGAAATGGATCACCCTTTATTTCAGTGGAACGTAGATGATCTTTTTCGAGTAGTAGTTAGCCCACTCCATAGTTTTAATCAAAATGTTTCAATATACTTCAAAATATATAAAATCATGCCATGTATTTCGGGAAATTTTTTTTAAATGAAGTCAAACATCTATGAAGTAAATATTTTCATACATTTGTGTGGAAAGTAGTCGAGCTTTTTCGAGTAGTAGTTTGCTCACGTCAGTAGAACACTCCGCTTCAAGTGAAATTTAAGGATGAGATTCTTGGTACCTGTACGATTCTAAGTAGAATACATTTGTTATTACTAAATACTTTATTTAACTTTTTACATGCTTTCAAACATGAAAAATGTTAATTTATACTACTCGAGCTATTCGTTCAGTTCGAGTAGCTCATTAACTACTCGAGCAGCTAGAGCAGCTCAAGTAGCTCGAAGCTCGAGCATTGGGGAGCCCTGGTATAGTGGTTCGTTTTTAATATTAGTTTCGCACTTAGTGACTATCCTGCCTGGAGTTTTAAACTTTTTGTCTTCTTCTTGATATTCCAATTTATAGTTAATAGCTGTTAGGTTTTTCATTGTAAAGGCATCATAGATTTCGAAAATTAACAATATTTTCTTGCTGTCGTTAGGTAAAGCGGCCAACTTAGTGACTATCCTGCCTGGAGTTTTAAACTTTTTGTCTTCTTCTTGATATTCCAATTTATAGTTAATAGCTGTTAGGTTTTTCATTGTAAAGGCATCATAGATTTCGAAAATTAACAATATTTTCTTGCTGTCGTTAGGTAAAGCGGCCAATTTATGTTTTAACGTGTAAAAAGAAATTTCTTTATCATAATTTTTTTTTATGAAATTTGTTACACAAGCTTTTACTTGCTCAAGGAAAATTGTTAAGGAAAATCAAAAGAACTTGAAGGAATCAGATAAAGATCTAATCTGATTTATGCATATTTCCTTTGCCAAATAATAGTCACGGCCCATAGGCCTGCCTGTCTATAAATTTCGTAGTTCTTTTTTATAAAAAAAATATAAAAAAAATTGAACAAATGAATTTAGGAACATATTTAACAGCAATAAAATCAAATAAATCGCAATCCCAAATACGTACGAAAATTAAAAATATCAAAATAAATAAACAAAAATAATAACAAATATCCCATCCCTGATATAAATATATTTACTCATTCCAAAATATTAATAGTTTATAAAAGAAGGTAGTTGTGTACATACATACATACGATACTATTCTGCTGTATACTTGGCTGTACATACTGACATACTTATGTACATCATACATACAGAAGTATTTATAATATATACAAAGTCTTACAAAATCCTTCTCGTATATGTACAGGCGTAATTCTATGTATACAAAGTAGTGTTTCAATTATTCGGCCCTAGCGGTTAACTGGCTGTATATTGTAGTCCTTATTCGCAAAAAAACAATAAAATATATTAGCCACTTAATCGAGCTGGTTAATAATTTCATTAATAAATTCGATTTTGACAATTTATAGTTAATGGACTATTTGAGAAATCACATAAATTGAAATCCAGTGTAATCTTCAGTTAACCGGTTAACTGAACTAGACCCATTTTGATCGATTGTTTGTGGCGTGTGGTTGTTGTACATATGAGCAATAACACATATATTATTTGGGTTGTGTGTAGTAGTGTTTGACTTCCGGTCCCTCTACATACTCTTTGCTTATGGAAAAGTTTTGAACATATTCTCTTATCTATTTTAAACTAATGAATGTGAAAATTCATATGAGTGTCCCGGGGGCGTTTTCATTAAAACTATTTTACGCACAAAAGCTCGTTTACATACTTTTTTCTGTGAAAATTTTTAGTTGGAAAAATGTGTTTGAACATATTAAACTGAAAAAACTTCGAACTTCAATCACACAACTTGTTATTATTCCCTGCATTGCAGAGCACTGTGGTCAGATTAAAGATATATTTTAATTAAACAGAAAATACTGAATTCTTTTATTTACATTGTTAATTTTATATTGATTGAACCATAAAACATACAGGATAAGGTTATGTATGGAACAACTCATCGAGCAATTGGCCTTCACGACTTTGCTGGCACATGCGCACTTTTTGCATAAATGTGGCTGAATTTCGTTGATGCAGTTTTGAATTTCCTCCTTCAATGCAATGGTTGTGGGACAATGTCTCATGCGGTAATTAAATAGTTTCATGGGGTGTATTTTATTTAACACCGTCTTGTTGAAACCACATGTCATCCACATCGATATCATTAAACTTAGGCGGAAAGAACTTTGCTTTCATGTCGTGATATCGAGTACAGTCACGAAGAAGTATGGTCCAATGATGCCTCCAGCCTAAAATCCACACCAAAAAATGACACGTTGGGATGCGTTTGTTTTTCGGCAAGCACATGTCGGTTGCCTGAACTCCAAATGCGGAAATATTGACGATTAACGAAGCAATCGATATGATTATCTTGGCTGCGTATGGTCATTGGACTTCAGTTCTTGTATTAATTTCATATATTACAATTCAGTACAAAGAATTAATCTTATATAGAAGTACTGAATACTAATTATGCCTGGTTTTCACTATGTCATATAAACTGACAACAAACAATTGCCTTAACTGACATCTCGTAATTTTGTATACATTACGTTTGCATTACAGCTTAAAAACTAACAAAAAATCAGGCTGTCAAACAGAAACAAATTGCCAACATGCTGGCATTTTCATTTTAGATGTCAAATGTTGCCAGGGGTTGTAAATGAAAAGACATTAAACCCCGTTTTCATACAACTGACAATAATGACAACAATTACCATTGAAAATGACATAATGAAAACCAGGCATTATAGTTATATTTTACAATGTACAAGAAAAAAATAATATAATAAAATACTACATAATACTAACAATACAAAGAAAAAAGAATCATAAATATAAATAATAAAATAATAATAATAAAAGAAAGAAAAAAAAAAATTAGTTATAATATTCATATATTTTAGTTTTGAATTTAGTTGCGTTGCTGATAATTTGCAAGTGAGGGGTAGTCGATTCCAAATTCGTATGGCATTAATATAGAAGTGTAACTCCGAAAGTTGAGCCTTATGCTGTATTTGAATAATACGGCGTCCTCTCTCAGACCTAAAAAAGTTTAGTCTTTCGTAAAGGTATTTAGGTTGGCCTGAGTAAATAATTTTATGCAGGTATATTAGTCAAAAGGTTTTCAAAAGTGACACCATAAATTTGTTTAGCGTAGAGAGATACGCTACCAAGTCGTGGTATGCCAAATATATATCGCGCAATGTTATTAAAAGATACGTTTAGTTTACGCATACTGGTTGCATCATACCTTAGAGTAAAGTTGGTATTAAGTATGTTTTAGCCAGAAGCATTCTGACTTGAAGTGGTACGAACCACTGAGTGCACCGTAAGTTTCTTAACATACCATATATTTTTCCGGCTGTAATAATAACGTGGTCATTCCAGTGTAAATATTTATTAAATGTGACTACAAGATTTTTTACCTTATCCACAAGATTAATTTTTGATTAACTTAGAATTATATCAGAAATATTTGGAATAACCTGATTTTTTTTTAGTAATTAACATACATTTTGACTTACTTGGATTGAGACACAATACGTTGGTTGTAGCCCAAAGCCTAATATTTTGTAAGTCAACGTTAATTTTAGGTACGCAATCTTCAATTTCCGATATTGTACAGCTAATGTAGAGTTGGACGTCGTCCGCATACATTTGAACATTGCAATATTGTAATTGATTCGGAAGATCATTGGCATAAGCTGAGTACAGCAATGGCCCTAATACAGAACCTTGTGGTACACCTCTTGTAAGTTCGATCCTACTTGACATTTGTTTACCACAGAAAACCGATTGTGATCTTTCTGTTAAATATGAATTCATCAACTTAGTGGATGTCGCAGACATATTAAATATTTTGTTTAACTTTAGCGTCAGAATTTCCGTGTTAACAGTATCAAATGCCTTAGAATGATCCAAAAGAATTAAGAAGGCAACTTTGTCATCATCAATTTGTGATCTTATATATTCTGTTACATCAATCAAATAAGATACGCAACTGTGTTGTGGACAAAAACCAGATTGTCTGGGAGTAAGCAAGTTATTATCCTGAATATATCTACTGAATTGGTTGTGCATTAAACGTTTAAGTATTTTAGATAGAAAGGGTTGTATAGCTATTGGACGAAATTCGTTTTCCGTTTTGGGTATAGGGACAATTTTAGCGTGTTTCCACTGAGTGGGATACTTCGATTTAGTTATTATTGAATTGAACATGTTAGTAATATATGGTAGGATAGTAGGGAACACAATTTTTATGAATCTTGGATGAACACCATCACAGCTAGTAGCATTAGACTTTATACTGAGGAAGCTTTCGTATATTTCAGTTACAGTAAAGCAACTAAACTGAAATTGGTGTAGAACGTTTGAAATGGCATGGCTCCTGTAATGTTCAACATTAGCGGTAGGCCTTGGTAAATCTGTAAATTTGTAATTTAATTCCTCAACATTTATATTTACAGTATTATCTCTGGTTTTGGTAATTATCCCTACATTTCGTATTTCACTCCATCTCGCCTTGCTATTTAAGCAACTTGAAATTTTTTTGTTATAGTAGGACGATTTGGCAATCCTAATGCTTCTGGTAACCTTATTTCTAAGGGATCGAAATTCGGGGGTTTTAAATCTCTTCCATCTTGTATGAGCCATATTACGTTGTTCATTCTAAGAGGAACAAATTCATTGAAGAGTTGTTCAATGTTTGTTTAAATAAAGGTAAGCTGCTCATCAACAGATGGCATATAATATGTACAATCCCAATTAATTTGTGAAATTTTATCACATAAAGCTAAATAATTAATACGTTTAAAGTCATGATAACTAAAACTTTCATCAGTTGTGTCTGGTTTAAAATCGTAAGTGATAGATATAAGATCGTGTTTAGAAAACACAGGCGCTGATATCTGTTCAAAAAAAAGCACTTTTGACAAACGGTTGGTGAAAAATATATCAAGGAGCGAATATGAGTTGGTGGAATAGTGTGTAGGTGTAGTTTTATTGACAAACTCTAGGCCAAGATATAGCATTTCATCTGAAAACGTAGATTCCACTAAAACGTTACTGTTAATATCACCAGCTATTATAATATTTGTGGACCCCATGGTAATATTAGATAATTCCAGAAAAAAGCTTCTGAATTAATATTCTTATTTGGTCTACAGACATTTCCTAGCAATACTTTTTTGTTCCTACTGAATAATTCTAAAAAGAGAAACTCAATTAAGTTTGTAATAAAAATGAGTTTGTTTTTTTGTGTTGATTTGTGAATTGGCTATAATTGATTAGCATTCCTTTAGGGTCGTTACTTAATCAAAAATAAAATTTCCTAGAATTTGCACTCGAATTTCGAGGGCTGGAATCTGCTAGTAATTACAATTGCATGTGTAATTATTATAAGTACGTAAAAAATAGTATAAGTAAAAACAATAATAAACAGAACCTCCCATTGCTATAAATGCTATTAAAATCTATTGCATTTTTTTAAAGGTTTTTTTACCCACATGTAATAAATAAGAAATAATTCAAAAATAAATAAGAAATAATTCAAAAATAAAAACCTTTATTTTCATATCAATATTAGCAGATTTATTTTGCTAAAATTAACTAACATTTTTTTTATTTAATTCTTCAGTAGTAATATCAAAATTTCCAGTTGGGCTTACTTTTTTTTTTGTGTAAAAATTTTTTTGAGTGTAAACTTTGAAAAAAAAAATCCCATTATTACTAAAATCCATATGACATTTTTTAATAAATAAAAAAATAAAAACCCATATTTCACGCTAAACGTTAAAAAAAATGAAAAGTTTAACTTTGACCTAGAATTCCTTTAAAAGTACTCAATCAATTTTAATGAAATTAAAACAAACTCAAGTTCAACTAAATAACTACCCATTAGAGAAAATCACTAAAATATTTTGATCGGTTCAAAAGTTACAGAATTTTGACCAATGAAAAACGATTTATAGTAAAATTAAGAATTCTATGTTTATAGAATCAGTTGAATGTAAATTGTCAGGTCATAATATAATCTCTTGTAGAATTGGAATCGAAACTCAAAACCATGATTTTACTGAAGAAACACGTTCACATTGTGACTTTCATCGTGAAAAAGTGTACATTCAAACTGTAATACCTTTAATGCACGGAACAAGAGACCCATCATATGATACAGCTTCTTTAATTTCTTGCTTTAAAAGCGCTATCGAAAATTCAACAATTAAAAAAAATAAAAGGAGTTCATAATTATGGAATAACTCCATGGATTAACGGAAGTTTGCTAAAATTGATTGAGTATAAGAAAAAACTGTTAAACTTACGAAGGAAGAAACCTGAAAACGAAAATGTAAAGAAAATACTGAAAGGAATTAGCAAGGTAATTAAAAAATCATGTAAAGAATCGATGAACAATTACTATAAGAGCAATTTAGATGAAATTAAGTTGGAAGTTTTTAAATCAAACGCTTGGAAAGCCCTCAAATAAATCTATTAAGATTAGAAATTCTGATGGTGATTAAATTTTAGATGAGTTACAAAAGGCTGAAGTTTTAAACAAATATTTTGTTTAATCAATAAAAATGTTAAGATTACAAATTCAATATTCTCAAGCAGATACCTACTTCAAATAACTTAAGATTTAATTTCAATTATACATGTGTCACCGAAATTATATCATATCTTTAATAATATGTTAAGTAGTAGTTCATATCCAAATGTTCTAAAAATTCATAAGATAATACCGAATCACAAGGGAATACATGCTTTAACCACTGACAATTATGGACAAATTGCTGTCCTATCAATACTTCACGATGTATTTGAGATGATTTTCTATAAACAATTTTCTGGTTGTATGTATAGCAACAACTTAATGCTTTTCAATATGGATTTAGGAAAGGATGTGGAACTGAAGAAGTGGTTGTAAATGTTATTATTTTATTTGTAAAGGTTTGGATGAAGGTCACAGCGGCTTTGCTGGGATTTTTTATGTTTTTAGTAAAGCATTTGATCTCATAGACCATGAGATCCAGTTACAAAAACTTACATATTATGGTATTTGTCGAAGGGAACTGCTATTATTAAGAAGCTATCTCACAAGTAGAAAACAGATTGTTTAGATTGGTAATCATAAAAGCTCTCTCCATCCGGTTGAGTTTGGAATGTCACAGGGCAGTGTATTGGGGCCTTTGTTATTCACAATTTTCTTAAATGATTTAAAAAACTTTGGGTTATCAGGAAAACTCTTTGTGTATGCTGATGATATATGTCTGTTTTACACATATAAGCAAGAAACGGTAGTCAAGGGATATATGGAACGTGATGCTGCCTTAATATGTGAATTTGCAAAACTAAACAAACTTGTTCTAAATTCCAAAAAAACGCAGTTACCAAGATTTAAGCCCTCTTGTCAGAACAATAACTTTTCTGTATTTGTTGATAGTAGAGAAATTATGGAAGTCATATCTATAAGGTACTTGGGTATAAATCTGCAAAGTAATCTTGCTTGGGAACAACAAATGAAAAATCTGAAGAAAAACAGCTCAAGCTCTCGGTTTTTTATACAAATTCAAAAACAAATTTAATAAAGATATAAAAATTGTTAATATATTATGCTCTAATTCAAAGTCATTTCAATTATTTATCTATTTCATATGGTTATAGGAAGACTAATGAATTAAAATCGCTTCAACGAATGCAGAATAAAGGCTTGAGAGTGGTATACAAGCTTCCAAGAACTTATCCAACTCCTTCAGTATATGCTAATGGGAAAATCTTACCAATCTATGATCTTTTTAAAATGCAATTTATATTATATGTCTACAAGTGCCTGCACAATATTGGACATCACTCGATACAATTTCGAAGAAATCAATATGCAATCAATACAAGAAGTAATGGTAATTTAACTGTAGTTTGGTGTAGGTTGGAAACAACCAAGCAACGTATAGAGTTCCTCGGTAGTCGCAAGTATAATGAGTTACCTCTAAATATAAAAACGGAAAATAGAATTTCAATATTTAAAAAATTATTTAAAGCATTTATCTTGCAAAACATAACTGAACTCTTAACGTAAAATGATCTAAAACTTAACATATATTATTTGTATATCATAATTTATTTATTTTTTTTTGGTTTTTTTTTTTTATTAATTATACTTATAAATTGAAATTATTGGTAGTAATTTTTGCCAACTCGCCTCAATAATGCCTTGAAGGCGCTAAAGCACTAAACCATTGTAAATAAATTTTTATATTTGAAAATAAAATGCAAAAAAAAAAGTAAACAACGTGAAACAATTTTTTTGACAGTACTGATGGTGAATTTCCTCTGCTTTAAACCGGTACCAGAACTTATTACAATATATTAACTTCAACTTTTGAATTAATCCTCACTTTTGACACATTTGAACCCAATGTGCTGCGGTACGAATCCCCGAGAGTTCACATATTTATCGAGATGTTCAACATTTCTGTTCTGGAATATGTTTATTTTAATTGAACAATTTGAAATCGAAGAGCAATACATTATCGTACAATTAATAAAAAAATACCTGCAGAATTTATTTTTAAGATATTAAATCACAATAGAGAGTTAAAGACGTGAATAAAGAAAAATATAAAAGCCGCATTTATTTAATTGAAGACAAATTACACACTGCATCCACATCTTAAACCAAAAAACAAGTGCGTGTGAAACTCATTCAAGACTGTTTGATAGTTAATTTGTGTTTAATTTTAGTAGTTAGTACATTTTATTCTGCTCATCAGGACTGCAAACGTATAATATTAAAATCCCTACATCCTCACATATTAATATACATTGAAGTTCAAAGGTCAGGCGTACGCCATAGAGACAACAACTAATCACTTGATGGTCATAACACACATACATATGTTTGCACATACAAACCAACGAACCGACCTGGTCAGTCATTATTTATAGCTTGTTTTCCAATTACCGCCTCACGGGATTCTAATTGTTTACATTAGTCAACCTTTTGTATGTGTCGACACTTCTTCCAACCCAAAAACTTTGGTGGTCAATATGTTTTAAATAAAAATCTAAAAATTTCTTATTAAAAGATGTATATAAATTGGGGTTGTAATTTAGGAAAGCTACAATAAATCCCTCCTTTTATGTTGGTCAGTATGACGTTTGGCCAGCAATGGTCAAACAGAAATTGATTTATGTAGTGGAATAAACTTATAAGGAGGGTTGCTTAAGGAGGGTTCGTTTAAAAGCAAAAATTATATGACGCATAAATTTATGACTACAAATAAAAAATTACACAAAATTTATAAGCCATAACAAATTTATAATATCCTGCACATTATGTTTATTTCTAACTCAGTTAACAAATTCCATATTATCTTGAACTCACAAAATACTCGTAAATGCCATTGCATATTTCATAAAGCTGAAACACGAACAATTTAAGTAATTTTATAAAAACTTTTGAGATGATATATTAAGAACATAATTCTCATGAATTAATAATAATAAAATTTTAATTTCATTTGGAATTATTCCCTCAATTCCCGAATGATATATCGAAACCTCCTGCGTGCTACTCTCGAAACATAATACTTTTCTCTTAAAATTTGTATTATCAGAATTTGAAAAAAGAAAATAATATAATAGAAAAGCTTAAAGTATTTTAATCACAAATTTCCACAAATTATTTGAATCGTGTGTTGCGAGTTTCATTCAATCTTTCCATTTATGTGGGAAATGTGATAGATCGACGGTGACATAATGGACAGACATATCATTTACTTTATTATTTACTTTACTATGCCGATACTTAGACTTCGCTAGGTAAAATATATATTGTTTTAAAAAAATTCCCTTTTTTAGAAAGTAAAAAAAAACGTTTTTTAAGTAAGTTTCTCTAAAAAAGTACCTTTTCTTAAGAAATTGTCTTTTCTAAAAGAGTGCCGTTCTTCAAAAAATTCCTTTTCCATATTTGTTTTATAGAAAAATGCTCAAATTAGAAAGAGTAGTAATTCTACACATTTTTCCTAATGACTATATTTAAAGGTTATTCGTTAATATATGTAAGATTCTCTCTGCCAAGTGGTGGATAAGTAGCATGTAATGTGTAAAATTACATACTACATGGTACTTACTGCCTCGGGAAGCATAGCTGAATGCTATCAGACGCGTCCACGGGTTGCGGATAGTGGAAACCCCAGCAGATATGTTGGGATGCTGCGAATAAAATAAGCAGTCGCGGACAACTCAGCGGTCTCAAGGGGAGAGTCTAGGGGGGTCTCGTTTAGAGCACCTGTAAATACCCGAGTTGCCAATGATCCTTGGAACGACGTGGCGAGTAATTGGCGCCACTCAATAGCCAATCTCAACAACTCGTTGAAAAAAAAAAAAAAAACAGCATTTCTGGATGCTACAATCGGCAATCCCGGTACCAGAATCGGATACGATCGGCTAATCATCGGTTCATCTTAAACTCTACTGATTACAGAAACCACAACGAATGGAAACCAAAATGATCCCCAACTGTTGACGACTTTACGGCCCTTTGTTCCAACTTGGAACCATAGGAATCAATATATATGTAAGATTCTAATAATAATTTAACAAATTTATTTCTCGTAGGCTTTACAAAAAAAAATCCACTAAGTTTGGTAACCCCTACTTTAAAGGAATATATACATACAAACAAACTAACTGTGATGTCAACTAAGTATATCATTTCAAATTTGTCAATATCTAGTAGGCGTTTTTAGAATTAAACATACGGAAATATTATTCCTTTAAATCAAATGACTTTATTTTGTTAAAAAGTGTGCTTACATAAATATAAATTTATATTGAGTATTTATGTTATTTTTTAGATGTCATCAATTAGCAATAAGTAATAGTAATTACTTTAGAGAATAAATGATTCGATTTTAATTACTTCATTAATAAAATAATCTATTCTTTAAACTGCACCTAAATAGATCGGAAATATTATTTATCATAACTGAAATCAAAAATATGTTGAAAGGTATTGGTACTTTCTTTATTTTATAATAGGTTATTTCAATTTTTACTTAGTTTGTACTACTTTCAAATGTGGTTAGAATTTCTGTTAGAGTTATGTACCAACCACATCCCACATAATGTATAACTATAAACACTTACCTCTTTTTTCCTATAATTTAAAAACGTTTATACAAATTTTGCGTTTTATTATTATTATTTATTATTATTTTAGCAAATGGTTTTGAACATAACACAAATTTTTGTAAAAATGTATTGATCGTATAAAGTCTAGAAACAAGAATAAAATGAAATAAAAATTTTTGGATAGCTTTTGTAATTTTGATTTTAAAAATAATTGTACAGGCGGTTTGTTTCAATTTTATTTACATTACGATTTTCTTTAATTGTTTGGGTATTTATTTCTGCTATGCTTTTTGTTTTTTCTTTTTGTTAAAATATATTCATCACAGCATTTTGAGAAGAAAATATTTTACGAAAAATATTTTATTAGTTAGTGTTGACGGTTGTAACTACCAAAATACTTTACACATGTCCAACTCTTATATTACTTTCTTAGTCAACTTAACGTCAATAAACGTAAACCTGGTACGCAAATTCAAGGTCGAAATTATCCATATATATAGTTGGATGAAATTAGCTATACAAACATTTATACGGTATAATTTTTAGTCCGTATAGAGCGACTTTAATTTTTTACCTATTTTCCTGCTCCGGTCCTATGTTTCCTGTATTGTTCCTGCTAATCCAGCCGTTTCATCCTAATTGATCTTGTTATCAGTTCCATGTTTCATACATCTCATGTCCTCTACCTATTTTTAAACGCTCCCTAAAATTAAAAATAAAAATTAGAAATTAAAAATTAAAAATTAAAAATCAAAAATTTCAAATTAAAACTTAAAAATTAAAAATTAAAAATAAAATATTAAAAATTAAAAATTAAAAATTAAAAATAAAAAATTACAAATTAAAAATTAAAAATTAAAAACTAAAAATTAAAAATTAAAAACTAAAAATTAAAAATTAAAAATTAAAAATTAAAAATTTATAATTAAAAATTAACAAGTAAGAAAATTATTGTCGGTCTAGACCGACTATAGGATGCCCTATACCATGCGTTTAGAGACCCTACCCCATAGGCCCAACAAACTGGACATAGAAAATAAGCTAAACCAAATTTGAGTGGGATTTTTATAAATTTTTTTGTCTGCAGATATGAAAAAGTTCATATCGGATATCGGATGCTATATCTATATGGGGACTAGGCCCAAAAATGGACCGATCCTGACCATGTTTGGTTAGGTTTCTTGTATTTTGCAAAAATATATACAAACAAAATTTTAGAATCAGTGCAATATTTTTGTTTTTTGATAGATTTAAGTGAAGATCGGGAAGCAGCTCCATATGGGGACTATGACTAAGAGTTGTCCAATAGGGATTATTTTTGGACTACTGATTAATGGATGTAATTTATACATACAAACCCAATTTGACTAAGATTTGTATGATAATTTGGATCTTATGGCAATATATGTTGATTTCATAGGGGTCATTTGTATGTGGGCTAGGTCTGAACATGTACCGATTTTCACCAATTTCAATAGCGTTCATCCCATGGCCGATTGAAGATCAAATACCAAACTTCATCAAAATGTATTCATAATTGCGACCTGCAGTTTGATTACAAGCTTTACATGGACACACAGACGGACGGACGGACGGACGGACGGACGGACGGACATCGTTAAATCGAATCAGATAGTGATTCTGATTCGATCGGTATAATTAAAGATGGGTGTAGGTCAAATATTTTTGGTTGTTACAAACAGCAGCACAAAGTCACTATACCCAAACCACATAGTGGTATAGGGTATAAAAATTAAAAATTAAAAATTAAAAATTAAAATTAAAAATTAAAAATTAAAAATTAAAAATTAAAAATTAAAAATTAAAAATTAAAAATTAAAAATTAAAAATTAAAAATTAAAAATTAAAAATTAAAAATTAAAAATTAAAAATTAAAAATTAAAAATTAAAAATTAAAAATTAAAAATTAAAAATTAAAAATTAAAAATTAAAAATTAAAAATTAAAAATTAAAAATTAAAAATTAAAAATTAAAAATTAAAAATTAAAAATTAAAAATTAAAAATTAAAAATTAAAAATTAAAAATTAAAAATTAAAAATTAAAAATTAAAAATTAAAAATTAAAAATTAAAAATTAAAAATTAAAAATTAAAAATTAAAAATTAAAAATTAAAAATTAAAAATTAAAAATTAAAAATTAAAAATTAAAAATTAAAAATTAAAAATTAAAAATTAAAAATTAAAAATTAAAAATTAAAAATTAAAAATTAAAAATTAAAAATTAAAAATTAAAAATTAAAAATTAAAAATTAAAAATTAAAAATTAAAAATTAAAAATTAAAAATTAAAAATTAAAAATTAAAAATTAAAAATTAAAAATTAAAAATTAAAAATTAAAAATTAAAAATTAAAAATTAAAAATTAAAAATTAAAAATTAAAAATTAAAAATTAAAAATTAAAAATTAAAAATTAAAAATTAAAAATTAAAAATTAAAAATTAAAAATTAAAAATTAAAAATTAAAAATTAAAAATTAAAAATTAAAAATTAAAAATTAAAAATTAAAAATTAAAAATTAAAAATTAAAAATTAAAAATTAAAAATTAAAAATTAAAAATTAAAAATTAAAAATTAAAAATTAAAAATTAAAAATTAAAAATTAAAAATTAAAAATTAAAAATTAAAAATTAAAAATTAAAAATTAAAAACTAAAAATTAAAAATTAAAAATTAATAATTAAAAATTAACAAGTAAGAAAATTATAGTCGGTCTAGACCGACTATAGGATACCCTATACCATGCGTTTAGAGACCCTACCCCATAGGCCCAACAAACTGGACATAGAAAATAAGCTAAACCAAATTTGAGTGGGATTTTTATAAATTTTTTTGTCTGCAGATATGAAAAAGTTCATATCGGATGCTATATCTATATGGGGACTAGGCCCAAAAATGGACCGATCCTGACCATGTTTGGTTAGGTTTCTTGTATTTTGCAAAAATATATACAAACAAAATTTTAGAATCAGTGCAATATTTTTGTTTTTTGATAGATTTAAGTGAAGATCGGGAAGCAGCTCCATATGGGTACTATGACTAAGAGTTGTCCAATAGGGATTATTTTTGGACTACTGATTAATGGATGTAATATATACATACAAACCCAATTTGACTAAGATTTGTATGATAATTTGGATCTTATGGCAATATATGTTGATTTCATAGGGGTCATTTGTATGGGGGCTAGGTCTGAACATGGACCGATTCTCACCAATTGACTAAGATTTGTATGATAATTTGGATCTTATGGCAATATATGTTGATTTCATAGGGGTCATTTGTATGGGGGCTAGGTCTGAACATGTACCGATTTTCACCACTTTCAATAGCGTTCATCCCACGGCCGATTGAAGATCAAATACCAAACTTCATCAAAATATATTCATAATTGCGACCTGCAGTTTGATTACAAGCTCTACATGGACACACAGACGGACGGACGGACGGACGGACGGACATCGTTAAATCGAATCAGATAGTGATTCTGATTCGATCGGTATAATTAAAGATGGGTGTAGGTCAAATATTTTTGGTTGTTACAAACAGCAGCACAAAGTCAGTATACCCAAACCACATAGTGGTATAGGGTATAAAAATTAAAAATTAAAAATTAAAAATTAAAAATTAAAATTAAAAATTAAAAATTAAAAATTAAAAATTAAAAATTAAAAATTAAAAATTAAAAATTAAAAATTAAAAATTAAAAATTAAAAATTAAAAATTAAAAATTAAGAATTAAAAATTAAAAATTAAAAATTAAAAATTAAAAATTAAAAATTAAAAATTAAAAATTAAAAATTAAAAATTAAAAATTAAAAATTAAAAATTAAAAATTAAAAATTAAAAATTAAAAATTAAAAATTAAAAATTAAAAATTAAAAATTAAAAATTAAAAATTAAAAATTAAAAATTAAAAATTAAAAATTAAAAATTAAAAATTAAAAATTAAAAATTAAAAATTAAAAATTAAAAATTAAAAATTAAAAATTTAAAAATTAAAAATTTAAAATTAAAAATTAAAAATTAAAAATTAAAAATTAAAAATTAAAAATTAAAAATTAAAAATTAAAAATTAAAAATTAAAAATTAAAAATTAAAAATTAAAAATTAAAAATTAAAAATTAAAAATTAAAAATTAAAAATTAAAAATTAAAAATTAAAAATTAAAAATTAAAAATTAAAAATTAAAAATTAAAAATTAAAAATTAAAAATTAAAAATTAAAAATTAAAAATTAAAAATTAAAAATTAAAAATTAAAAATTAAAAATTAAAAATTAAAAATTAAAAATTAAAAATTAAAAATTAAAAATTAAAAATTAAAAATTAAAAATTAAAAATTAAAAATTAAAAATTAAAAATTAAAAATTAAAAATTAAAAATTAAAAATTAAAAATTAAAAATTAAAAATTAAAAATTAAAAATTAAAAATTAAAAATTAAAAATTAAAAATTAAAAATTAAAAATTAAAAATTAAAAATTAATAATTAAAAATTAAAAATTAAAAATTAAAAATTAAAAATTAAAAATTAAAAATTAAAAATTAAAAATTAAAAATTAAAAATTAAAAATTAAATATAAAAAATTAAAACGATTGATAACCGAATTTGCGACTAAAAGTACTCGACCATCAGATCACTTGGCAGGCAGAAGAAGAAAATATTTCTAGCGATGGAAGTGAAGTGAATTTGCGACTAAAAGTACTCGACCATCAGATCACTTGGCAGGCAGAAGAAGAAAATATTTCTAGCGATGGAAGTGATGTTCAATCGCTCATAAACGAATGTGCTTATTATCATACAACGATACCAATGATTTTTTTTTTTTTTTTTTAAATTAATTTTTTTTTAATAATTGTTAAAATAATTGTTTTTTTGCTGTTATTTTTTGAAGTTTTTTTTTTTTTTTAATAAATAGTGCAAGGTTCAGAAAATACACACACGAAACACACAATGTTCTGTTCAAAAGCAGCCAACACATATCTTTATTTTCATATCAATTATGTGCGTTTCAAAATTTTCTACGGTGCCCAACACAACCATGACTGTGTTCGTTTTAATATTTCGTTATTTACACGAACATTTTTGTATCACATACATTTTGTTTCAACCACACATAAAGCACACATTTTTGAGTGTTGCTTTATTTGAAGTTCATGTTCTGCTACGTGTAATGAAAAAAAACACAGAACATGTACAATGAACAGGTTCGAGTTCAGTTATATTTTAAGTCGTGTTGTGGCTCGTGTAGTAAGAAAAAACACAACATGTACAATAAACAGGTTCGAGTTCAGTTATATTTTAAGTCGTGTTTAAAATATAACTGAACTCGAACCTGTTTATTGTACATGTTGTGTTTTTTCTCACTACACGAGCCACAACACGACTTAAAATATAACTGAACTCGAACCTGTTTATTGTACATGTTCTGTGTTTTTTTTCATTACACGTAGCAGAACATGAACTTCAAATAAAGCAACACTCAAAAATGTGTGCTTTATGTGTGATTGAAAAAAAAAGTACGTGATAGAAAAATGTTCGTGTAAATAACGAAATATTAAAACGAACACAGTCATGGTTGTGTTGGGCACCGAAGAAAATTTAAAAACAAACATAATTGATATGAAAATAAAAATATGTGTGTGTTGGTCTAAGTTATGTTTGTTTACATATATGTACGAGTTTTTTATTCAGTGTGTGTTTTTTTCTGAACTCTGAAATAGTGTGTTTAAAACACATAGGGCCATATGCCAAAAAATTAAAGTGTACTTCGAGTAGAATTTATTGTATTTTTTCATACAAAATTTGTTGATATAGTCTACTTGAAGTACACTTTAATTTTTTTGCATGCGGCCCATAAAAACTATCATTTACATTACACTTATCCTATCTGATTTTAAAAATGTTGAACAAATCCGCTCCTTTTTATGAAACCTATCTAACTATCGCGTAAAAACGGAATTAGGTATGTGTAAATTAATTTCAAATAAAGTGAAGAATAAAAATGCAGATACTTCTAAAACTACTAATAAAAAAACCGAAATTAAATAAGAAAATTTTAGTCGGTCTAGACCGACAATATGATCCCTACACCTTGAGTTTTTATGAAGGTTCTTACGTCGTACTAATTGGATAGAGCAAATTTCAGTGGCATCTTTTTAGATTTGTTGTCTATGCAAAGTTTTTTGATCAATTGAAATAAAAATCGGGAAGCAACTTTATATGGGATCTACGCCTGAATCTGGTCCTACTGAGTTTATATTTAGATTACTGACTAAATTTGACCGATATCTATATTATAATTTGAATCTTAGGGCAGTTTAAGTCAGTCACATAAGGGTTAATTGTATGGGGAGTTGATCTGAAAATGCACCGATTTACACCATTTTCCATAACGTGACAACATATTCATATTTGCGGCCTGCAGTTTGATAACAAAGTTTGCATGGACACACAGACGGACAGCCAGATATACAGACGGACACGGCTAAATCGACTGAGACAATGATTCTGAGTCGAACGGTATAATAAAAAGTGGGTCTGACTTTGGTAGTTACAAACATCAGCTCAAACTCATTATACCCTCATCACATAGTGGAATAGGGTAAAATAACTTCCAATATGGATTTTCCCATATCTGCGGGCATCGAATTCAAACAAATTATTTTATATATCCCTTTCTCTAAACTCATGGTCATTCGGTGTAGACACACTGAAATTTTCTTTATTGTAGTTAACACTAGAATTAATAAGCAAAATTTGATTTTGTTTTTTATGGTGCGCGGTAGTAAAAAAGAAATCATATATTTCTAAAAAGCAAAACTCATCAGTAAATATATTAAACATTATAAAAATATTTTTTTTTATTAATTACCAACAAAGTTTAAAAAAAAAATAATTTTTTAAAAACTTTGGTTCTTTGACTACTTTAGTTGGAACTCAATTCCTTTGAATTTTCGTGTGAGTGTAATTGTCTAATAAAATTATCTATTGGGTTAATTTAATAGCATAATTTGAAACGCACATATACCTGCATTAAATTGCATAAAAACAAGAATTGAAGTATTGGGCGTGATATTATTTTCATTAAATGCTGAGTTTTCGACCCTCTTCAAAATATTTTCAACCACCAAATGACCCTTGTCCATCGCAAGTCGTCATTTTACGAACACTTATGTGGACGTACATACGATTATGTACATACTTATGTATGTATGTATTTGCGTCTCATAAAAGGATAAAATATAATTCAGTTCAATATACTAGTATGCAGTATGTATGTACCCTACAATTAATAAGGGTGAATGGTTTCGATACACTGATAGAATTTATTTTAATAAGTTTCATTTTCTTCCAATCTCTTCGTACAAATATAATATAAATGAAATATTAGGATAACAAACCAATATTTTGTAACAACAGTATATTTTATTCCTATTTAGAAAGTGTATCGTTGCATAACACGATAGTCTACACCAGTTGAGGGAAGGAAGAAGTAATAGCAGTGGTGGTGAAATGACAAATAAACATTATTTAAATTTAACTGAAACAGTATAAAGCAGCCCTTGTGTGTAAGTAGAAAATCTGGTTATAAATGTTGTCATAAAATAAATGACAACAAAAAGTTGTAGAGCTCATCATCATGTTAAAGGTTACGCTTGTGTCCAGTACGTGCCCATTGACCAACCACACTGTCAGTCATTTATGGGTTGAACTCAGCCTGAAATGTTTACCAGCAATAAGCACTTACAAAAATTGTTCCTGTTTACGGATAATGTTTGCACAAGTTACGATTAGGAATATTTGAATTAAATTTTGATTAATTGTGTAGTTAGCTAAAATCCAAGCAACAGCAGTGGAGGATTATTACAGTTGACTGTGGAACTTATGCTATATTTCAAATTACATTACATTATTTGACTTTTAGTTAAAACCAAATTAACAAAAATAAAAAGAACATATTTTATGTAATCCATTTTCAATTTGCAAATATTCGTATGCTTTGGATCAATTTCTATACCCTATATGTACCACTATGTGGTTTGGGTATAATGACTTTGTGCTGCTGTTTGTAACTATCAAAAATATTTGACCTAGACCCATATTTTATTATACCGATCGAATCAGAATCACTAACTGATTCGATTTAACGATGTCCGTCCGTCCGTCCGTCCGTCAGTCCGTCTGTGTGTCCATGTAAAACTTGTAATCAAACTGCAGGTCGCAAATATGAATATATTTTGATGAAATTTGGTATATAAGCTTTTGTCGGCCATAGGATGAACACTGTTGAAAGTGGTGAGAAGCGGTCCATGTTCAGACCAAGTCCCCATATAAATGACCCCCTATGAAATCGACATAAATTGCCATATGGTCCAAATTGTCATATAGATCTTACTCAAATTGGGTTTCTATGCGTTTATTACATCCATTAATGAGTACTCCAAAAATGATCCCTATGGGACAACTCTTAGTCGTTGGCCCCATATAGAGCTGTTTCCCGATCTTCACTTAAATCTATCAAAAAACAAAAATATTGCACTGATTCTTCTCATATTTTGTTTGTATATATTTTTGCAAAATACAAGAGACTTTACCAAACATAGTCAGGATCGGTCCATTTTTGGGCCTAGCCCCATATAGATACAGCATCCGATATGAACTTTTTCATATCTGCAGCCAAAAAAATTAATAAAAATTCCACTCAAATTTGGTTTATGCTTATTTTCTATGTCCAGTTAGTTGGGCCTAGGAGATAGGGTCTCTAAACGCATGGTATAGGGTATCGTATAGTCGGTCTAGACCGACTATAATTTTCTTACTTGTTATAACATCAACTAGTTTTTATTACTGACTGTCATCTATTTGATCATAGTTAGAGAGATATTAAGTGTTTGTTTATTAGGTATGGCTAACTCTATTTAACCTTTTAACGATCCAATCAAGATGAAACTTTGCAGGCAGACTCGCGGCGACGATAGAAATGATCTAACATAGATATTTTCAGTCAATCAATTATTTAATTACAAATAAAGGGAGTATAATAAAAACTTGGTTTTATGGGTTGGTTTTTTAAGAAACAATTTTTTTTAATTATTCCAGTTTTTACAGATATTGCCGATTTGTTTAAGATAAGATCTCAAATCGTCCGAACTTCATCGGAATCTAATTATAGATCGAAGAGTTGAATATTTTTGTATCCATGTTTAGTTTGCTAATATTCGCAGTCATATGATGTACAATATTACATACATATGTAATATGTAATATCTGTGGTTTTCTAGAATAACCGCGTATGTCATAAAATCAAAATGTTCAGGGGAGCCAAAAAACGTTATATTTGAAATTATGGGCGCGATATAAAGTTTTTAGAGCTTTTTATTTAACAGTCCTGTAGATATGGGCAATAAATACTTTATATGAAATTTTGAGTCAAAAACGTCGTTATTTAAAGAAGAAACTCAGAAACGGTCAATATATTTTTTTTTATTTGACACATGTAAAGAGCGTTAAAAATTAATATATTTGGCATCGTTAACTCAAAACTGACAAAAATGGACATACGCCGTTATTCCAGAAAACCACAGATATGTAATATGTAATATGTAATATGTAATATGTAATATGTAATATGTAATATGTAATATGTAATATGTAATATGTAATATGTAATATGTAATATGTAATATGTAATATGTAATATGTAATATGTAATATGTAATATGTAATATGTAATATGTAATATGTAATATGTAATATGTAATATGTAATATGTAATATGTAATATGTAATATGTAATATGTAATATGTAATATGTAATATGTAATATGTAATATGTAATATGTAATATGTAATATGTAATATGTAATATGTAATATGTAATATGTAATATGTAATATGTAATATGTAATATGTAATATGTAATATGTAATATGTAATATGTAATATGTAATATGTAATATGTAATATGTAATATGTAATATGTAATATGTAATATGTAATATGTAATATGTAATATGTAATATGTAATATGTAATATGTAATATGTAATATGTAATATGTAATATGTAATATGTAATATGTAATATGTAATATGTAATATGTAATATGTAATATGTAATATGTAATATGTAATATGTAATATGTAATATGTAATATGTAATATGTAATATGTAATATGTAATATGTAATATGTAATATGTAATATGTAATATGTAATATGTAATATGTAATATGTAATATGTAATATGTAATATGTAATATGTAATATGTAATATGTAATATGTAATATGTAATATGTAATATGTAATATGTAATATGTAATATGTAATATGTAATATGTAATATGTAATATGTAATATGTAATATGTAATATGTAATATGTAATATGTAATATGTAATATGTAATATGTAATATGTAATATGTAATATGTAATATGTAATATGTAATATGTAATATGTAATATGTAATATGTAATATGTAATATGTAATATGTAATATGTAATATGTAATATGTAATATGTAATATGTAATATGTAATATGTAATATGTAATATGTAATATGTAATATGTAATATGTAATATGTAATATGTAATATGTAATATGTAATATGTAATATGTAATATGTAATATGTAATATGTAATATGTAATATGTAATATGTAATATGTAATATGTAATATGTAATATGTAATATGTAATATGTAATATGTAATATGTAATATGTAATATGTAATATGTAATATGTAATATGTAATATGTAATATGTAATATGTAATATGTAATATGTAATATGTAATATGTAATATGTAATATGTAATATGTAATATGTAATATGTAATATGTAATATGTAATATGTAATATGTAATATGTAATATGTAATATGTAATATGTAATATGTAATATGTAATATGTAATATGTAATATGTAATATGTAATATGTAATATGTAATATGTAATATGTAATATGTAATATGTAATATGTAATATGTAATATGTAATATGTAATATGTAATATGTAATATGTAATATGTAATATGTAATATGTAATATGTAATATGTAATATGTAATATGCAATATGTAATATGTAATATGCAATATGTAATACGTATGTAATGTATGTAGTATATGTTATATTAAGAGCACTTACCGGTAATATATATAATTATTATTACTGATATATATATACATATATAGATCGGATCCTAGATATATGAACAATATAAGAGATTAAAAAAAATGAATTTAAAAATTGTTGAGTTATTTTCTAGCCGTTTATGAATATCATGCAACTTTTGATATATAATTTGCTGTTTTAAAATTGTAGAAAAAGCATGTAATATTAAAAAACATGTAGAATTGAAAAACCAAAAATTTAAAACAAGTAAGAAATTATAGTCGGTCTAGATCGACTATACAATACGCTATACCATGGTTTAGAGACTCTATTTCTTCCGTCCAACTAATTCGATATGATTTTAATTTTTTGGATGCAGATATGAAAATGTCATATCGGGTACTATATTTATATGTGGACTAGGGCGAAAAATGGACGGATCCGGACTATAATTGGTAAAGTCACTTATATTTTGAAAAAATATATACAAACAAAATTTGAGAAAAATATGTTCAATATTTTTGTTATACCCTATACCACTATGTGGTTTGGGTATAATGACTTTGTGCTGCTGTTTGTAACAACTAATAATATTTGACCTACACCCATCTTTAATTATAGTGATCGAATCAGAATCACCATCTGATTCGATTAAACGATGTCCGTCCGTCCGTCTGTGTGTCCATGTAAAGCTTGTAATCAAACTGCAGGTCGCAAATATGAATATATTTCGATGAAATTTGGTATTTTATCTTTTATCGGCCATGGGATGAACGCTATTGAAATTGGTGAAATTCGGTCCATGTTCAGACCTAGCCCCCATACAAATGACCCCTATGAAATCGAAATAAATTGCCATAAGATCCAACTTGTCATATAGATCTTACTCAAATTGGGTTTGTATGCGTTTATTACATCCATTAATGAGTAGTCTAAAAATGATGCCTGGGACAACTGTTAGTCATAGGCCCCATATAGAGCTGCTTCCCGATCTTCACTTAAATCTGGAAAATCTGGAAAATCAGCTGGTGTGTAATATCAAATGCTGTCAATATTACAAACTAATAATTATATACTACTGTGAAAATATTAAACTGACTTTCTCGATAATACATTCAAATACGATCCTGGTGTATTTTGTATTCGATCCTTTTTCTGTGGCGCCATCTATCGGGTAGTAGTCCAAACTACCAAGCAAATAAACCATTTACAAATAAACATTTATAAACTATTTCAAAATTTTTTAAATATAGGTTGTGCTAAACCAAAGTGCAGAAATAAGGCCCTCCATTGGTCTGCTGTTGGCTTTGTCCTGCAATCTTTCATGCTAAATGCGTTGATTTGGCCCCACGGACTGCTCCATTGGTGTTGTAAGAAATGTATAGTTAATGACATAAATTTTTTTCATATTTTAAAAACACGCGTGTTGAATTCGACGACATTAATAATAACTTAAAATATCTTAAAAACAAATTTAAAGAAGAATTAGAAAAACGCCTTGTCCTCCCAAAAGAAAAAAGACGTCTGCTGCAGTAAACTCTCAAATATCGTTAAATAGTATTTATACCAACAATAATTTATCGATAATCTTAAATATATTTACGCTGATCCCTGACTCACTGACTGACTGACTGATTCTGTAACGCTGATGTAATACACATAGCACTCCCTACAAAGCTATGCGAAATCCACAAACAGAATTTAATCTTTCTCATTTTATACAAACCCACATACAATTTTCTATCTTCTATGTTACCGACCAGTGCTGCTAATAAAATCTTCTGAAAATCGACAATTTTGGAAACTAAATCGCCAAAATCGTCATTTTTAAAACAATAAATTGTCAAGAAAATAAAAATAAAACTCGACAAAATATTAAAAAAGGAAACAATAAATTTTATTTATATAATTCATATTACGAATATTATTACAGCATTGGTTATTTCTATATATAAAAATGTATTAGTGGTGAAATTTCAACGAAAAAATTTTAACACAGCAATCAACTAAATAATTTTATTGGCATGTATCTAAAGCTGAAACATATAATAGGGGTTTAAAGTATCGCCGTAATTAAAACTTAAATCTTAAATGGAGATGCTATTCAAGGTATTTCCGTTTTGAAACGACTTGACCCAGAATTAAATCTATACATATTTTGTAATTTCCATTTACACTGAACAAAAACTATCAATTTTCGATAAACAACCCATTAATTGTTAACCCTTGAAATCGTAATTTTTGTACTCCTGAAAATTTTAAATCTTCATTCATCATTTTAACAAATTTAACAAATCTTTTTTACAAATTGAAAAATTGTCGAAATTACAATAAGTTGCCAAAATTAGCAGCACTGCTAATGACATTAGCACTACTATGCAGATTTCGTGTTACATATGGAATAAGTGGAGCGCAAAAAATTCATCAAAAAAAACTAATATCTATTCAAATTCTTCTTTAAATTCCCATTATTGGTCAATGAAAAATTTCAACAAGATCGGTCAAGATCTCTCTGAGTTAGAGGGGATCAAAATTTGACATTTTGGCCAAACAAGTGTTTTTCTCTTCCATGTAACTTATTACCTATTGTCCTTAGAAAATTTTCTCCCAAATAGTTTAGATAGCTATTTCTTCAATATTTCGGAAAAAAATACTTTAAAAAAAAAATAAAATTTTTTAGACTTGTATGTATATCCATAGTAACTGCATGTTAGAAATAAATCGGTATATTATTTTATTTACATAAAATTCTGCAATATTTTGTTGTGGGAAAAATACATTTCTTTTGCATTAACAGAGTGTCACTTCATTTTGCTCAGCGTGACTCTGTCGCAGTAGATGGCCCACAATATTTGTTCTAATTAGCTTTGCAATAGTTATTTCTATTTTAACATGAATGTCAATATTTGCAACTAGATATCATACAGAACAATGTTAAGAGTATACACGGGCTGGTCTTTTATTTCATACGTTTTTTCATTATTGTTTTACAAATATGAACATAAGTTTGGCATGTTAACTTTTTGTTGTCTTCACAAAATAGAGTTACCGAGTTCATCAATGAGTTTTTTGCTTTCAAAACAGTTCTACACAGTTATATAGAACTATTATTCTGCTTTACCTACAAAATATCTGATTGCGATTACATCTAATTTTTAAAAATTGTTTATAATTAATAAAGCATTATTATTCACATAAATACAAAATTGCACTTTTTAAATTTTCCATTCAAATTTAAGAAAATATCAATTCTTATAAAAACTGAAATTAAAATTTCAAATTATAAATTAGAAAATATTAATTGAATTTCAGAAAATCATATCAAAACGTCGGAAATAATAATTTTAAATTTAGAAGCCATCAATTGCATCTTTAATATATAAATTTTATTAGTTAAACACAAATTGAAATTCCAAAAAAAAAACACCAAATATGTTTACATTTAAAAAAAATATTGCCATTCAGGAGAAATTAGTAGCTTTTCAGTACCGCTATTCAGCAATTTTTTTTAACGATAGTCTAATTGTTAAAAAAAGAAAATTGCAAAATTATCAGTAAAATTTTTAAACGATATTCGCTATTGTTAAAGTCAGCTGTTGTTGTTATCTACACGATAACCATTTTTGTGTTGTTTATTCAATCCATAAAAACTTAAATTTTTAGGTTGAAATGTCATCATACATAAATAAAAATCATAAAATAGTGAAAATATTTTGCTTTGATTAAAAAACTTTTTTATATAAATAAAAAAATTAAATAGCATATTCAATTCATTATTTCATTTTCAAATAAATAAACAGAAATATTAGTAAACAAAATAAAGATATTAAACATAAACAAAAAATCATCCTGTCAAACACGAAGTAATTTGTTTTTTTCTATTCTTCTTTGTGTTTTTCGCTTATTTTGTAAGAGATGCCACTCGTTTACAATTTAAATAAATAGAAAAATAGATTTGTCGACTGTCGTTAAGATGTATGTACTTAGTGAATCACTTAATCCTTAGTGCAAACAACAATAGCTGCCGATATATTTTGCGATTGTCGGATCGCTGAAATTTATAAATAAAAAAATTAAATAGCATATTCAATTCATTATTTCATTTTCAAATAAATAAACAGAAATATTAGTAAACAAAATAAAGATATTAAACATAAACAAAAAATCATCCTGTCAAACACGAAGTAATTTGTTTTTTTTCTATTCTTCTTTGTGTTTTTCGCTTATTTTGTAAGAGATGCCACTCGTTTACAATTTAAATAAATAGAAAAATAGATTTGTCGACTGTCGTTAAGATGTATGTACTTAGTGAATCACTTAATCCTTAGTGCAAACAACAATAGCTGCCGATATATTTTGCGATTGTCGGATCGCTGAAATTTACAGAATCACACTACAGAAAACATTAATTTAAATTCAATGAATTTTAGAAAACGTCAAATGATATTTAAAAATTGCGAACATAAAAACTGTTACATAAATAAACGCAATTTGATGAGAATGTTATTATTTATATATAAATTTTCACAATTTTTTTTTGGATAAAGATTTGAAGTTTTTCAGAAAATAAAGATAATAAATAATTTTATTTAAAATGTTTGGGACTTTTGGTTTTTTGCGTTTGGCATCCCTGATTTGATTATTTATTATCATATATTTATTCTCTACGTTTTCAAAATATGGCAATATTTTAATAAAAAATTTGAGAGAGCTTTTTTTTTGGTTATTATTATGTTACTCCATCCGACCTATATGGCCGCAATGAAGAAATATTTGGCCAGTTAAAAGAAACTATACAGCCACGACTTAAAATATAAATATAAACACGACTTAAAATATAACTGAACTCAAACCTGTTTATTGTACATGTTCTGGTTTTTTTTCAGTACACGTACCAGAATATGAACTTCAAATAAAGCAACACTCAAAAATGTGTGCTTTATGTGTGATTGAAACAAAAAGTACGTGATACAAAAATGTTCGTGTAAATAACGAAATATTAAAACGAACACAGTCATGGTTGTGTTGGGCACCGAAGAAAATTTAACAAGTAAGAGAATTATAGTCGGTCTAGACGATACCCTATACCATGCGTTTAGAAACCCTATCTCTTAGGCCCAACTAACTGGACATTGAAAATAAGCAAAAACCAAATTTGAGTGGGATTTTTATTAATTTTTTTGGCTGCAGATATGAAAAAGTTCATATCGGATGCTATATCTATAAAGGGACTAGGTCTAAAAATGGACCGATCCTGATCATGTTTGGTAAAGTCTCTTGTATTTTGCAAAAATATGTACAAACAAAATTTGAGAAGAATCAGTGCAATATTTTTGTTTTTTAATAGATTTAAGTGAAGATCGGGAAGCAGTTCTATATGGGGTCAAAGGGATCATTTTTGGACTACTCATTAGTGGATGTAATGAATGCATATAAACCCAATTTGAGTAAGATCTATATGACAATTTGGATCTTATGGCAATTTATGTCGATTTCATATGGGTAATTTGTATGGGGGCTAGGTCTGAACATGGACCGATTCTCACCAATTTCAATAGCGTTCATCCCATGGCCGATAAAAGCTTATATACCAAATTTCATCAAAATATATTCATATTTGCGACCTGCAGTTTGATTACAAGCTTTACATGGACACACAGACGGACGGACGGACGGACGGACGGACATTGTTAAATCAACTCAGAAAGTGATTCTGATTCGATCGGTATAATTAAAGATGGGTCTAGGTCAAATATTTTTGGTTGTTACAAACAGCAGCACAAAGTCATTATACCCAAACCACATAGTGGTATAGGGTATAAAAACAAACATAATTGATATGAAAATAAAAATATGTGTGTGTTGGTCTAAGTTATGTTTGTTTACAATATGTACGAGTTTTTTATTCAGTGTGTGTTTTTTTCTGAACTCTGGAAAATACCGCGGTCTCCAAATTAATGCCAACGTAATCAAATGACTGGCCTTGAGCCTTGTTTATGGTAATTGCGTATGCAGGAATTACTGGAAACTGGCGGCGCACTGTGGCTCAAATTTTGATTTCATTGGCCAAAAGTCAAATTTTTTTTTGTCATCGGTTTTTAAAATTTTTACTCCTTTTTGTAGCTTATATATCCAGATTAAGGTAGCCAAAAAATTAGGTTAAACTATTGATAATTGTGGGCGTGGCATGCTGTCAAACTCAACTGTTTTTTTTAATTCAGCAAAAGGTGTTTTTTTTTTGTTTTTTATCAAAAATAAATGGTTACTACTCGCAAGCTATCATCGATATTGGCCTGCGGTCTTTTTTATAATGTTAGTAGGATTATAGTCTTTAGTTTTTGTAAGTAGTCACAGTTCTAACGTTTGATATTAGGGGCGTTATGAAATATTTATGAAACCACTATATTTTTCTCAAATTTAAACTTTAGTGGAATAGAACTTCTAAAGGAAGTAAGGGAACAAGAAACGTATACCACCCGGAGAAAGGCGAATGTATCCTGTTTAACCCTATATATACTTTTGCACCCCCCACGAGCCCCCGGTAGAACACTTTTTTCATTTTAATGAAATTACTCTAAAAAAATTACTCTAAAAAAAATTTTGTTTTTTTACTTTAGACTACGTAAAAGTAAAATAATTAAATAAAATACCTGCGAAAGGGTTTATTGGCTTTGTTTTGATCAGCAAAAAAATAAGTCATAAAATGATCACAATAGGTTCTACAGTAAACAAATGATCTCTTTCTTAATTTACCTGTTGTCAAATTTAAGGGTCAACCAAAGTCATAAACAATTTTATAAGTTTGTCAATAATCGCGGCACTAAACCACTAAAGATAAAAAACCACCCCATATTGGCGAGAAACTAATTAGTTTTACCTGATATTGAAGTCTGGATAACAAGTGCAGTTTTGTTCAATTTAAGTACTACCTGCTATGAAATTAAAGATCAATGTGTGAATAACATGTACCTAAAAATGTATAAAATGACGGATTCTATAAGGGATTACTCAATAATAAGTTAATACTTCAAGTGTACGGACGTATATTCGCAAGTGATAAAAAGTGATAAAAAAGTGATAACAGACGCAAATAAAAATATGGAGAACTTTAGTTATAAAGAACTGGCCGAAGAGTATTTTCGAAACAAAAACCAGGAAGATGTTCTTAGTTACGTTAAAATAAAATTAAACTTAAATTCGTCTAGTACCGAAATACAAGAGCAATTATCTAATTTCGTCAAAGTACTAAAAAAACGATTGAAAGAAGTTAACTACTGTAAACAAAAGTTTTATAATAAAAGTGCAAACTGGTTAGAAGGCCAACTTAATGTTGGTGGAGAAACAGCGAAGCTAGATAAGGCTGGAAGACCACGCAAATCATTGGACAACTGCAGCGATAGATCTAAGAGGCGGAAACTTAAAAATTTTAACGAGGAAATTGGTTCTACAAATATAAAAGAATCTTTTCTACATCAATTACGAGCACAAAACCAATTAACAAAAGTGGATATCATTGAAAAAACTTGTAATGCTAGTCCAGTGAGAACAAAGCGAATTCTTAAAAGTATACCAACTCCGAGCGATGCAAAACAGTTCACAAATGAGGAGGCATTAGCATTATTTCTGGATTTGAAATTAACAAAACACCAATATATTCAGCTCAGATTGCGTGCGATTGAAAAAGGCTCAAATATGTATCCAGCATATCATCACATAACAGCTGCTAAAATAGACTGTTTGCCATCAAAGGACACTATTACAATCACACCAATTTCGGCAGAAGTACAACTACAATCTTTACTTGATCACACAGCCAAACGCTTGCTACAATCAATAACAGGAACTGAGTTAAAGAAATATGGAAACACAAAGTTAATTCTATTTTGTAAATGGGGATGTGATGGTTCTTCGGGACAAAAACAATACAAACAAGTTGTATGTGAAAATATTTCGGACTCAGATATGTTCATGGTATCATTTGTACCATTGCGATTGAAAAAGATTTTGGAAGATTCGGAGCCTTCGAGTAGTACAACGCAAACAATGGATATTTGGAAAAATGAGACATCATCTTCTACGAAATACTGCAGGCCAATCAAATTTGAATTCAAAAAAGAAAGTCATGATGCCATTAACAAAGAAGTTAGTGATATCAAGGCCCAAATAGCAACACTACAGCCATTACAATTACAGTTAGATGGGCAGCAAATTGAAGTAAGCTACCAATTAGTGCTGACAATGATAGATGGAAAAGTAGGTCAGGCTTTGACTAACACGAAGGCTGCATCCAGCTGCATTATATGCCAAGCAACATCAAGCCAATTAAACCAAGTCCCGACAAAATCATTCGATAATACCGATGCCTTCGAATTTGGATTATCACCACTACATGCAAGAATACGACTTATGGAACACATACTAAAAATCAGTTATGATTTGGATTTCGGGCCTTCAGGATCAATAAGAAACAACGAAACCAACAAAGAGTTAAGAAGTTCAAAAAAGAAACATGTTCAAGATGAATATCGCAAATTTGGATTGATTATAGATCAGCCAAAACAAGGGTCAGGCAATACAAATGATGGCAATACCGCAAGAAGATTCTTTTCAGATCCAGAAACAGCATCTGAAATAACAGGAGTGGATTTAAACCTTATTTTCAGATTTAAAATAATCCTAGAAGTACTTGCGTGCAATGAAGAAATTGACTCTAGAAAATTTGGAGATTATGCTAAGGAAACTGCAAAAATATATACAACCAACTACCCATGGAGAAATATGTCTGCAACAGTCCACAAAATCCTTTATCATGGAGAAGATGTCATTAAATATCATTTGGTGCCACTTGGAGATCTATCAGAGGAGGCTCAGGAAAAAAGGAACAAGGATTACAGATTTTATAGACAGCACAATACTAGAAAAATGTCACGAAATTCCACAAATGAAGATCTATTTAATATATTATTGGCAACGTCAGATCCGTTCATCTCCAGTATTCGAAATCAATGGAAAGTGGAACATCGGGATTTAGATGAAGAAGCCAAAAAACTACTAAAGAATAGAAATAGCACAGAACAAAATATGGAATATTTGCAATCAATATTTGAGTCTAATGAATAATAATTATAATTGCCTTTCATTGTTATTTAAGTACGAAAAACATAGTATTAGTAAAAAATAATAATAAACAGAACCTACCATTGTTACAAATGCTATTTAAATCTATTGCAGTTTTTATTCTTAAAAGGTTTCCCACATATGAATGCAATGTTTTAATAGATAAGAAAGATTCAAAAAATAAGAACCCATATTTTCATATCAAAATTAAAAAAAAAATTAGAATCATTGCGCTAATGTTTAGCAGATTTATTTAGCTAGTGTAACAAATTAGGCAGCAAACACTAATAAATTTTTCTGTAGTAATAATAATATTCCTTGAGTGTAAGCAAATTGCAAATTTGATAGCAAACATTTTTAATTTTTTAGTAATACTAGTTAAATTTCTAGTGAATTTTACTATTTTGTTGCGTGTAAAAATTTTTTTGAGTGTAAAAATTTTTTTGAGTGTAAGCATTAAAAAAATTTCATTATTACAAAAAATGTTTATAATAATTATTTAACTCCAAATATGACACTTTCTAATAAATAAAAATAAATAAAAAAAAACATATATCACGCTAAAAGTTAAAAAAAATCAAAAGTTAAACTTTGACCTAGAATTCCTTAAAAAGTACTCAATCAATTTAAATGAAATTCACACTGAGTCAAGATCAACTATCTATCTATCTATTAAAAAAAACAGTACTAAAATATTTTGATCGGTTCAAAAGTTACAGAATTTTGGCCAATGAAAAATGATTTTCAGCCACTGTGCGGCGGTTACTGAAAGGTAATGTGGTGTCGGTTGGGGCGAGATCAATCCTAGGAATTAGAACCGTATCATTTTGGTCAGCGTTACAGAATCAGTCAGTCTCTCAGTCAGTGAGTCAGGGATCAGCGTAAATATATTTAAGATATTATCCGGCCTTCACACGTTATATTTTTGGCTTTCAGGTTGTAATGCACTCACACTTTTTTACTCTTTTTTACTAAACAATCATACGTTTCAATTCTCTCTTTCAATTTTTCAATGGGACAGTTGCTTAACAATTTTTTGACTATTGTATGTGTGATCAATTTGACTTGAACGTGGGAAGGCCGGGTAAAGTGAGGAGATTGGAGATTCCCAAAATTATTAAAATTTAATACAATGGACTGCGCTTAGTTATAACGAACCCTGGTTGTAATAAGTTTTTGTTTATAGCGAAGAATTTCTTCGGTCTCAAGAGTTTTAATCACATTTTTCATACAAATTGCTTCTCTTATAGCGAACAGTGGTTATAACAAACTTTTGACTTTAACAAACAATTTTTTTTCCATTTCAGAATTTTCATATATTATATATATTTAAAAAAAAAAAATAATTTTAATTTAATTTAATTTTAATACAAAACAAAAACTTCGATTTTCAAATGAAGTTTTGTAAAGGTCCTTTTATGTATATTTTCGTAAAAGTTTACCAGTAGCCAACCTTTGCTTTGTACTTTCTGCTTCTATACATAAGGAGTTTTTAATATTATATGATTTTAAAAAATATATTATTTTGATAGAAACTCGGTAATTTTAGTCTTATTAAGGCAAACTATTAATATGTATCTTTTTAATAATTTAATTTATGTTTTATAACTTTTTAAAATGCATCAAAATAAATAAACTTATTCAACTAAAAAAAGTTTTTAAACCTTTCGGACAAAGCAAAAAAAATACTACTGTAAAAAAAATAGAACAGCATAGAAAAAAACGTTTTAGAGCAAGGTTCCAAAAAGTTTCTTAAGGGGGGCGGGGTAAGGTTTTAAAAGTAAAAAAAAGTCGTATTTTCATAATTATTTTTTGAAGATATGAATAATGTTGGATTATTTATTTCATATGTACGTTATAGCATAACATTTTAACAATCTTTGAAAAAATTTTCAATTAAAAACTTTAATAAATAAGTCCGTGACAGGGAATCTCCGGAGGCGTTGTTGTTTTGCGGTGAACATCATAACTCGTTACCGGATCATGTGAAATAAAAAATCGAAATGCGTTTCAAAGGTGACATGTTTCCTGAGGTAGTGACGAAGTTTTTTAAAAAAAATTTTTTTGCAGCATTTTGAAGTGAAAAACGATTTTTGCTATACAATTTCGGGAATTTGTTGTTAAAAAATGGAGAAGAAAATGGAATTAAAAAAACTCTTCGTGGTTACCTGATGATTTATGTGTAGATATAGTGTCTAAAATTTCAAAAGAATCGGTCAAGTAGATTTTGAGTTATGATGTTCACGGACTTCGAACATTTATTCGCGAGAAAATCGGTTTAAAGTTTTCTAAAAACTGATTTATATACTATATACCGTATGAGGCCGGTCGCTGGAAACGCTGTATCTTCTTAAATTTTTCTCTGATTTACTTAAAATTTTCACACAACACGCTCGACATGTTGAGCATTCAGAAAGAGAAATGCTAAAAAAGGGTTTTATAACCTTCCACCCCTTAAGTAAGTGCAAACACCAATATACTTACACAAAAGAGAAAAAAATATTTCATATTTCATCATACATGTAAACTGAAAAAAGAGAACTACATTTTTTGCAAAGTTATCTATAAATATAAAAAATAAAAAGTAAGGCCAGATCGCCTTTAATTCTTCCATGATAATTTCAATAAATTATTCAAATTAAAATCTTTAATATACCTATTTACGTAATTTATGTTTGTTTTAAATTTTTTGAAAGCAAATTATGCAAAAATTTATGTTATGAGTGAAAAAAAATTATTTTGCCACCTCTCTTCTGAAATTAAAATGTAATTTAATTATGCAAAGTTACAATAATTTAAATTTTAAACCTAATATTGCACTATTTTTTCAAGTGTTTTTCAATACAGAGCTTTAAACGAAATCACACGTTGGACAACAACAAAATCCACATTGAAGATCTCTGTTTTCTCAAATATATATCAAAAAAGCGTACTCTTTGGTAAGTGCTGGCCATCAGAGAACCTGAGCGAAAGCACTAATAACAATACAAAACAATTTTGAGATGAAAAACAAAACAGACAAACGGAAAAGTTTAGTTCGATACATACTTCTTTGTATGCATATCGGACGACGCACAGTGGCGCCATTTGAGTTTTTTCGTTGCAAAAATCATATCTTTTGAACCGAATAACATAATTGAACAGTTAAAACAGCATATGATAGATAAGTGTTCAGCCTATGAAATGAGCGTTTGGAAAGGGTGCTACGCTTTGTAGGGGCCTACTTATGGGTTATCAAAGTTAAAATTTGTAGAAAAATCAATTTTATGGTAACTAATAAAAATTATTTTTAAATTTTTAGATTGTTTTTATTTTTTTTCTTTAGGGTTTTATGTTTTAAATTATTACCCAACAAATTAAAAAAAAATTACTTCTTTTTTAAATTTATTTTTTCAATTTTCTGTAAAATATTCATCACAATTCGTAAGAGAAGGTATATCTAAAAGACTAATCATTTCTAAACTATAATTATTTTCTAACTCTATTCTTGACTTCACATGCCGCAGGGAATAAATAAGCAAATTATGCAAAAATTAATATTATGAGTAAAAAAAAATTATTTTCCCACTTCTCTTCTGAAATTATAATGTAATTTAATTATGCAAAGTTAGAATAATTTAAATTTTAAATTTAATATTGCACTATTTTTCAAGTGCTTTTCAATATAGAGCTTTAAACGAAATCATACGTTGGACAACAACAAAATCCACATTGAAGATCTCTGTTTTCTCAAATATATATCAAAAAAGCGTACTCTTTGGTAAGTGCTGGCCATCAGAGAACCTGAGCGAAAGCACTCCTAACAATTCAAAACAATTTTGAGATGAAAAACAAAACAGACAAACGGTAAAGTTTGGTTTGATAAAAAAAAAGTATGTGTGCATATCGGACGACGTTAAATGAGAAAAATAAAAATGTTTAAAATTTCCTTCATTACTTTTTTTGCAGAATTTTTTCATCGACCAAGAAAGGGAATTTAAAGAAGAATTTGAATAGATATTAGTTTTTTGATGCATTTTTTGCGTTCATCTTATTCCATATGTAACTCGAAATCTGCATATGTAGTGCTATTGTCGTTAGCAGTGCTGCCAATTTTGACAACTTATTGTAATTTCGACGATTTTTGAATTTGTTAAAATGATTTTTTAAATTTGTTAAAATGATGATTGAAGATTTTAAACTTTCAGTAGTATAAAAATTAGGATTTCAAGGGTTAACAATTAATGGGTTGTAAATCGAAAATTGATAGTTTTAGTTCAGTGTAAATGTAAATTACAAAATATATATAGATTTAATTCTGGGTCAAGTCGTTTCAAAACGGAAATATCTTGAATAGCATCTCCATTTAAGATTTAAGTTTTAATTACGGCGATACTTTAAACCTATATTATATGTTTCAGCTATAGATACATATCAATAAAATTATTTAGTTGATTGCTGTGTTAAATTTTTTTCGTAGAAATTTCACCACTAATACATTTTTATATATAGAAATAAACAATGCTGTAATAATATTCGTAATATGAATCATATAAATAAATTTTATTGCTTCCTTTTGTAATATTTTTTCGAGTTTTATAAGCGGTAAAATTTTCTTGACAATTTCTTGTTTTAAAAATGGCAATTTTAGCGATTTACTTTCCAAAATTGTAGATTTTCAGAAGATTTTATTAGCAGCACTGGTCGGTAACAAAGAAGAGAGAAAATTGTGTGTGGGTTTGTATAAAATGAGAAAGATTAAATTTTGTTTGTGTATTTCACATAGCTTTGTAGGGAGTAATATGTGTGTGATACAGAATCAGTCAGTCAGTGAGTCAGGGATCAGCGTAAATATATGTATATAAGATTACAAATTAAAAATATTCCTTTTAATGTAGTTGACTTAGTTAAGTTATTTGTAATACTTCGAGCGCAAGAGCTCCTTATCCGGAATAGCAAATGGGTCGCTCCTTTTTTTTGTAAATTTTCTTTTGACGATTATGGGCAATAATTTCTATTTTAAACAAAATATATGTAATTAAAACATAATTGTTGTCAATAAAAATAATTCTTACCAATTCTATCAATCAAATATAAATTGTCTATTTCTCATTAAAAAATCAACTAACTTCTTTCGATTGAATGACAATTTTTCGCTACTGTGTTCAAAATGAAAAACACAAAGCAAAAAGCACAAATGTCATTTTAAAATAGGTTTAAAATAGGGTCGAACCAATTTTAAAATTCGTTTATTTACACAAGGTTTAAAATAGGTATTTTAAGCTAAAATTCGTTTATGAATACAATGTTATCGATTTTTGCTTAAAATGGATTTGAAATGCTATTTAGAATTTTTATGAATACGGCTGATAGTATATAAATCCGTTTTTAAAAAACTTTAAATCGATTTTCTCGCAAATAAATGTTCGAAGTCCGTGAACATCATAATTCAAAATCCTCTTGACCGATTCTTTTGAAATTTTAGACACTATATCTACACATAAATCTTCAGGCAACCACGAAGGTTTTTTTAATTCCATTTTCTTCCCTATTTTTTACCAACAAATTCCCGAAATTGTATAGCAAAAATCGTTTTTCACTTCAAAATGCTGCAGAAAAAAAATTGAAAAACTCTTCGTCACTACTTCAGCAAACATGTCACCTTTTAAACGCATTTCGATTTTTTTATTTCACATGGTCCGGTAACGAGTTATGATGTTCACCATAAAACAACAACGCCTCCGGATATTGGCTGTCACGGACTTATGTATTTATTAAAATTTTTAGTTGAAAATTTTTTCAAAGATTCTTCAAATGTTATGCTATAACGTGTATTCATGTCTTCAAAAAAGAATTTTTTATTAACTTTTTTAAACCTTACCACCCCAACTATTAAAAACTCCTTATGTGTAGAAGCAGAAAGTATAAGGCAAAGATTGGCTACTGGACCTTTTACAAAACTTCATTTGAAAATCGAAGTTTTTGGTGTGTATTTTTTACAACTGTTTTTCGATTTTTTTTTTTTTTTAAGAAATTTTAAAAACATTAAAATTAATTTTTTTTAAATATGTAAAATATAAGAAAATTCTGAAATGGAAAAAAAAATTTGTTTGTTAAAGTCAAAATAAACGGGAGCCTAGGCGCCACACAATCCACTAGTGATTCAAATAATATACAATATCTTACACCTTCTACTTCAACTCTGCTTAACTTATTCTCCAATCTCAATTAACTGAAAAGCCATATATAACAATTTCACCTGATCCCACCTCTTCTTCAAATAACTCATCAGACTACCAACAACAAACTTCGCATATATCTCAACTAATACTTCTTTAGCCCAAAATCAAGTCCCTCTAATTACATTAAATGCTGATGTTCCTGATTTTATGCCTGTGCATAATCCTGTCACGCTTAAGGTTATTTCACCTAAAAAGACAATTTTTGCTGCTGTAGCTCATTATATTAAACAGAAGCTCGGATATGACATTGATGTTACCATTTACAGATTTAAATATTCTGAACATAGTAGTAAATCATATTTTAAAATTATTGTTCCTGAGGAAAATTTTGATACTATAGATAATACCGATTTTTGGCCACCAAAATGTCCCGCTCGGACATTGTCTACTTACCAGCTCAAAACAATGTCTCAAAAAATTAATACACTTATCGCCAGATAATAAAATAAATACAGAGTATCAAAATGTTCGTAGACTTAATACAAAACTAACGTCGTTTTACGCAAACAGCTTTGATTTCACATACCTTATTATTGCCTTTACGGAAATCTGGCTAAATGATAAAAAAAAATATACATAATGCTGAAAAATTTTGTCCAAAATTATTTAGATACGATCGGCCTCACAAAATTGGTGAAGGAGTACTTATTGCCGTATTAAATTTATTTTTTTGTTAACTTATTGAATTTTTACAACGTGATAATATTGAATTTGTTGCCGTTAAAATTAGACTTACAAATGGATACTTGTTTATTACCTGCACACATTTCTGCAATAAATTCCGCTATGCAACTATTTAAACTATGCAGAATAATAATTTTATGTAACTATGTAGAACTATTTTGTAAGCAAAAAAACTCTTTGATACTTAACTCGAACCTGTGTATACTTTTAACATTGTTGTGGTTGATATCTAATTGGAAATGTTGATATTCGTGTTAAAATAAAAATACTTATTGCAAAGCTTTTTAATCTATATAAATCATAAATTCTAGTTAGATATTAGTTCATATCTAATAGTGCGTTTACATCTAAGGAAAATCTAGTAGATTTTAGTTTAAATCTATTTCAAAATCTACACCTAACTTTTTTGACATTTTGTGAGATTTTGTTTCCACAACAATAAACAGCTGATTAAAATAAAACATATAAACTAGAAGTGCCAAAAATAAACAAAACAATAGGAAAATGGAAATATGGAAAATTCTAAAGAGCAACAGATTTTATTATAATATTATGCAACACATATGAATAAAGCACAAGCTTAAATAGAAATTTTGCGAAAAAAAAACATCAGCATTTGTTAAATGTACTGTTTGAACAGCAATAACAAATGCATTTTCCACAATTATTATATAGCAGATTGGAATGGGTACATATAAGTATAAAAAGTTAAAGCTTTCAAATTACTAACTATTTGTTTTTTTTTTTTTTGTTGTAGATTCGTCATTTTTATTAATAATTAATATTTTATTTCCTTTTTATTCAACTTGTTTGCTTTTATTTTTGTTTTTAAATGTCAATTTTTCAGCCACTGCGTTCTAATTTCCAACTACAATATTAAAAATACACAGCAGAGTCATTTGGTAGTGCCCAAATTTGGCAAAATTTTGTGAGATTTTGCTAAAATCTAATAACGAACTAGATTTGGTTTTGTATGGGAAATCTAGTAAAAATGAGTAGATTGTGCTGGATATTTTATTTTCCCTGAACCAACATATTGGTGAATTTTATATAAATAAAATAATATACCGATTTATGTATAATATCCAGTTATTATGGGTATACAGATATAGAATATATATAAGTAAGTTATTTATTCTGATATTTGCAACAGTAGTATGTACCAATTCGTAACCATTTCGATGTTATAAAAATCGCAGAATATTGGATATTGACATTATTATTTAATATATGTATGTCTATGTAAATATTACACGAAAACAATAATTAAGAATATTAAAGCCGGTCTAGACCGACTAAAAGATACCCCATAACATGCGTTTAGAGACCATATCTCGTCGACCTAACTAATTTGATATAGAAAATAAGCATAATATACGTCACTTGTGAGACCTATACTTGAATATGCTTCTATAATTTGGGACCCAATCTACCAAATTCATGCCGACAGTCTGGAATCTGTGCAGAAACAATTCCTTTTGTTTTGTCTTCGGAGTTTAAACTTCAATCCAAGTAATCTTCCATCCTATACCAGCAGACTTGCACTTATTAAGCTACCAACTTTAAAAAGCCGGAGAACTATGTTAAAAGTCTCATTTCTTCTTAATATAATTAATGGTGATGTTTGTTCCGGTTTTTTTATTAACAATATATCATTCAACATTCCTCAACGACCAACACGTTACTTCTCACCTTTATCTGTACAGTTCTAAAAAGCTAATTATGCAAATGCAGACCCTCTCAGGAGAATGTGTATTCAATTTAATGAACTTTATAGATTTATTGATTTCTCATTAAATACTAATCTAATTAAAAGTAAAATAATATGCTTTCTAAATTCATGAATATCTATGTACTAAAATTAATTTTAAAATGTTTTTCTTTGTAAATATTCTGTAAGGATTAATTCCATAGACCAATATACGAATAAAATAAAAAAATAAAAAATAAACCGAATTCGAGTGGCATTATTAATTTTTTTTCCCTTGAATATGAAAACGTTCATATCCGATGCTATATTTATATTGGAGCTGGATCGAAAAATGGACCGATCCTGGTAAGGTCCCTTATTTTTTGCCAGAAAAGATATACAAACCAAATTTGAGAAAAATCTGTGCAATATTTTTGTTTTTTGATAGATTGAAGTGAAAATCGGGAAGCAGGTTTATAATGGGGGCTATTATTACGAATTGTCCTATAGGGTTTATTTTTGGACAACTCATTAATGGGTGTAATAAACACACACAAACCCAATTTGACCGAGATCTATATGATAATTTGGATCATATGGCAATTTAAGTCGTATTCATAGGTGCCATTTGTATGGGGACTATGTCTGAACATGCACCGATTTTCGCCAAATTCAATAGCATTCATAATATGAACGATAGAAGCTTACGTACCAAATTTCATCAAAATATGTTCACATTTGCAACCTTTCGTTTTATTACAAGGTTTACATGGACACATAGACGGACAGACGGACGGAAATCGCTAAATCGACTCAGAAAGTGAGTCGGTATAATAAAAGTCACAAAGTCATTATACCCTGACCACATGGTGGTATAGGGTATAAAATATACAACATCAAAAGTTATTGTTGTGTTTTTCTTTAAATAAACTAATACATAAGAAAATTTAAAAAAAAATGTTGGTAAATTTATATTGATATTTTTTTATCAATAACTATGTAGTGTAGCATTATTTGCTTTTGATGTTGGTGAAATTTTATATTATTACCACACCGACCACAAAAATAACAACAAGTGCAGCTATGACAAAAATATAAAATCGCTATTCTACAATATAGAAACTTTATATATCTTTTTTTACTTTTTCAGTGTTTTCTTGGGACCTATTGCACCGATTTTCATAATTTTATATAGAACCTTCTCATGATGTTAGTGAATCGTTATCACTAAAATTGAGTACCCTATCTATCCTATTGAGGGCGTGATCGTAACAAGAACGGTATAGACAAATCATATTTTTTCAAGACTTTACGTCTTCATTGAATTCTCGGTACCTATAAAATCGATTTTGATGATTTTAAATAACAAACTTTCAAGGATTTAATGAATCACTTTCACTAAAAATAAACACTCCAGCTAACCTATTGAGGACGTGATCGTGATATCCACAGACGGACATTGCTATATCAACTCCGCTTGTTATAAGGATCACAAATATAAATTTATTTGTTTATTTATTATTTGAAATAGTAAATTTGAACAAATAGGTTTTAAAAAATAATAAATGTATGTATATATAAAAATATTAAATAATTTTAAAGAAAAATTACAAATTATTAACAAAAATGTCAATACATATATTAATAAATAAAATAATATAAAAAACTAAAAAAAAAACAAAATTAGTTAAAATAAAAAATATAAAAACATAATAAAAACATTAAAAAAATAAAAATAAAAGAGGGAAGATTAGCAAACAAGTTTTAAAAAAGTAATAACTAAGAAAAATTATCAGCTAAAACATTTAAAAAGTTCCCTCTTAAAATGCATTCCGTTGCTTATAATTTTAATGAATGATGGTAGCGAATTCCAAAGACGTATTGAGGAGATATAAAATTGCCATTTGGATACTAAATATTGGTATCTAATCAACATTATGTCATGATTTCTAGCGGTGCGCATAAAAACGAGTCTGTTATACAGATATGTTGGCTGATGTGTACGTACAACTTTATATAAGAACAGTAGTGTTGTTATCTTTAACAAATTTTCAAATGTTACTCTGTAAAGTTTTTTCGAGTAGTACGATATCGGGTCAATTTTCGAATATTGAAAATATATCTTAAAATTGCATTGAAAGTAGACTCAAGCTTTTTATAACTCTTATAATCAGTGCTTGCATATATTTTGCAGCCATATAGAAGAGTTGTCATAAGATATGTTTTTGCAAGCAAAATTCGAATATTAAGGGTTATATGCTGTGTATTCCATAACGTTATAAGCATTGAGTGTAAGTTCTCTCAGCAGCAGAAGTAATACGGTTAAACCATGTGAGATTATCATTAAAAATAATACCTAGATTTTTAGCTGTTAAACGATTTCAATTTTCTGGTTGTTTACCATAATCAATGGTACAAAATGCAGAGTCATTGGTCTCCTTGTAAAAATCCAACACTTTGATTTAGAGGGGTTGAGGCATAAACCATTTGCACTTGCCCATGTATAAATCTTATTAAGATCTGAATTTAATTTTACAACGCAATCATTTATGCTGATTATGCCAGTACTGAAAGTCATCAGCTTATATGTGTACATTGCAAAATAATAGCTGTTCTACTAGATCATTCACGTAGATGGTAAAAGGAACAGGTCCCAGTATTGATCTTTGGGGTACGCCCTTCATAACTAGCAACACACGAAAGGTTTTATTGTTTGCAAAAACTGACTGGCTACGATTCAACAGATATGAAGACAACAAACGAATAGACCAATGAGAGAAATTAAACATTTTATATAATTTAAAGTATAGAACCTCATGATCCACCATGTCAAACGCTTTGGAATGGTCAAGTAAGACAAAAAAAGAAATGGCTCCAGCATCAGTACAGCTTGAATATACATCTTCTTGGTTTATACAACTAAAACAGAATGAGTTGTATTAAGGGGATGAATTTCTCTTTGATCATAAAAGTTCATATATGAAGTAATATTAGTGATATTCATGAAAGATAAATTGATGATTTTCCAATCCCAATTTCTCGTATAGTTCTCCAAGTTTTTTTAGTACCAGTTGCAGATGTAAAACGACAAATATATATATTTTATGGGGTTCAGACTGTTATATACGACGGAATGACAAAGTTATATACGCCCTCTGCACACTGGTGTGGGGAGTATAACAAGTGTGAAGAGCACAGCCGTAGTTAAATTATTTTAAACTTTATTTTAACGCTATTACTTTATACCAGAGATGAAATTCTAAGCTCATAAAAACGGTACTGTCAACTATTTTAAAATTGCAATTATTTCAACAAAGAAAACGAAACATCTAATAAGAATATATAGACCACTAGCAATAACCCGATGCGCTTCGCTACACCCCTCATAACGACATAAAAAGCAGGCAATACGTTTTGTAGAAAACTATTGTTTTGTATAGGAGGTGCCACACCCATTAGTCTAATTTCGCCCATTTTCTGGGCAACTACTCACATTAATAACTTATGAACTCAAACAAAGTCGCTAGACTTTCATTATTATAGTACTCCAGATATTTTATATTAAATACTTAATTTGTGTGGGAGATGCCACGCCCACTGGTCCGATCCCGCCCATTTTTTATGGGACTACTCACATTAATAACTCATGAACTCATACAAAGTTCCAAGGCTTTCATTATTACAGTAATTCAGCTATATGACGTTATATATTTACTTTGCATGCGAGGTACCACGCCCACTGATCGGATTCCGCCCATTTTTTTCGAGTACTAACGTTGATATCTTATGAACTCACACAAAGTCTCAACACTTTACCTATTACAGTACTCTAGATATATGACATTAAATATTTACTTCGTATGGAGGGTACCACGCCCATTGGTCCGATCCAGCCCATTTTTTCCGCAACTCCTCGAATTATTTTAATATGTACATGCAAATAGTTTCAGAACTCTTGTTGTCGTAGTACTCCAGATATTATATGTTAAAATTAGATGTTAAAAATTCACTTTGTATGGGAGGTGCCACGCCCATTTGAAAAATGAAAAAAAATATAGCCTATTTTTCCTTCCGGATAGGCATATTTCATATTTCTGAGGCCATGCTTAAAAATGTCCCTTTTTGGGCGTTTTTTTTCCCTTTTTAGCTCCTTAAATCGCGAATTTCTAAGAATCCTTATTTCGGTTCGAATATGCCTCCCAAAAGGACCCCACATCCCAAATGTCATATTCCTGGGACCATTTTTAAAAACATTCCCTTTTGGAAAGCTTTTACCCCTTTTAACCCCCTCAAAGTGCGAATTTCTAAAAATTTATATTTTGGTTCGAGTGTACGTCCTGAAAGGAACATACATTCCAAATTTCATATTCCTGGGACCATGTTTAAAAATGCCCCTCTTTGGGCCGTTTTTATCCCTTTTTACCCTTATAAAATGCGAATTTCCAAAAATACATGTTTTGGTTCGAGTTTGCGTCGTAAAATAAACCTACGTTCAAAATTTGATATTCCAGGGACCTTTTTTAAAGATTTTTTTAAATGTCCCTTTTTGGATCTTTTTACCCCATTTTACTCCCTAAAAATGCGAATTTTTAAAAATCCTTATTTTGGTTCGAATCTGCATCCCAAAAGGAACCTACATTCTAAATTTCATACTCCTAGGACCTTTTTTAAAGATTTTTTAAAATGCCATTTTTTCGGCGTTTTACCCCCTAAAAATTCGACTTTCCAAAAATGCCATCTTAGTGGATCTACACTATGTAAAAGGAACTTACATGCCAAATTTCAAGTTTCTAGGTTCAGCGGTTTGGGCTGGGTGATGATGAATGAGTCAGTCAGTCAGTTTTTTAAAATGCCATTTTTTCGGCCGTTTTACCCCCTAAAAATTCGACTTTCCAAAAATGCCGTCTTAGTGGATCTACACTATGTAAAAGGAACTTACATGCCAAATTTCAAGTTTCTAGGTTCAGCGGTTTGGGCTGGGCGATGATGAATGAGTCAGTCAGTCAGTCAGTCAGTCACTCACGCAACTCTTTTATATATTCTCTATATTCTTAAATATATTTACGCTGATCCCTGACTCACTGACTGACTGACTGATTCTGTAACGCTGAAATAATACACACACATAGCACTCCATACAAAGCTATGCGAAATACACAAACAAAATTTAATCTTTCTCATTTTATACAAACCCACACACAATTTTCTCTCTTCTTTGTTACCGACCAGTGCTGCTAATAAAATCTTCTGAAAATCGACAATTTTGGAAACAAGAAATTTAAAACAAGAAATTGTCAAGAAAAATTTACCTTATAAAACTCGAAACAATAAAATTTATTTATATCATTCATATTTCAAATATTATTACAACATTGGTTATTTCTGTATATAAAAATGTATTAGTGGTGAAATTTCAACGAAAAAAATTTAACACAGCAATCAACTAAATAATTTTATTGATATGTATCTATAGCTGAAACATATAATATAGGTTTAAAGTATCGCCGTAATTAAAACTTAAATCTGAAATAGAGATGCTATTCAAGATATTTCCGTTTTGAAACGACTTGACCCAGAATTAAATCTATATATATTTTGTAATTTACATTTACACTGAACAAAAACTATCAATTTTCGATAAACAACCCATTAATTGTTAACCCTTGAAATCGTAATTTTTATACTACTGAAAATTTTAAATCTTCAATCATCATTTTAACAAATTTAACAAATCATTTTAACAAATTGAAAAATCGTCGAAATTACAATAAGTTGGTAGCACTGCTAACGACAATAGCACTACATATGCAGATTTCGTGTTACATATGGAATAATTTGAACGCAAAAAATGCATAAAAAAAACTAATATCTATTCAAATTCTTCTTTAAATTCCCTTTGTTGGTCAATAAAAAAATTCTGCAAAAAAAGTAATGAATGAAATTTTAAACATTTATTTTTTCTCATTTAACGTCGTCCGATATGCATACATACTTCTTTTATCAAACTAAACTTTTCCATTTGCCTGTTTTGTTTTTCATCTCAAAATTGTTTTATATTGTTAAGAGTGCTTTCGCTCAGGTTCTCTGATGGCCAGCACTTACCAAAGAGTATGCTTTTTATACCCTCCACTCCAGTGTGCAGAGGGTATATATAAGTTTGTCATTCCGTTTGTAATAATTAGAAAAAAAATTTTGGACCCTATAAAATATATATATTTGTGATCCTTATAACAACCGGAGTTGATATTGTTATGTCCGTCTGTCCGTCTGTGGAAATCACGGCGACGGCATCAATCGAGGAGCTAGAGTGCTCGTTGACATAAAAAATGATTCACTAACATCCTGGAAAGTTTTCTGTTTAAAATCGTCCGAATCAGTCGATTAGGATCCGAGATTTGAATGAAGAACTAAAAAAAGTCTTGAAAAAATATAATTTTCTATGTTGTTCTTGTCACGATCACGCCCTCAATAGTGCAGCTACAGTGATCATTTTTAGTGAGAATGATTCATCAAATTCATGGGAAGATTTCTGTTTCAAAAATCAGTAAAATCGGTGGAATAGGTCCAGGAAAATCTCTGAAAAAGTAAAAAAAAATTAAAAATATGATGTTTCTATATTGTTCTTGTTATTCTAAATGTTGTGTTGTTGTCATAGCTGGACTTGTTGTTTTTGTGGTCGTTGTGGTAATAATATAATAAAAACTAACCCTTTGTAAATTTTTTTATTAACTCTGGTAGAAAATTTTAAAAGTTTCCATTGTTTTGGCATCACTAAAAAAAATTTGATAGATCATTTCTGTTATTACCACGAGCCTGCCTGCAAAATTTCAGTTCGAATGGGTCACGGGAAAGGGGTTAAAATCGATCCAAAATTTTTTCGACAAGCAGACACTACGAGTTAATATATGTAAAGGTAGTAAAAATTCACCAGCATCTAAAGCAAATAATGCTAAAATACCTAGTTGTTAATAAAAAAACAATGTAAATTTAGCAAAAAAAAAATTTATGTATAAATTTATTTAAAGAGTAAAACACAAAAATAACGTTTGATGTTGTATTTTGTGTGTGTAATATTTACATATACATACATGAACATATTAAATAACACAAATAATATGCATATACAGTGCACTCGGGAAAACGTCAACTAATTAAAACCGCGGGTGTTGACGTTTAAAAAATTGTTGACGTTTACGAATGTAAAATTTTTAAATAAAAAACATCTGCTTTTAAAAGTTTTTATTAATTATAAACTAAAACCAAACATAAACAAATTCAAAAAGGAAACAAAAAAGGCATTCAACCTGACTAGAAACATAGAACACAACTAAAACCAAAAGAATACATTTTAAATGAGATCATATTTAAAAAAAAAATCGGTTATTTTTTTCTGCTGTTTTTTTCTTTCCACCACTTGGAAGAGAGCCTTCTCTCTTAAACGTCTTAATACATTTAAGTCATTTTGCTCAACATTCTCGCATTGAGCCCAATCCAAAGCCCTGTTTAATATTTCAACGGCTTCGCTTGGTTTTATTGTCTGCACATTTGTATCTAAATCGTTCTCCTCATCATCGAGCACTTCTAACTCCTCAATTTCACACGAATTAGAAACATTATCCGGCAAAATATCTCCATTCCACTCCTGAATGTATGATACTGTATAGTCAACCTAAAGAAAAAAATTAAAAATGACCTGTCGTGTTGTTGAAACAATTGTAAAAATCGACAAACCTGAGGGTTTAGTTCATTAAGCAGATCAACTGCAAGCTCCATTTGTTGCTGAACTTCTGAGTTCATATTTTCTCTCAGTATGCTTAACGGAATATCTTCCTCCGGATCTGTCTCATTTTCCGTGAAACGTAAAACATTTTGCCAGCATTTTACCATTGTATCTTTGCTTACTTTATTCCATGCGGATTCTAGAATTGTAATAGCATCCCTTAATGTAACACTTTTCATTGACTCTACTAGATCTAAATTTTTTGCCGCTACCATGGCTAAGAGGCTGTTTCTGTAGTACAGCTTCGTTATTTTGATTGCGTTCTGATCCATTGGTTGGATAAGTGGGGTAACATTTGGAGGAAAAAACATTGCAATTATGTTTCCATCTTCGGTTTTAAGCTCCATTTCACTTGGATGAGACGGAGCATTGTCGATTAGGAGGAGCGCTTTAACTGGCAAGTTCTTTTTTAAAAGAAAATCTGTTACCCAAAATTAGAAAATCTTAGCTACTGAAAATGATATTTTCTCTGCAGCACAAAAATACTAACCTGCGGCACAAATGATTTGCGAAACCAATCGCTAAAAATGGCTGATGTCATCCATGGGGACTTGGAACTTTTGTACTCAGTAAGGCAGTTGAAATTTTTGAAAACTCGTGGATTTTTTGCCTTCCCAATCACCAACAATTTAAGTTTATGACTTCCGGAAGCATTAGCACAACATAAAAAAGTGACTCGCTGTTTTTCAGTTTTTACGCCCGGAGCAGTCTTTTCGGTACTTGATACGTAAGACTTTTCTGGCAAAATTTTCCAAAACAATCCAGATTCATCAGCATTGTATAGCTGATCATGGGATAGACCCATTTCTTCAATTTTTTGCTTCAGCTTGACTTTAAATGGTTCGACAAGCGAAGGTTGCGAAGATAGCTTTTCCCCAGTTATTTTAAGCAGACGAACTCCAAACCTTTTTTTAAAACCCTGCAACCATCCATCACTTGCGTTGAACGAGCATTCTTTTTCTTTCAGTTGTAGATGGATCTCTTTAGCTTTTTCTTTGAGCGCTAATGCATTTACCAGATAATTCCTTTCTCTCTGCTTAACAAACCACTGGTACAGACGTTTCTCCATTTTCGGCAACTCTGATGCTCTTAATGTCTTTCTCTTTCCCGGACCGGAAAGTGTGTTATTAACACAGTCCAAAATCTTCTTTTTTTCATTTTTATCTTGCTAATTGTTGACTTTGTTACACCATATTGCTTCGCTAAAGCTACCGCACTTGTACCCTTTCCTAATAATTCCAAAATATTTGCCTTTTCCTGTAACTTTAGCACTTTCGGTTTTTTGAGCCCATTTTGGTAATGTGATACTTACGAGAACAAAAAAGCAACTGAACATAAATAAAAAGATAATACGTGCAGTTGCAACTACTTTTCTACTCTACTTATAAGGGGAATCCCCAATTTCAGAAATGATTTCATATAATTAATGTGTGTGTGTACAAATTTGTGTATTTTAACTGCTGCTAAATTCAAAATTTTGTTTTATTCAGAGTTGACGTTTTAGAGCTTTGTGGTTGGGTTGACGTTTTAGAGTAGGCAATGTAAAAAAAAGAGGGTTGATGTTTTGGGATGTTGACGTAAACGAGCGTTGACGTTTTCCCGAGTGCACTGTATTATATATACATATATGTATATCCATAATAACTGCATGTTAGAAATAAATCGGTATATTATTTTATTTACATAAAATTCTGCAATATTTTGTTGTTAGGAAAATACATTTCTTTTGCATTAACAGATTGTCACTTCATTTTGCTCAGCGTGACTATGCCACAGTAGATGGCGCCACAATTTTTGTTTGTTCTAATTAGCTTTGCAATAGTTATTTCTATTTTAACATGAATGTTAATATTTTCAACTGCATATCATACAGAACAATGTTAAGAGTATACACGGGCTGGTCTTTATACCCTATACCACTATGTGGTTTGGGTATAATGACTTTGTGCTGCTGTTTGTAACAACCAAAAATATTTGACCTACACCCATCTTTAATTATACCGATCGAATCAGAATCACTATCTGATTCGATTTAACGATGTCCGTCCGTCCGTCCGTCCGTCCGTCCGTCCGTCCGTCTGTGTGTCCATGTAAAGCTTGTAATCGAACTGCAGGTCGCAAATATGCATATATTTTGACGAAATTTGGTATTTGATCCTTTATCGACCATGGGATGAACGCTATTGAAATTGGTGAGAATCGGTCCATGTTCAGACCTAGCCCCCATACAAATGACCCCTATGAAATCAACACATATTGCCATAAGATCCAAATTATCATACAAATCTTAGTCAAATTGGGTTTATGTGTATATATTACATCCATTAATCAGTAGTCCAAAAATGATCCCTATTGGACAACTCTTAGTCGTAGGCCCCATATAGAGCTGCTTCCCGATCTTCACTTAAATCTATCAAAAAACAAAAATATTGCACTGATTCTTCTCAAATTTTGTTTGTATATATTTTTGCAAAATACAAGAGACTTTACCAAACATGGTCAGGATCGGTCCATTTTTGGGCCTAGTCCCCATATAGATATAGCATCCGATATGAACTTTTTCATATCTGCAGCTGAAAAAATTAATTAAAATCCCACTCAAATTTGGTTTATGCTAATTTTCTATATCCAGTTAGTTGGTCCTGAGAGATAGGGTCTCTAAACGCATGGTATAGGGTATCATATAGTCGGTCTCGACCGACTATAATTTTCTTACTTGTTTATTTCATACGTTTTTTCATTATTCTTTTACAAATATGAACATAAGTTTGGCATGTTAACTTTTTGTTGTGTTTACAGAGTTACCGAGTTCATCAATGAGTTTTTGCTTTCAAAACAATTCTACATAGTTATATAGAATTATTATTCTGCTTTACCTACAAAATATCTGATTGCGATTACATCTAATTTTTAAAAATTATTTATAATTACTAAAGCACTATTATTCACATAAATACAAAATTGCACTTTTTAAATTTTCCATTCAAATTTAAGAAAATATCAATTCTATCAAGTGAGAAATTTATAGTCGGTCTAGACCGCCTATACGATACCCTATACCATGCGTTTAGAAACCCTATCTCTTAGGCCCAACTAACTGGACATAAAAAATTAGCAAAAACCAAATTTGAGTGGGATTTTTATTAATTTTTTTGGCTGCAGATATGAAAAAGTTCATATCGGATGCTATATCTATATGGGGACTAGGCCCAAAAATGGACCGATCCTGATCATGTTTGGTAAAGTCTCTTGTATTTTGCAAAAATATATACAAACAAAATTTGAGAAGATTCAGTGCAATATTTTTGTTTTTTAATAGATTTAATTGGAGATCGGGAAGCAGCTCTGTATGGGGTCAAAGGGAACATTTTTGGACTACTCATTAGTGGATGTAATGAATGCATACAAACCCAATTTGAGTAAGATCTATATGACAATTTGGATCTTATGGCAATTTATGTCGATTTCATATGGGTAATTTGTATGGGGGCTTGGTCTGAACATGGACCGATTCTCACCAATTTCAATGGCGTTCATCCCATGGCCGATAAAAGCTTATATACCAAATTTCATCAAAATATATTCATATTTGCGACCTGCAGTTTGATTACAAACTTTACATGGACACACAGACGGACGGACGGACGGACGGACGGACGGACATGGTTAAATCAACTCAGAAAGTGATTCTGATTCGATCGGTATAATTAAAGATGGGTCTAGGTCAAATATTTTTGGTTGTTACAAACAGCAGCACAAAGTCATTATACCCAAACCACATAGTGGTATAGGGTATAAAAACTAGAATTAAAAATTTCCAAATTTAAATTACAATTAATTGAATTTCAGAAAATCATATCAAAACGTTGGAAATTATAATTTTAAATTTAGAAGACATCAATTGCATCTTTAATATATAAATTTTATTCGTTAAACACAAATTGAAATTCCAAAAAATAAACACCAAATACCTGTGTTTACATTTAAAAAATTTTTACATTTAAAAAAAATATTGATTCAGTAACTTCTATTAACGATAGTCGAATCGTTAAAAAAAAGAAAATAGCAAAATTATCAGTAAAATTTTTAAACGCTAATCGCTATTGTTAAAGTCAGCTGTTGTTGTTATCTAAACGACAACCATTTTGTGTTGTTTATTCAATCGATAAAAACTTAAATTTTTAGGTTGAAATATCGTCATACATAAATAAAAATCAAAATATAGTGAAAATATTTTGCTTTTATTAAAAAACTTTTTTATATAAATAAAAAAATTAAATAGCATATTCTATTCATTACACAAGGGAACAATGGTTCTGTTGATTAAGAACTGAATATTGTTTTTAAGGTTATTTGGGACGCTGAATCCAAATCTGCCCTTGGTTTTTTTCTATCAGCTCGACTTTTCGAGATATACCGTTATGTTCAAAATTAAGGCACTTCCGCTACATATATTGGAATAACTTGAAAACGGTTCACCATATTAAATTAAAAAAAAAATCCGAAACTCGCAAACAATATTCTCTTAAAGCCGTGCTTACTTTGTTTTTAAATTTTCAAAGTAGTTTTAGAGATATCGTTCAAGTTTTGAAAAAAAAATTAAAATTTTTTAAAAAAAAACATTTTTTTTTGTTCTTTAAAAATTCCTAAAAAATAAAAATGGGACAAAAATCACAGTTTTGGTCTACAAACAGTTAGTTAAATATATTTCGAATAAAATGAGCTTTATTTCATTGCAATCGGTGCACAACTTTTGATTTTGTTCACGATTTACTGAATTGATATAAATCGCGATTTCCATACAAAAATAACATTTTCTAATGTGTAAGTGTTTGTATGTAATAAGTTAGTTTTTTATGATTCTAAGAATTAAAAAAATTAAGTAATAAAAAAAGATTATTTCATTTTTATGGTCAGCTATACTTTTTAATTTAACACAAAAAGAGAATTTTAAAGAAAAATAAAAAATTTTAATACACAAATATTACAATGTAACTACAACTCATCGAAAAATTTTCTTTTATAAGATTTTCTTAAATAACCTTGTTTAGAGGGATTTGTTTTAATGCTCCAGCAATAGTCCGCCATCATATGCTTATCCCAGTGACCCTGGTACCGCTCCTCTATAGTGCGGATATCTTGATGGAAACGTTCACCTTGTTCTTCACTGAAGTCTCCAAGATTTTCAGGGAAACAATCCAAATGACTGTGTAGGTAGTGCACCTTAATGCTCATATTACAACCAAGCTGCTTGAAATGTGACAACATGTTATCCACGTGGTCCGAATAGTGCTCACCCTTTTTGTTTCCCAGGAAATTGCGCACTATCCAAACAAATTCATTCCAAGCATTTCTTTCAATATCTGTCATGGAATTACTAAAATTTTCATCATTGATTAATTTTTTGATTTGAGGGCCATCAAAAATGCCAGCTTTCAGTTTCTCCGAACTCAAATTGTTGAACTTTTTACTGATATATCTAAAACAATCACCGTCCTTGTTGAGAGCTTTGACAAATTGTTTCATAAGTCCTAGCTTGATATGGAGAGGTGGCAGTATTATGCGATCCCTGGGCACAAGTGGTTGATTAACTATATTGTGGTTTCCTGGAACCATAGCTTCCCTCGAAGGCCAGTCTTTCTTACTCCAGTGTTCAGATCTGGCTCTGCTATCCCATAAACAAATGAAGCACGGATATTTTGTGTAGCCACCTTGTTGGCCTAGAAGAAAATTCACCATTTTTAGATCCACACAAATTAGCCAGCGGTGTTCGTTGTACTTTATTTTATTTATAACTGAGGCAATTGTAGAATATTCTTCTTTAGCTTTAGTTGAATGTGCAATGGGCAACGACCCCAATTTATTACCGTTATGCAGAAGTACACATTTTAGGCTGCGTTTAGAAGAATCTATAAATAGTCGCCAGTCATTTGGATCATACTCCTCTAATTCCATCGCTGTTACTAAACCAGGAACATCTGAGCAATAAACAAATTCATCGTCTTCGGAAAAGAATGGAAGTAAGTTTTTTTCTCTGTTACGGTAGTATGAAATTGTTGTTCCTTGGGTTAACAGATTTTTTTGCTTTAATCGAGAAGCAAGAATTTCAGATGCTTTTTTAGAAAGTCCAAGGTCTCTCACTAAATCACTAAGCTCCTCCTGATTAAATTGCTCGCGTTCAGAAGAAATATCTAAATGCAAGTCATCTGATCCAAATTCAGAAATTGGTGAAGGAACATTTTGTCGTAAGTCGTGGAAATTGTGTGTAGATGTAGATGGTTGTGGTTCTGAATCCTCACTAGAGTACAGGACTGGTTGGGTAATAGACAACACGTTAGGATAAATCCATTTAGACCGGTTTGTTTTATTAATGCCTGTTATGTTGACAGCGCAAAAATAACAATCATCATAATGATTCGAAGGTTCCCGCCAGATCATTGGTGTTTTATACTTGAAGTGGGTCCGTTGCTTGTTTGCCCATAACCTTAAATACTCTACACAGTTTTTACATACAGTATTAGGAATCCAGTACTTGTCACGGGTTTCCATGGTACATCCGAAGTAGTCAAAACAAATTTTTTTAATAAAATCTGACACACTTTTTCTATTTTTTATAAACGTGTATTCGCCACATATGTTACAAAAATAGTTGGGATTGATTTTACAGGTGTTTCTTGACGTAGCCATTGCACAATTTTGAAGTATATATCAAAGTAACACAATTATCAATAAATAACACACGGGAACAAAATTGAACTTTTTTGTGTTGACTGATTAAATGTTCAATGTAAAATGATTAATATTTTTTGTCGTTATACTTTTCGCTTTCGTAAACACTTGTTGAATGAGAAAAATTGGTTGAATGAACCCATATAAATACTTAGTAGTTTTTTACTGAAGTACCAAAAAAAATTATATCCACAATTTTATTGACAGTCACTTATGAATGAACACATGTGTTCAGGGGAATTCCTTTAAAAAATCATCCGTTACCAACGGTAAACCACACATCAATAAAAACAAGTGGACTTTTCGTTTTTCTCTTTAATTGACTGTGAACTGACTAGGTGTCATAAAGGGACAATAAAATTTATAGGCGTTATGAGTTTGCTACCGCAACAATAAAAATGAAATAATCTTTTTTTATTACTTAATTTTTTTAATTCTTAGAATCATAAAAAACTAACTTATTACATACAAACACTTACACATTAGAAAATGTTATTTTTGTATGGAAATCGCGATTTATATCAATTCAGTAAATCGTGAACAAAATCAAAAGTTGTGCACCGATTGCAATGAAATAAAGCTCATTTTATTCGAAATATATTTAGCTAACTGTTTGTAGACCAAAACTGTGATTTTTGTCCCATTTTTATTTTTTAGGAATTTTTAAAGAACAAAAAAATTGTTTTTTTTTAAAAAATTTTAATTTTTTTTTCAAAACTTGAACGATATCTCTAAAACTACTTGGAAAATTTAAAAACAAAGTAAGCACGGCTTTAAGAGAATATTGTTTGCGAGTTTCGGATTTTTTTTTTTAATTTAATATGGTGAACCGTTTTCAAGTTATTCCAATATATGTAGCGGAAGTGCCTTAATTTTGAACATAACGGTATATCTCGAAAAGTCGAGCTGATAGAAAAAAACCAAGTGCAGATTTGAAATCAGCGACCTCAAATTAGTAAAAATTTGCTATAAATTTCAAATCAACACAAAAAAAGTTCAATTTTGTTCCCTTGTGTTATCATTTTCAAATAAATAAACAGAAATATTAGCGAAAAAACAAGTAAGAGTGTTAAATTCGGCTGTGCCGAATCTTTGATACCCTCCACCTCGGTTTGACGCTTGATAATAAATGTAAATGAAAAAGTAAACAATTTGTTAAACTTAATACCAAATTATTTCAGCAAATTCTTTGGGTTGGTTTTCTTCTTTTCTATTATTTCGGATATATTTCGGTGTTTGCTTTTTGGTCATCGTGGTTGCTGATCGGCATGCATTTTGGTTATATACCTATATGCATGCGTTTCCGGTTATATGACATAACTTCTCGTTTAATTTAGTTTTTGCTAATTAAATAGCTCGCCCTAACCTCCATTGCAAAGGTAATGGTTGTGTAGAGTGGCTATATGCATTAAATCGTGCTAATTGGAGATGGCTGTATAGTTTCTTTTAACTGGTCAAATATTTCTTCATTGTGGCCATATAGGTCGGATGGAGTAACAAAATAATAACCAAAAAAAAAAGCTCTCTCAACTTTTTTTTAAAATCTCGGGCCCTAATCGACCGATTTGGACGATTTTAAATAGCAAACTTCTCATGATGTTAGTGAATCATTTTTATGTCAACGAGTACCCTAGCTGCCGGATTGATGCCGTCGTCGTGATTTCCACAGACGGACAGACGGACATCGCTATATCAACTCCGGTTGTTATAAGGATCACAAATATATAAATTTTATGGGGTCCAAAATTTTTTTTCTAATTATTACAAACGGAATGACAAACTGGAGTGGAGGGTATAACAACTCTACAACAGCAACAATGACAGTCATATGTTTTTCAAATAGGAAAAAACTGTTTATGTGTTAGTTTCGGTCATTCCCCAGTATGCATTGAAATATTATTTCTCCAATGTTGGAGAAAAGTTAAGTTCTTAAATTGATGTCAAATGTAATTCTCAACTTGGGTTGAACAATTTTTCTCCTTGTTTGCTTTCAACTTGACATCAAGTTGAGACTTAACATTTTTTCCAATCTTTGAGAAACATTTTTACTCTCAATTGGATATCCAACACTTTTCTCCACTTGAGACCAAACATTTTTTCAACTTGAATACGATTTGTGTTAAGTCTGAGATATTATTTAAATATGTCATAAATAATAAATTAAATTAAAAAATGCCAAAAAAAGTACAAATAAATCATTGATATATTTTTAATTATTTCTGCCTTTTGTCGAATTTTTCAAAAAATGTACAACTAATTAATTCATTTATTTTTAATTCTAGATTTTAAAAAATGTACATAATATGTACATTTAATGTTAAATATGTACATAGTAATGTTAAATATATAATGAAATTAAATTGAAACATTAAAATAAGTACATTGTTTTCATTTCTAAAATTAGTATAATATTTTTTAATATGGCAATTCCGTACCTTCCATTTGATACCGATTGGAAATATTTCTTTGCTATCAAGTTGAGAATCAAAAATTTCTCAATTTGATAACTATGAAAATCGCCATATAAAAATGTGCCTTTTAAGTTGAGAAGACTATATTCGAACTATTGAGGGCATTTGAGAATTAACGCTGGAGATTTGAGAAATGTATTTGATCTCAAATGCACCTCAAGTTGATAGCAAACAAAAATGTTTATTGGGACATTTATTGTAGGGTCGTTTGCACACACACAAAAAATAGAAAATAAATTGTCAATAAGCAAAGCAAGTGGCTTCGAAATTCGATGATGCCAGTTAATCATTTTTTGTTCACGCGGAATTTATAATTGGAGGAATTTTTTTCTCGAGAAATGTATTTTCCGTGAGAAAGAAATTCCTTGAGAATATTCATAATTGGGATGAATAACTTTTAATTGGAACTTTTTAGTCAGAATAAATCATAATTCTAGTTAGATATTGGTTAATATTTAATAAAAAAAAATATTGTGGTGGCATCTACGCAATTATTGAGGCAGTCACGGAAAAATTAAATGCAAGTCTGTTTTTTTTAATATAACAAAAATGGATTTTCCCTTTAACAAAATATGGCAGAATTCTTTATAAATGAAATGCAAAATGGAAAATCAATTTTGTGCTAATTCTTAACAAAATTAATAATATATATATATGTATTATTATATTTATTAATATTTGTAATTTTATTTGACATAATTTCACACACAGTTTTACAGATCAACTGTTTTAATTAGAAAAAATATTGTGGTGGCATCTACGCAATTATTGAGGCTGTCACGGAAAAATTAAATGCAAGTCTGTTTTTTTTAATATAACAAAAATGGATTTTCCCTTTAACAAAATATGGCAGAATTCTTTATAAATGAAATGCAAAATGGAAAATCAATTTTGTGCTAATTCTTAACAAAATTAATAAAATATATATATATGTATTATTATATTTATTAAAGGTGCTATTACATGATGTGTTTTTTACATATGTACTGTCAAATTTTCCCACAACAAAAGTTGTAAACATCGTGTGATACATATAAAACATTGTTTATGTACAATACATGAGAAAAGTCACATGTACATTTTTCAATTAGAACAGGTTCTATTTTTGCATGACAAACAAGTGAAAATACAACACTGCTTGTGGCGAAAGAAAAACAGAGTACATTTTAAAGATTAATATTGAAAGAAAAATAAATTGTTTAGTATTAATTAACAATTAAAAAATACATAACCTTTTTTTTAACAAAAAATTTTTGTAAATTCACAAATTAAATCAGCTGTTGTTTACATTTAGAGGTTATGTCATACGGAAATACATACGCACGTGTGATAGCAAAAATTATGAATCGTATGTAAGAAGACAATTTTGGCAGACATGAAGAATTTCATATGGATAAAAAAAGTGACAGTACATATGTAAAAAACATTTCGTGTAATAGCACCTTAATATTTGTAATTTTATTTGACACAATTTCACACACAGTTTTACAGATCAACTGTTTTCAACTGATTTAGAAGTTTTCTGTTTTTGAAACAGTAGTGCCAATTTGTAACATTTTGTGATGTAATGAAAATCGCAGAATAATAAGTTAATACACAATAAAAAATATTAAATTTTTAAGTTTTATATACATATTGCAATAAAAAAAACTTTGGTAAATTTACATTGAAGATGGTCAGAAATGAATGAGAAAAATATATAGACATTTTAGAAAAGCACATTTAATGTTAAACTTTATGCACAAAATATATGGGTTTTTGTTGTTTCGAATTTAACTGTGGCTCTAAGTGAAAAGTTTTAGACCGATCGTATATTACATCTTGAGGATCCTCACCTAATATTTTCAAATATTTTAAATTCTTTTTAACTCATTTAACCTCATTACGAAAATAGTAAAACAGTAAATATGGAAAATCCACGCACCTCAAAAAATTGTTTTCTATGAAATAAATTAAAGACATTTCATATTATACAATTTTCTTTCAAAAATGTATCAATTATTGCAAATTTGAAATTTGACATATAGTATTTTTGTACATATATTTGTATAGATTTCGCAGTATGAAAAGAACTATTATTTCTTTATTTAGAATATATGTAAGTATTGCTCGCAAAAAAATGCAACATCATGAATGAAACACATAGACGACTGCTGGCAGCAGCATTTGTAGTCGTATAGTCAGCTACTTGATTTTTCTGAATACGACAGCAACATATAATACAAATGCATTTTTATTTAAATATACAATTACTTTTACTTATTTAAAATGCATTAGTACAACGTAAAAATAAATAAATTAGTTTAACGCCTTTTGATTATTAATGGAATTATAGCCTTTCATTTTGCGATTTTTTTTTTAAACAAAATAAAATATTTCATAGCACTAACTTCTTTTACATATTTTGTTATATTGTCAACACTATTTTTGTTTTGTAGCCAACAAAACACACTTGCAGTTTTTTTTTTATTTGAAGAACATATGACTGCCATTGTTGATGTTGTAGAGTTGTTTTTTTTTTTTTTTTATTTTGTTTCGTTAACTCTTTTGTATTAAAGCACCTCCAATATATGTATCCATTTTAGTTTGCAAATTCAGTATATTTATAATTTATTACTTACAGCAAAAAATAATAGAAACAATTTTATCAGTTATGCTTACGAAACTATATAAATAGACTTGAAGTTGGCTCCAAAAGCAGTAGCCTGTGTAAAGAACAAGTTAGCGACATGTAACTGTTACGTAACGTGTCAGCCTTTTTTTCACATGAAAAGTATTGGGACGTTCCGGTTACGTTCGGTAACTGTTTTAAATGATTTTCATGTAAAAAAAAAACAACTGACTCGTTACGGTTACGGTTAGAAAACATTGACCTTTTATATGTATTATAATGCTATGAATGCATTTATTTTTATTTTATTTTATTTATATATTCTTTTTTTTTTGTATTGTATATTATTTTTTTTTATTATTATTACTATTTCATTTAATTATTTTTTTCTTTAAATAAATTAATACATAAAAATTTGTTTTTTAAATTATTGGTGAACTTTTACTCCCTTTATTTACTGCCTTTATATTAACTGGTAGTGTCTGCTTGTCGACAAAATTTTGGATCGATTTTTAGCCCCTTTCCCGTGAGCCAATCGATCTGAAATTTTGCATGCAGGCTCGTGGCAATGACAGAAATGATCTAACAAATTTTTTTAGTGATGCCAAAACAATGGAAACTTTTAAAATTTTCTACCAGAGTTCACAAAAAAATGTACAAAGGGTTTGTTTTTATTATATTATTACCACAACGACCACAAAAACAACAAGTCCAGCTATGACAACAATGCAACATTTAGAATAACAACAGGAACAATATGGAAACATCATGTTTTTCATTTTTTTTTTTAATTTTTCATAGATTTACCTGGACCTGTTCCACCGATTTTAATGATTTTTGAAGTAGAAATCTTCCCATGAATTTGGTGAATCATTCTCACTAAAAATTATCACCCTAGCTATCCTATTGAGGGCGTGATCGTGACAAGAACAACATAGAAAATTATATTTTTTCAAGACTTTTTTTAGTTCTTCATTCAAATCTCGGGCCCTAACCGACCGATTTGGACGATTTTAAATAGCAAACTTTTCAGGATGTTAGTGAATCATTTTTTATGCCAACGAGCATCCTAGCTGCCCGATTGATGCCGTCATCGTGATTTCCACAGACGGACAGACGGACAGACGGACATCGCTATATCAACTCCGGTTGTTATAACGATCACAAATATATATATTTTATGGGGTCCAAATTTTTTTTTCTAATTATTACAAACGGAATGACAAACTTATATATACCCTCTGCACACTGGAGTGGAGGGTATAATAAAGATATCAAACATCAACATAAAATCATCCTGTCAAACACGAAGTAATTTGTTTTTTCTATTCTTCTTTGTGTTTTTCGCTTATTTTGACAGAGATGCCACTCGTTTACAATTTAAATAAATAAAAAAATAAATTTGTCGACTGTCGTTAAGATGTATGTACTTAGTGCATCACTTAATCCTTAGCTGTCGATATATTTTGCGATTGTCGGATCGTTGAAATTTACAGAATCACACTACAGAAAACATTAATTTAAATTCAATGAATTTTAGAAAACGTCAAATGATATTTAAGAATTGCGAACATAAAAACTGTTACATAAATAAACGCAATTTGATGAGAATGTTATTTATATAGAAATTTTCACAATTTTTTTTGGATAAAAATTTGAAGTTTTTCAGAAGATAAAGATAACAAATTATTTTATTTAAAATGTTTGGGACATTTGGTTTTTTGCGTTTGGCATCCCTAATTTGAATATTTATTATTATAAATTTATTCTCTATGTTTTCCAAATATGGCAATGTTTTAATAAAAAAGTTGAGAGAGCTTTTTTTTGTTATTATTTGTTACACCATCCGACCTACATGACCGCAATGAAAATATATTTCGCCAGTTAAAAGAAACTATACAGCTATCTCCAATTAGCACGATTTAATGCATAATGCCACCCTACACAACCATTACCTTTGCAATGGAGGTTAGGGCGAGCTATTTAATTAGCAAAAACTAAATTAAACGAGAAGTTATGTCATATAACCGGAAAGGCATGCATATAGGTATATAACCTAAATGCATGCCGATCAGCAACCACGATGACCAAAAAGCAAACACCGAAATAAATCCGAAATAATAGAAAAGACGAAAACCAACCCAAAGAATTTGCTGAAATAATTTGGTATTAAGTTTAACAAATTGTTTACTTTTTCATTTACATTTATTATCAAGACTTAAACCGAGATGGAGGGTATCAAAGATTCGGCACAGCCGAATTTAACACTCTTACTTGTTTGATATATATTTGAGAGAAAAGAGATCTTCAATGTGGATTTTGTTGTTGACCAACGTGTGATTTCGTTTAAGGCTCTGTATTGAAAAGCACTTGACAAAATTGTGCAATATTAGGTTTAAAATTTAAATTATTCTAACTTTGCATAAATAAATTACATTGTAATTTCAGAAGAGAAGTGGGAAAATAATTTTTTTTTCACTCATAATATTAATTTTTGCATAATTTGCTTTCAAAAAATTTAGACAAACATAAATTACGTAAATAGGTATATTAAAGATTTTAATTTCAATAATTTATTGAAATTATCATGGAAGAATTAAAGGCGATCTGGAATAATAAGTTTTTTTTTTAAGTAAAACTAATACGCCCTTATTTTTTATTTTTTAGATTTATAGATAACTTTGCAAAAAATGTAGTTCTCTTTTTTCAGTTTACATGTATGATAAAATATGAAATATTTTTTTCTCTTTTGTGTAAGTGGATTGGTGTTTGCACTTCCTTAAGGGGTGGTAGGTTATAAAACTTTTTAAGTAAATTTTAAGTAAATCAGAGCAAAACTTAAGAAGATACAGCGTTTCCAGCGACCGGCCTCATACGGTATATAGTATATAAACCAGTTTTTAGAAACGTTTTCTCGCAAATAAATGTTCGAAGTCCGTGAGCATCATAACTCAAAATCTACTTGACCGATTCTTTTGAAATTTTAGACACTATATCTACACATAAATCAACAGGTAACCACGAAGAGTTTTTTTAATTCCATTTTCTTCCCCATTTTTTAACAACAAATTCCCGAAATTGTATAGCAAAAATCGTTTTTCACTTCAAATGCTACAAAAAAAAAAATAAATTTGTAAAAAACTCTTCGTCACTACCTCAGGAAACATGTCACCTTTGAAATGCATTTCGAGTTTTTTATTTCACATGATCCGGTAACGAGTTATGATATTCACCGCAAAACAACAACGCCTCCGGAGATTCCCTGTCACGGACTTATTTATTAAAATTTTTAATTGAAAATTTTTTCCAAGATTCTTCAAATGTTATGCTATAACGTACTTATGAAGTAAATAATCCAACATTATTCATGTCTTCAAAAAAGAATTATGAAAATACGGGTTTTTATAACTTTTAAAACCTTACCCCCCCTTAAGAAACTTTTAGGAACCTTGCTCTAACACGTTTTTTTTCTATGCTATTCTATTTTTTTTACAGTAAAATGGAGTTCGGTTATAACGAACTCGGCGGGACCGGCCAAATTAGTTAGACTAAGTTCGTTATAACCGTAGTATTTTTTTGCTTTGTCCGAAAGGTTTAAAAACTTTTTTTAGTTGAATAAGTTTATTTATTTTGATGCATTCTAAAAAGGTATAAAACATAAATTAAATTATTAAAAAGTTACATATTAATAGTTGTCTTAATAAGACTAAAATTACCGAGTTTCTATCAAAATAAAATATTTTTTTTAAAATCATATAATATTAAAAACTCCTTATGTATAGAAGCAGAAAGTACAAAGCAAAGGTTGGCTACTGGCAAACTTTTACGAAAATATACATAAAAGGACCTTTTACAAAACTTCATTTGAAAATCGAAGTTTTTATTTTGTATTAAAATTAAATTAAAATAAAAATAAATTAAATTAAAATTAATTTTTTTAAAATATATATAATATAGGAAAATTCTGAAATGGAAAAAAAAATTCTATGTTAAAGTCAAAATGAACGTGCGCCTAGGCGCCACACAATCAACTAGTATGTATGTATAAGATAAGATAATGTTTTATAAGTATTAATAAATTATTTGCAATAAACGAATTTAAGCAGCTATATTAAAGTGTGCTTTTGATTATAATAGATATAATAAACAAGAGGGAAAGATCAATAACAGATTAGATTTAATGAAAAGTGATGCATACATATATAAGATGCACGCTGATATTAATTAAAATAGTTCCTGGAAGCAAAACTCATTTCTTTTTATTTCGTATTATAAGTAAATAGAATAAGCAATTGTAATGTAATTTTAAAAATTTTATCTTACGGCCGGCTTCTAGAAGTTAGATCAACGAATATGTAAACAATTTTGTTTCTATAACTCGAATTTTAGTGAACAATATTCCTTTCGTTTTTATATTTTTTGCTTCCATTTTTACCAAAAAAAAAAAATACTTTAAATTTTTTTCGGAGATGGTAACCCTATTCCACCCGAAGAAAAACAGATTGTTTACCCGCAACTTTTGATAAATATATAGAAAGTGGTGCATTTTATATTGCATTTTAAATATTGAATTGTTAAAAACGAATGGTTTCATAGAAAAATCTTCTGCGGACCTGTTTCAAATTGGTCGTAAAATTGTTTGAAGCGTTTTAAAACGCATTCAATTAATTCTTAGTAGATTTTAACTATAATCTAATTGTTTTTCATTTCAGAAAAACGCTTGGTCTGATTGTTACTGCTGTTTCTATATTTTAGTGTTCACTGTCAGCATCAAAGCTATTTGTAACAGCCTATTTCATGGAATAAGGGAAGGTTTTTCCTTAGGAAACTATTTGTTTTACTGATTTTCAAAAAAACTTTGTACCACCAGGTTCTAAAGGGTGATTTTTTAAGAGCTATAGGAAAGTTTTCCATTTTTGCGCGTGCTGTGTGGCATGCGGCACCGTCTTGTTGAATCCACATGTCATGCAAGTCAAGCTCTTGCATTTTGGGCAAAAAAAAGTTGGATATCATCTCTCGGTAGCGCTCACCATTCACAGTTACGTTACGATTCGGATCATCTTTGAAGAAGTACGGTCCAATGATGCCACCAGCCTATTAACCGCACCAAACTGTGACTTTTTCTGGATGCATTGGTAGCTCTTTCAATGCTTCTTGTTGATATTCACTCCAAAATCGACAATTCTGCTTATTTACATACCCATTGAGCCAAAAATGAGCTTCGTCGCTGAACACAATTTTTCGGTAAAAAAGTGGATCTTCGGCCAACTTTCCAAGAGCCCATTCACCAAAAATTCTACGTTGCGGTAGGTCGTTCGGCTTCAATTCTTGCACCAGCTGTATTTTGAAAGTCTTCACACCAAAATCCTTCCGCAAAATTTTCCACGCTGTTGAGTAACAGAGGCCCAATTGCTGCGAACGGCGACGAATCGATAATTGATGGTCATCATTAACACTGGCCGATACAGCTGCGATATTTTCTTCAGTTCGCACTCTACGTAAGCGTGTTGGTGGTTTAATGTCCAACAATGTAAATTTGGTGCGAAATTTAGTCACAGTAGCCCGAATATCCGCTTCAGTGGGTCGATTAAACTGACCATAAAATGGAAGAATCGCGCGATGAATTTTCTTAACAGAGCACGCATTTTGATAATAAAATTCAATAACTTGCAAGCGGTGCTCGTTTGTAAGACGATTCATGGTTAAATTATAGACCAAACTGAAGATGTTTGACAATGAAACAAAACACGAAACGTGCGTCAGCTGTTTAAACCAGCGTTGCCAAAAAGATAATAGCTAAAAAATCACCTTTACATAACTGAACTTAGTATTTTTAAATGCTAATTTTGGTCTTTGCTGTGGTATGCTTGTGGAGACAATAGTGCCGGATGTTTGACTACTTGGAGCAGGAGTAATGTTTAATTCAATTTCTTCAGGGAAAGTTGCTTCCTCTTCCACTGCTATTGAAGATTGCTGTTCGTGATCAATTTCGGTTTTTGATTTTGTACAAAGTGTTTCGATGTGCGACTATTTTATAATACTTTTTTTAACTAAAAAAAAATATATATAACTTTTTTTTAATAGAAAACAAAAACCATTTCAATGGCTATAACTTTCTGAATGTTACTTTTAAAAGTTTGCCACGTCGTTTAATTCATATGTTTTTCCAATTTCCGTTTATAAATATGAGCATAAGTTTGGTATCCATTGTAGTGAACTCGTGAACATAGGGTCAAGTGTAAACCCAGATCAATAATCCACAAGTACACAAATACGTATGTATGTTTGTGGTGACGATTGAGCCAGGTTTACAAAATGTATGTTTGTACGTCTGATACTGAAAAAATGTAGAACGCAAACAAATATATTGTAAACAAAAAGTTTAATGACTTATTTGTTTTAGCGTATCATCAATTTGTGTAACATTACACCAAATTGTAGATGAATGATCGATACATTGCTTTACTGTGACGTTTTGACGAACTGACCATTTAACGAAACAAAAAAACACTCAAAATCACCAACACAACATAAACATACATTTATAGTATTAAGTATTGAGTAAATCTTACTCAACCATATAAAAGTAAAATAAATATATAAGAATTGATTTGGTTAAATAAAGATATAGTTATGTTTAAGACTTCAAAAGAAGAAAAACTACCAGCATTTTTAATTAAAAGTAACCAATAGGATTTTTCGCCAAACACCACAAACACCACACCATATTAACTTTTTTTTTGTTTACAAAATAGAGTAAAAGTTCGTCATATAGACTCATTTTTGTGAAAACGGTTAACATTTAGTATTATAAGTATTATTTTAATAATATTTATGCTCTATAATTAACAAACTTCCGTTTTGATATGCGCATTTTAGGAAATAAATCATAATAATACATTTAACAAGTTAAAATTTTAATTACAATTTTGTAGTAATCCAGTAAATTTGCATTAAATTTTTAACAAGGTAACATTATTCATCGTTAGTTGCAGCAAGCAAGAATGATAAAACTAACTTCTTGTATCAGTATTGCACTAAAGAGCCAAATGAAGTGCAACTCTGTTTGTTAATATAAAAAAATTGTATTCACCCTAAAACAAAATATTGCAGAATTTTATATATTTTATATATAAAATGCATGAAGGCCAAGTTAGCTACACGTAACCGTAACGTAACGTATCAACTGTTTCTTACATCAAAAGCATTGGGACGTTCCGGTTACGTTCGGTAACTAGAGGTACAAAAAACAGCTTACAGGTGACGTTACGGTTACGTGTGGCTAACTAGGTCTTAAGGAGAAAACTGTTTTAAGGTGATTGGTAGAAAATATTGACTTTTTATATATACATATATATTATAATTTTATGAAAGCATCTTTTATATATTAATTAGAATGCAATGAAAGCATTGATAAATAATATAAATAAAATAATATACCGATTTATTTCTAATATGCGGTTAATATGGATATACATATATAGAATATATGTTTATTATTTGGAATTTTTTCATATATGCAACAGTAGTATGTACCAATCGTAACATTTTGCTATGTTATAAAAATCGCAGAATATTGATATTGATTATACAGTAGAATCTCACAAATTAGAACTCGCAGAATATTGATATTGATTATATGTATATATATTTTTTCTATTTATTTTGTAGTTCTATGTATTGTTGTACAACAATTATGTTTCTCCACTAAATTAAAAACACACTGTTTTTCAGCATTTTTTAGGGTTGTCTCCATATTTGAGGACATATCCTGGCGCAACGACGCCAGATTTACCCCCATTTTACGGTTTTCCATTTGGTCATGAAGAAAACCCTATTTTTGAATATATGACCCCACCTTTTCAGAGTTAGCTGTGATTTAGTAATGGCTAAATGTTTTGGCACATAATGAATGGAAGGATATGTGGGTCAATTCTCGGAATTTCCTTTGGAAGCACTTCTCGGAATAGTTTCATACAGAAGATTTTGTTGAAATATTATACAACTTCTCAAAATACTTTGGAAGTTGAATTTCAATGAACTATTTTCTTTTATGACGCTTGAAGCACGTAATAGATAATTGGTTTGTTAAGGTTGCGCTTACATACATATATGTGAGTCCAGTCAGACATCCAGTGTCAGAAACGTTATAAATAAATGCAGCGTAATTCGAAAGTTCCTTATACCAGTGTTTGCTTAATGTACATTAATTTATTCATTTGAGAAGGTAGACTTTTTTAATTTAACTGAAAGTTCACCTGATTCTGTTTTCAAACTTAGCCAAAACATAAGGTGTAGATATTTTGTCCGTCATATACAAAGTATCCAAGAGCGAGGTTGGGTAACTGCTGGCAATATATGTTATATTGCTATTATACGGTAAAACATTTCGCAGCATCAGGATCTTCCCCGTTATCAGAATTATGTTGATGTCAAATTTCAGTTCTCTGTCTCTAGTCGATCAGAAGGCATCAAAAGGTTCTGCAAAAATTATTAACTACACAAGCAATATAAAAATTATATGGATAAATGTTAAGAAATGTTTCCGACCACAGACCGAAAACCAAAAATCCGACTTTTCAGAATATAATGTTCTTTAAATATGAACGTTTTAATTTTTCTATGAAATCAATGAGCTTCAGAAAGTTGTGGACGAGACAAATCAACCTCACAAAAATTTGTGAATTCTATGTGTAAATATTAAACAAATAAATCGACATGCCCCTCCTCCAACAAATAAAAAACAAAAAACCGGCTCGTCGCCTGTTTGTATGCCTAATTTAACCATTTTGATCAAAAAAGATTATTTGCCACGCCCCCTCGCTTTAACACCCACAAACTAAAAATCTTGAAAATCAGCTTTTTAAACCAAAATGTAAATAATATTAAAAATATTATTTGCTACACCCATCGTCCCAAACTGCTGTGTCTAAAGCACAAGGAATTATGCGAATCTAGTAAAATTTAATACTACAAGGGCATAGAAAACAAACTAAATCAAGTAAAAAATAATAAAGATTGGTGGAACCTAATCAAAGTTTTAAAAAGCACAAAAAACAGAAAATCCCTGAAATATCACTACATCAATTCAAGCAATATTTCCTAGAACCGCTAAACCCCTCACAAAATTTCAAATAACATTGAATGTGCACCAATGTTCTTTATGGACAATGATTTAGATCGCCCAATTACAATGGCAGAAATAAAAATTGTATTAGCAAAAGCAAAAAAATTTACGAGTAACTATCGTGGAATATCGTTCATCAATGTCATAGCAAAAATTTTTATGGGTATGATTGAGTTTGAAATTGTTCAGGCTCAATATCAAAAGTTTTTACTTTAAATAAAGCAAAAGCATTAGAACATTTGTTTCAAAAATCTATATTCTGCATGACAGGTTATACAGCTGTTTCCGGTAGAGTCACTAACCCTCATCAGTAACCAAAAGCAGTAGATAGTTTGTTTGGTAAAAAGTTAAATTCATATACATTTGCTGAAAACAACTAAATGAGAATTCAAGCAAAGAGTTATACTATCTAAGCCTCCTCCAATATAATAAGCTAAAATATAAAACAAAACAAAAAATGCGCTAAAGCTTTTGCTTTATTTAAAGTAAAAACATTTGATCTTGAGCCTGAACAATTTCAAACTCAATCATTAAACTGATAAAGATCGAAAATAAGATTTTTTTATTTTTATAGAAAATATTAAAATTTTTATAGGTATTTTAAACACAAGGATAAATTTATGGCTAAACAATCACAATATTATATGTGAGTACCAAGCAGGCTTCCGTGAAGGTTATTCTACTGTAGATAATTTGTACAACTTAGCAGCAATTGCTCATCTAAAATATAATGAAAATAAAAAGCTATACGCTTTTTTTTTGTAGATTTTCGTGCAGCATTTGATAAAGTCTCTAGAAAAGCTCTGTTTTACAAACTCCAGAATACTGGTTTATCAACAATGATGACTATAATGATTCAGAGCATATAAATCCATACCAACTTTGCAGTCTGGAATGGAAAAGTTTTATCGACATATTTTACGACATGTACTGGAGTAAAACAGGGGTGCCTGCTGTCGCCAATGCTTTTCTCGATTTATTTAAATGACTTACACTATTATTTAGAAGGAGGAGTTAATTTGGGTTCACTAAATATCAGATTATTAGTGTACGCTGATGATATAGTAATTTTAGCAGACGATATTCTTACCATGCAGTCATTGATCAACAACCTGGAGAGATATTGCGATATATGGAACCTAGAAGTCAATCTAACTAAATCGGAAATGATGATATTCAATAAAGGAGGGAGACTCGCAGAAAGAAAAAATTGGGTTTACAGTGGTGAATCAATTAGAATATCAAATAAATACACATATCTTGGAGTTACAATATCGCCAAAAATGAATTTAAAAAAACATATCGCAAAAAATGCAACATGGAAAAATTTTTTATCTAAAAAAGAGATTGGATTAAACGCGAAGTGGATCCCTTTCAAATCATATGGAGCCCAAATATAGGGATTCTCACATTATTCGAGGAAGTCGATAAACTCCAAAGGTTTTTCTTAAAAAAGATTTTTAAATTAACACAATTGCCACCTACATACGCGCTGATGCTAGAAACTGGCTGTGAAAATAATTATATATATACTCTAGACTTACATCTATGATACATACTAAAAACGCCTTTTGAATATAATGGAAATCGCTCACAAAACTAATTTTAGAAAAATAGTTGTATTGGTATAAAGATATTGAAACTTATGCTAGAGATGTTAATTCAATACGAAAAAGAAAATTGGGAACAAATACGTTTTGATATTCTTAATGGGTTAAAAACTAAAGAAAAGAAATTTTACTTGGAGAATGCATCCAATAAAAACCGCTTTTATGCAAAACTGAATAGAGAACCACAATGCTATTTTGCTTTTAGTAACAACAGAGAGTAGTAAGCTATATTTTCAAAGCCAGATGTGACCTTATCGAGCTCAATGGAACCAGGTTTCAACAGCAACGGTCTCGTATATGTCCTCTACGTAACTTGAACGAAATAGAAGATATTCTTCACTTCATGGCACATTGCCCCATTCTGCGTGAGAAAAGATACAATCACTGTAAAAAGACAATATTACGAGAAATTGATTTAATTGATATTTTAAATCATGCAAAGCAAATTTTAAAGCCGTGTATTATTATATGGTAGATGCAATTGGTTATAGAAATGAGTTAATCAATGAATACAATTCATTATTTTACTATTTTTCTATTTTTCTCAAACAAAAACATTCTCGATGAAATCATACATATGTACTATTTATATCTTTTTTCCGACTGACGGCAATAAGTCATAGTCGTATGTTCTATTTATTTTCTTTTAAAATATTTTTAATTATAATATTATGATATTTAAATTTGTAATTTAATGAAATGAATTGAAAATATAGAACAAGTAACTAACTAAACAAGGTTGCCAACACTTATTTATAACGGCTAGATTTCACATTAAAGTGGATACAAATGGTTACATATTTTACAATAATGTTTTATAATTATAAGGTACTACAAAATGTGAGTATTTTCGTGCTTCAAATTGAAAGAAATAATAAAAATATGTTTACAGTGACCCAGTCCTTGCCAATCTCGTTATGTTTCATAAAGAAGCATTCGTTCTTATTTCATAAGTTTAACGATCCCCAAAATATTTTTACACAGGAACAAAATTTAATATTTTTAGGTAGTATGTCTTCTAATAGGATAATTTTGAAGTCTCATCAAAATCAATACTACGGGTTTTTTTTAGCATGTTGCGAGAAGCAACTTTGGGTAACTTTGGAAATAATGCGATTTAATTTTCAAACAATGAGAAATAATTGAGCAATTTACTTTTAGCTAAATATATTTAAATTATGAATAAATGCATTTAAAAACGCCTTCTCTAATAAAAGTAATGATTAGTTTTCAGAGCCACTATCAAATTTCCCCCCCCCCCACTGTGGATTAAATTTTGATTTCATTGGCCAAAAGTCCATTTTTTTTGTCACCGACCCAAATAAAGGAAGCCAAAAAATTAAGTTAAACTATTGCTAATTTTGGGCGTGGCATGGTGTCAAACTCATGTCAACTACATGGAGAAGATTAAATATCATTTGGTGCCACTTGGAGATCAATCAGATGAAGTTCAGGAAAAAGGAATAAGGATTCCAGATTTTATAGAGAGCACAATACATAATATATTCTTGGCAACGTCAGATCCGTTCATCTCCAGTATTCGAAATCAGTGGAAAGTGTAAAATCGGGATTTAGATGAAGAAATCAAAAAACTACTACAGAACAGAATATCATTACGGCCTTTTACTTAAAAACTGCTATTTTCCCATAATTTTTTTTCATAAATAAAAATCTATCTTTGTTTTTTAAGTTTGATTCTAAAATTTGGGTATTAAATTTTAAATAGTTTTTGTTTTATGATTTTTATTGCTTCTCCTGTAAAAAAAATAAAAATGTTAGTTACGGCCTTTTGCCTTTAGGTGACGATATGGTATATTTGCAATCAATATTTGAATCAAAGGAACAATAATTATAATTGTCTTTCATTGTTATTTAAGTACGAAGACATAGTATTACTGAGAAATAATAATAAACAGAACCTCCCATTGTTACAAAATATATTAAAATCTATTGCAATTTTTATTTTTAAAAGATTTTTTTACCCACATTTATAGGAAATGTTTTAATAAATAAGAAATATTGAAAAAACAAATAATATATTAACAAATTTAACAGTAACAGAATAAAATTTTCTGTAGTAATAGCGAGATTTTACTAAAGTTTTTTATGTGTAAATATTCTTTGAGTGTAGCAGATTCCAGCACTCGAAATTCGAGTGCAATTTCTAGGCAGCTTTAATTTTCAACTTAAGGTGTATTTACACTATGTGTATTTTCCATATGTAAATTCAGTTTTACGATCCATACGTAATTTCGTGTGTGTGTCAAAATTAGCGTTTTACATACGATTCATAATTTTTGCGTTCAAACGTACATATGTATTTCCGTATGACATATCCTCTAAATGTAAACAACAGCTGATTTAATTTGTGAATTTAGAAAAATTTATTGTTAAAAATAAGTTATATGTTTTATATATTTTTTAATTGTTAAATAATATTAAACAATTTATTTTTCTTTCAATATTAATCTTTATAATTTACTCTTTTTTTCTTTCGCCACAAGCAGTGTTGTATTTTCATATGTTTGTCTTGGCAAAATAGAACCTGCTCTAATTGATAAATTTACATATGTCTTGCAAAATGTGTTGTACATAAACAATGTTTGAAAGGGTTCACACTATGTGTACAAATTACACGTGCTAAAAAACTAAGAAAAACACAAGCAAAACACGTAGTGTGAACGCAGCTTTAGCCAATTCACAAGCCAACACTTTTATGGTTTATTATTATTATGAATGAAGATAACAAACTCATTAACAAACACATTAAAAAATTTAATAAAACACACATAGCATATGTATAATTTTATGTATGTGTTAGTAGCAACTTTAAATGCAATTTACTCAAAAGAAAGAAATACATTTAAAAATCAAATAATATACGTTTGGTCAAAATCGGGATAAAGAAATCGGTCACAAGAAATCACCTAGCCTTTTAATATTATAGATTATTCAAATAATAAATAAAATAAAATAAAACAAGTAAGAAAATTATAGTCGGTCTAGACCCTATACCCTATACCATGCGTTTAGAAACCCTATCTCTTAGGCCCAACTAACTGGACATTGAAAATAAGCAAAAACCAAATTTGAGTGGGATTTTTATTAATTTTTTTGGCTGCAGATATGAAAAAGTTCATATCAGATGCAATATCTATAAAGGGACTAGGTCCAAAAATGGACCGATCCTGATCATGTTTGGTAAAGTCTCTTGTATTTTGCAAAAATATGTACAAACAAAATTTGAGAAGAATCAGTGCAATATTTTTGTTTTTTAATGGATTTAAGTGAAGATCGGGAAGCAGCTCTATATGGGGTCAAAGGGATCATTTTTGGACTACTCATTAGTGGATGTAATGAATGCATACAAACCCAATTTGAGTAAGATCTATATGACAATTTGGATCTTATGGCAATTTATGTCGATTTCATATGGGTAATTTGTATGGGGGCTAGGTCTGAACATGGACCGATTCTCACCAATTTCAATAGCGTTCATCCCATGGCCGATAAAAGCTTATATACCAAATTTCATCAAAATATATTCATATTTGCGACCTGCAGTTTGATTACAAGCTTTACATGGACACACAGACGGACGGACGGACATTGATAATCAACTCAGAAAGTGATTCTGATTCGATCGGTATAATTAAAGATGGGTCTAGGTCAAATATTTTTGGTTGTTACAAACAGCAGCACAAAGTCATTATACCCAAAACACATAGTGGTATAGGGTATAAAAACCTAAATTTCACGCTGAAATTTAAAAAACCTAGAGTTCCTTAAAAAGTACTCAATCACTTTTAATGAAATTAAAACTGAGTCAAGTCCAACTGAATATATATCCATTAAAATATTTTGATCGGTTCAAAAGTTACAGAATTTTGGCCAATGAAAACCGATTTTCAGCCACTGTGCACCGATGGCTTAGCAACGACTGCCAATTGTATGATCAAGAACATGAGTGCAAAAGGTCACAATAGTGGCAGTGATAACAAAAATGGTTCAAAATCCATATCTATTAAGATACGGTCACATTAGACAAATATTTGACGCAAACTTTTCTCGTATTTGCCCAAAATTTTGGGAAACAAATACAGAGTTAATTTTGTGGTCACACTAGGCTCAAACAGCTTCCAAATAGTGACTAATGAAAACAAGGAAAACATACATATTTGCCGTTCGCTCACACTTGAAAAAATATTTGACTAAAAAAATTGTTTGATCAAACAGTCAAAAATTAAAAATATATTTGAACAACAATTTCCAAATGTTGCACGAGGAGGAAAGTGTCTTCTTTTGTGCTGTGGAGCGCATCGGTAATAGTTTTGGAAGTTTTCTGTTATATTATATTTAAATATTATTTTTAACTATAATTATTTTTTTCTTTATTTACAAAAAAAAAACAGCTGTTTATTTAAAGTAATGTAACAGTGTGGCAAATTCTGTGTTTTTAAAATGATAAATACGCTAAAGTTAAAAATAAATTTGGCTTAAGTGGAGTTAAGTGGTTTTCACCATTTATAAAGCATTTTATTGCGGTTCTGGGAAAATATTTTTTATTTCGGCGGTCGAGCCTATTTTCAGAGTTATGGACTTCAAAACTTTTGGCATTAACTTGTATATAACTATATAACTTTTTTATTTAGTATGGGATTTCAGCCCAATATATCATTTAAAAGCTTACTTGAGTGCCATTTATTCGATATTTTTGAAATTTGAATCCCATTATAAAAATATTTAAATTTTTGTATTTTTTTATAGAGTTTTTTTTCTTAAATATGAAATTATCTCGTAAGTAGACATATATTATGTGTGTTTTTACTTAAACTGAATAAGAGCTGCTAGCTTTATTTCGTTGTATATTTTGACCTCTCAACACTTTCAGGAATATATCGTCATTTGTTAGCTAGTTCAATAGAAAATCAAGTATCTTATTTTTTTAGGGAAATTAACCCATTAATAACTATATTTGAAATTATCCCATTATTTGTTATACTACAGAAATATAAATAACAACATATTTAAAAAAACCTTAAAATTTAGGTAAAATCCCTCATATATCCGATCGTAAAGTGGTTAAGAGGTCAAAATATACATTGAAAGGAAGCCAGTGGATCCAGCTTTCATTGAGTTGTAAATACCAACATTATATGGGTCATTTTTTGAGATAATGCTACGCTTTCCCAAAATAACTTTAAAAAAATCCAAATAGGTTCATAACGGGTTAATTGATTTCGCATTTTGAAATATCAAATAAAAGGCACTCAAGTAAGCTTTCAAATGATATATATGTATTTCTGCAATCCGATACTAAATAACAAAGTGATATACAAGTCAATGTCAAAACTTTGGAGTCCATAATTCGGGAAATAGGCTCGACCACCGAAAAAAAATATTTTCCTAAAATCATCACAAAACAAGTTGTAAAAAATTGACCCACATCACTCCTAAGATGCACTAGACGGGAGTTGGTTACCCATCTAGGAACATCTTATAGCTGTGGTCTCAATGTTTTACAATTTCTTAAAACTTTAAACTTTGTATGGGAGCTCTCTTAAGGAATGGAGGTACGGGGGTAGGTATGTTCGGAAAAAATGTCGGGGCGGAAAAATTAGGCGAAAGGTCCTACATTTGACCCATCTAGATGTGACTCTGTGGCGTTTATGGAGTTTTTATCAATTTTTTGCCCCCTACTTTGAGCTCGATGAGGAGCCAATTGCCCTCGTCCTGCCCAATTTTTTTTCCGAACCTCACAAAATTAGGTGGTCTCGTGCACTATCGCATACCTAATACACACGTTCGTGCTATGTAGTATATCTTTGGTGACGATCACTTTTCCTTTACTCTAATAGAAAGATGGAAGCATACATACATACTTACATAAATAAACACATACATACATTCAGACCTAGCTCTCCTCAGCGAACCTTACGTGCCGCATATGAGTATAGGATACGCAAACTGGGTGTCTGATAGTATGGGTACATCGGCGATATGGTCCAGCGGCATGCTAACTCTACGTGACACAACAGCTTCACAATGTGGGTACGCCCGAGCAACTGTCTCTGACATCTACCTGTGCAGTTGCTACATTCCCGCAAGATATTCTATAGAGAATTTTCGAACCATAATTGAAAACATAATCTCGGACGCAGCCGCCAGAAATCCTGTCCTAATAGCTGGTGACTTCAATGCCTGGGCCATAGAATGGGGCTGTCCGTCAACAAATGCAAGGGGCCGAATACTCCTTGAAGCTTTCTCCGCATTGAATATTGTGCTTATGAATAGAGTGCTGATATACGACACTGATGCCGGTACTAGAAGACACAAAATGACAGCTGGAGTGCCTCGGGGATCAGTGCTTGGTCCACTATTATGGAACGTTAAGTACGATGAAGTACTGCGGTTGAACCTGCCTGAAAGGGTTAAGATAGTTGATAGCACTAGTGTGTGTAGAAAAAGCGTTACCAGAGGCGGTGACTGTCACAAACGCCAGTATACAGGTCGTTAGATCTTGGCTCTCGTCAATGAGGTTATCCTCGGCTGACCATAAAACGGAGGCGGACCTAATAAGCAGTCGTAAAAGCAGGGAAACAATAAGGCTGAACAGCGGTACGTGTTGCATGGAGACCAAGGCGTGCTTAAATTATCTCGGTGTCATGATTGATACTCGTTTATCCATCAATGACCATTTGCGGTACTTAGGTGCTAAGGCATCAAAGACCTGCTTGGCGTTGTCCCGGATCATGCCGAATATAAGTGGTCCATAGTACCTCCAGAGGAAGTTGCTCACAAGAGTAGTAAGGAGCATTATATTATATGCGTCCCCTATATGGTCGAGTTCGTTGATTTACACTTCATATATGAACCTGATATCTCCTGTATACAGGCTGGCTGCTCTGCGAGTTTGTAGCGCATTCCAGACTGTTTCAAACGAAGCAGCACTTGTTATTGCCGGTATGATACCCAACGATCTGCAGGCCATGGCTGACACTACTGATGGTGAAGTAGATTTGTGTATAGCAAAGTGGCAAACGCGTTGTTTAGCAACCGATAAGGGGAGGTGGACGTACTCACTTATACCAGACAGGGGAGAGAGGGGATACAGTGACCTCAACTACTACCTTACACAGTTCCTGAGTGGTCATGGGTGTTTTAGGTATTATTTACACCGTTTCGGATACGACAGTGTCCCGTTTTGCCCGAGTTGTGGTGGCGAAGATGCCCAACATGTTTTCTTCATACGTCCACGATTTCAAAATGCGAGGGCGAATTTAGAGGGAATGTTAGGGCATAGTGTTTGCCCGGAGAACATAGTTTTGATTATGTTATAATTAGATTACTGGACGTATGTATGTAATTTGTGAAATTGGTTCTCTTGGAACTTCGTAGTTTAGAACAGATTCGAAGAAGAATCTAACTTAGATCGGGTTTTATACCTACCCCACCCTGCGACGAATAGCTTTGCGATAGTTCCACAGGGTCGATTATGGTCATTCATCGAGGTGTTTTAGCGTGGTTAGAGTCCCGCACCCCAGGCTACTTGGGAGTCAGAGTCTTTCGATGATTTCATCGCGTTAAATAAAAAAAAAATATAAAATACAGATATAAGTATCTACACTTTTAAAATGATATAAATATTAGCTAGCTTCAGACATTATGCGGTATGAAGAGTTCTGTATATATTAATATCAACAAGTAAGAACATTAACGATACCCTATACCATGCGTTTAAAGACCCTATCTCTTTGATCCACAATTTAGATATAGAAAATTAACATAAACCAAGTTTGAGTGACAAGTTTTTTTTTGCCTTCGGATATGAAAAAGTTCATATCGTATCATTATATAGGGACCAGGACGAAAAATGGATCGATCCTGACCATATTTGGTAAGGTCACTTATTTCTTACAAAATCACATACAAACCAAATTTGAGAAAAATTTGTGCAAGATTTATGTTTTTTAATAGATTTAAGTGAAGGTCGGGGGTTATGACGAAGAATTGTCCTGTAGTGTTTGTTTTTGGACTACTGATGAATGGATGTAATAAGCATTCACAAACCTAATTTGACCGAGATCTATATGATAATTTTTATATTGTGGAAATAGGAGTCATTTGTATGGGGACTAGTCTGAATATCAAACGATTTTCACCAATTTCAATAGGATTCGCGCTGTGGCCGATAGAAGCTTATATACCAAATTTCATCAAAATATGTTCACATTCACATGGACACACAGACGGACAGGCGGACATCGCTAAATAGGTCAAAGATAGGTAATATATATTTGGTAGTTACAAACATCAGCAGAAAGTCATTATACCATTACGACATTTGGGCAATTCACAACAGGTGTTGTATGTCGTATGGAGTATTAAAACACACAATACAATCATTTGTTGTGAACACTCAGTTGTATTTTCATGTTGTAAAACGTTTTCTTTAGTAATTTTCGATCCAACGAGGAAAGGTCGCTTCGTCGTTTCTGTTGTTTCGGATAAGAGAAAACACGTGTCGGTGTTTGCTCTTTGGTCATATGATATAGACTGGAGTTTTAGCTACGTACTTCTTCCATTTTAATTTAGAATAAACAAAATTGTAAAACGTTTTGATTTAAACTGAAAGAGAAAATTCATACTAAAAATATAAACATTAATTTTTATATAAATAAACTTACCAATGTGTTTGCATTATTTGCCTTTTTTATTTTTTTTACTATTTATGCTGATAAAATTGTATGTAGATATATTTTTTTTTTCTTTTATATAAAAACAGGCATTCACTTGGGACTGATATGTTATGATACAACATACAACATTTGCTAAATATAGCAAATGAAGTTGTACCATTGTATCAGATTTTTCAGTGAAAATTACCAACAACAATTTTACACTATTGTAAAGAAATACACGGTACAACAGATACAACGATAGAATACCCGAAGCGAATTGCCCAATTATGGTATAGGATATAAAAACAGAAATCCACTAAATTTTACAATTTACTTAATTTATACTAGAGGACCCCTGCTGCTCCGCAGCATTATATTATATTATATTAATTTTTATAATATAATACCAAAATTTGCCAAGAGAAGTTAACGTACAGTAATGCCAAAATATGCCAAGAGAAGTTAACGTACAGTAAAAGTAAAGTTGATTGTCCACGCATAACTTTCCTCAAACCCAACGAATTTGCCAAGAGAAGTTAACGTACAGTAATGCCAAAATATGCCAAGATAAGTTAACGTACAGTAAAAGTAAAGTTGATTCTCCACGCATAACTTTCCTCAAACCCAACGAATTTAATCACTTAATAGCTCAAAAGAAGGAGCTTGATCCACTGAGTGTTCTTAGACCTATGTCAACAGCCTACGTATATTAGAACTCTAGTTATAGAGGTTTGAGGGAAGAAAAATATTGAAAAAAATCTTGAATGCAAAGTTTATTCATAAATTCTTTTAATATACATACATATAAGATTTTACTTATTGAGCTAATTCCAAAGGTGGCGTGATGTTATTATTATTGGTAATTGCTTATATTGCAAATATTTATAAAATCATTAAATTGCATACGCTGATCTGGCTTCTTATTTGGTTAACTGACGTTTTAAATTAAAGTGAATTGTAGAGATTGTTAACCTAACTGTTGTTAACTTATCTGTTGTTAACTTTTCCCCTCTTAAATCAATTCTCCTCAATCGTTTTCACGGGTAGTAGGCAGTATTGAGTTGTGGTATCGTAATTTAAAGAAACGGCCCAATTTGCCACTTGGATCATATTATGTAGTTATTTGTTGTTCCGATGATAAAAAAAATGTTTGCTTATACTTAATGGTAAAAAAAATGTTATAAAAATAAAAAAAAATATAATTGATGCATATGTACTTATTACATGTATACCTTTATACTATAATACTATAATTGTTTCAAATATAAATTTTCAAGTTCTAAATCTAATTTTGTATTAATCTTTTCTGTAATTTTTGTGATTAAGTTGAGTAATACAAATGTGTAATATGTTTCTATATTAACATTGGTGTAAGCTTTGTAAGGAACGTTCCATTTTGATTTATTCTTAATTCATTACAATCAATTAATGTTTTGATAAAAAATTTTAAATACAATTATTCCTTTTATTGATGGTCTTTCTGAGATTTCTAATCCACATCGTGCTTCTTCAAATTGTAAAATATTTGTTATAAATTTATTTTCAAAAATAATTAGTTTTTTCTCTAAATTATTTTATATATTAATATCATAGATTTTGTTGAACTGTCTGCAAATATATCTTCTTGACTTAAAATTATTGATTTGGCAGCGTTCAAACTTTATTTTGGATGGGATATTGGTGGAAAATGGGGGCATAAGTAGGTTTAGGATTATATTGCTGTTTTGGAATAGTACTGCAATTCTCATATTGCTATAATTGTCAAGGTTGTTTATCAAATCAAGTTCTTTTTGTGTCGACGGGAATTGTTGAACTTCGTACTCTAATGTTTTAATTCTATTTTGTGTTGTTTATACTCATTAATATAAAGGCTGATTATTGCTAATATGTTAGGACAAGAAATTATTAAAATGCATTAAATTATTTACTGTACTTCGTTCATTGTCATGTATTTAGGCTATTGCGTCCCAAATTTCTTTTTCGTCGTCACTGTCCATAGAATACACAATGTATTTCAATCCTTTCCCAAATATGTTTACTAGTCCCTGTTTTGATTTAGAATGTATTTGCAAATTGTTTATTTAATAAGATGAAATTTTTATTTATCGTATCCTTCAAATATAGTAGCTTTTAATGTGTTAATATTGTCTGAAATCAAAATTAGTGTTTTCTCATATAAAGTTAAATTTATAAAGTTTAAGACTTTGTCAAAATTGTACTATCTTGATGGGTACGTATCCATTGTTGTTAGTCAGATCCAGTATGCAGAATTTTTGGGCGTTCGTCACCAGTGCCCCTTAAGAGTTATTGTTGGGATTTTCGTAATTTTTTCAGGAAAAAAGATATTAATGTATTATACGTATACATATACATATTTTTTCTTAAGATTGTTTGATTTTGTTCCTATGCACAATTCTTCCAGACTTGGTTTGAATTGTTGAGTTTTAATTTTGTGCTATTATTTCCTTCCGGTATCTAGCTGATAATTTAACTAATCTTCTATTTATTGTAACAAAAATCAGGTCTCCTTCTATATATTCCCTGGGCAGAGAACTGCCCAGAAATCTGTTTTTCTGAAAGTTTCTTTATCGTTTCCTCTCTATCCTTTTCTAACATTTTCGGGTTGCTACTCACTCGTCTGCGAAAGAATATTTCCTTGGGTCTCTTATCTGTGACCGTATGAACTAAAAAATTTTATTTTTTTACTGACGTGTCTCATAATTCTTGGATCGTTGTGTTTGGAATACAATGCATAATTTCCTCTTAAGTGGAATGGAATCGCTCTATCTATCCATTGGAGCAACTCATTTTCAATCATGAACTTTATGGAATCTGAATTAAAGGATTTTTCATTATCCAACACTAAAGTTTCAGAGACGAGTGAAAAAAGAATGTCCCTTAAAGGTTGTCGTAGATCTTCAGCTATCTTGGATTGGATAGGGTTCGCCATGGCATATTTAGAAAACTTATAACTTTAGAAAACTGACTCCAAAAATATATCTAGGTGAACTAGTTGTCCCGGGAATTGTGGTATGGGTGTGGCTTGAATTTGAGGCCTTGTTGGGTGATGATCATATTAGGTTTCCTTGAATAGTATGTATTTTTTATTATACCTTCGATTTTTCTTATCATGGAAGGGAAATATTAGCTTTCGAGGATTTGAGCTCAATTTTCCTTACAATTCCTATGTGCTCTATTCTTATTATGATACTCTCCTGTTCCTCTTCGTTTTTTTATTTATCACTGATGGGCTTAAGTACCTCTTTAATAAAGAAATCAGCTTTTGTTCACAGTAGTCCTGTTCGTTTATAATGTGTCGGTGATAAGTTGGAAAAATTATTTTGAATTGGTATGATGATGCCACATCTCTGGTTAAAAATATCTGGTTTTTAAATGCGTTGATAGACGTCTCTACACTATATATTAAATTGTGGGATGAGCTTTCATCCAACTTCGTGGCTATTGATAATGTTTTCAATTGTGTTTCCGCTATAATAGAGAAGGCACCATCAGCTACGACATTTGTCTTGCCTGTTTTGTAGAACAGTTCATATTTATATTCTTATATTTAAGAGAAGATTTCGAACAAATATGTTTATAGTATACAAGAAATGTTACAAATTCAGTTTAACATTTAAAAAAATATGTTTTTGTATAGCGCTCCGACTATCATTGTGAAATTCAATTCATATTATTTAAAATGCATTTGATAATATCTGAAATACAATTGATAATTTCTGAAAATCAATGCATACTTTCTGAAATACAATTGGACATGGTGTAAAATTTTCACATTCTTGTATACTGAGCTTAGTAGAGTTAGACATTTCGTTGTTTACTTTGCTACACAATAATGTCAATTTGATGTGCCAGATACTTACAAATAAATATATGATTTCAAACTACAAACAAATTCCATTAGGGATGTTTTTTGTATCCTATACCACTCTGTGGTAAGGCTGGTAATGATTTTTTGCTAATGTTTGTAACTACCAACTTGGCCCATCTTTTATTATACCGATTGACTCAAAATCATTTTCTTAATCGATTTAGCAATGTCTGTCAGTCAGTTTGTGTGTCCAACCTTGCAATCAAATTACAGGTCCCAAATATAAATATTCATTGATCAAATTAGGTATAAAAGCTTTCGTCGGACATAGGACGATCGGTATTGAAATTGGTAAAAATAGATAGACTTAAATTGTTTTAAGATCCAGATTATCTTAAGATCCAGATTGCCATAGAATTCTGGCATCCGATGTGAACTTTTTTATATCTGATCTGCAAGCCAGAAAATTGTAACACTGACAATCAAAATTGGTTATGCTTATTTCTATATCCAATTATGACCTCAGCAAAGTTGGATCGTCTCTACCGACTATAACTTTCTTATTTCTGTTTCATATTTATTATGGTTGGCTGTGATATTTTGATTATTTTTTTTTTTAAATGTGTAATGTTTGTGGTTTGAATAAAGTTTTTTTTTACCAAGTTGTTAAATTTCATCTTTTAATTTAAAAACTTATTAAGAACTTTAATTAGTATTCAATGACTTTTTCAAAAACACTGTCTTACTAAGATCAATTAAACTTATTACAAGTATTCGATTTCATTCTATACTTCGATATATATCAGGTATTCTACATAAAAGGTCCAACACTAACGTCTAACTTTCTACCCTAAGCAAGGAATAATACAAATAGATTTGGATAAACGAATATTGCACTTATCAAAACTAAGATTGACGTAATTTGAATAATTTTAAAACTTGGTATCAAATTTTCGAATTAAAAGTTTTGTAGAGCATTTCGCCTATTCACCGATAAGTGTGAACAAAAGTTTGATGTGATGAATAATTCATAAAACAATAAAATATACTCTGAATGATATAAATTACTTTAATTCTTGAATTCGATCTAGCATCTGCTTAAATTATTACCAACGTCGTCCTGACTTACCTTTGTCTGCTGCGGGGTAGTTGACGTGGAATACCTTATATGTATGAATATTCATTATATATGAAAAATAAAGAAGGGTTACAATTTTCAAATTTTCCTATTAAATAAACACCCAAATTTACGAGTACATAAGTTTAATGAAAGTAAATTGTGGCATTAGGTCTTTTTTTTATTAAATTTCTTTTCTTCAATCATCTTACGGCACAACAGCAAATTAAAAGAATAACGACCCCGACCTTGACGTAAAAAAAATTAAAGAAAAAATGTAAACAATAGTCCTTCGCCTTTGTATAGAATCCCCCGTGATGATGACGATGATGACGCGCCGTTGAGTAGAGTTTGTATATCTGTGCGTTGCGTAGTGTAAGAATAAAATATGCATAAATATAAAGAGTGTTTTTTCAAAAGGAAACAAAGAATTGAAGAAAGCAGCGAAAGAAAGCTAAAAAAAAACAAGCAGAAAAAAACCGGTGAATTATATTTAACGGTGCAACACATCCTTTTTATGGTATGATGCAAATTCACACCCATTTATGCAGATTTAATAATGGGTATGTAGTTTGTAACAAGACCCCTTTTCTCTATGGCTGCAATAATTGTATGAGTAGCAGACTAAAAATTTTTTTTTGTGTTGAAACTAGTGCAGACTACTAGTTCAGACGCTGCACTTTCATTTTTCTTATTTTAATATTTTATAGCAGTTAAGGCTGAGTGCTAAAAAAAAACTCGCGTAATCAGTCCCAGAACATACATAGTTACTTATATGGAAGTGTTGGAATACTCGGCACAAATATGCTAGTAATATGGCACTTACTTGTGTACGGAATACTACGTATCCTCTGTTGGAATATTACGATTGCTATAAAAAGACTGACTAGCAATTAATGCTCAATTTTATTATTTTTGCAACTAGTTACAAAAGTTGTTAAAAATATGATTTTGCTATTTATTTAATATGAAAAATTTCATTACTATGGTGCAGAAGTTCTTTTATTAAATTGTATGTACTTTAATTACATCACGAAATGCAACTCATTATGGTATGGAAGAAATTTTGGATTTCCAAAATACAAATGTTTAATTCCCATCACTGAATCTCGAATGTACATAGCACATAACCAAATACTTAATATTTTATTTTTTTTTTTTTTCAATTTACATTTCCACTGTTATAAAAAATTTTTTGCCGTTTTTTCTCTTTTTTCTATTTATTAAGTACTGTTGGCATTGCACCTAAAATACAAAAACACTTGTGGACCCTTCTACATTAACAGATGGTTTACTGAAAAAAAAGTCACCGCCAAAATATTTCGTGCACTTAGCTTCCTACTTTAAAAAGGTCATTAAACTTTTGTTACTATGAATATGTGTGTGTCCATTCTTACAGACATTTTTAAGTGCTTTGAAACGGCATGTTTTTATCTTTTTTCTTTCTTTGAAGTCACAAAATAATGACCTACTTTTAAATTTAGCAATAATGTCTTAAATGAGATTTAATAAACAATCCGTAAGAGTAGGACACAATATTTTTTGTGGAGGGTGGAAGTTTAATAAACTGTAGATTCTTTTTCGCAATGTTGTTTTAGAGATTTGTAAGAAATTTCGAATTAAGTATTATCTGATTTTGAGCAAAAAGATATACATGTATGTAAAGGTATTATAGCTAGATGTCTAAAAGTTCGATCTTTTCAAAAGCATTTTTTTTTAGTATAGTTTCTATAAAAACAACACAAAAAATCTAAACATACTATTAAATAAGTTGAATCTTAGTTAAAAACAGCTCCTTAATTTGGAACAAGCTGTGAATTTTGTTTGTTGATTTTACTATGTATTTAAATAAATATGAACACAATGAAATTAAATTTTTAGAAAACGAGTTTCAGAAACCGAATTGTATCAATATTCCGAACAATTAGGCCGAGGTCACGCAATGAGTGGCAAAGCGGCGAGCGGTGAGCGGAAAAAATTAAAACATATGAAATACTACTGAAGTGACCACGCAATGAGCAGCATTTTTGAGCGGCTCAGGAATAGAACTTGTTCTAATTTTTAGTTGTTTTCTGAGCGGCAAAGAATAAAAATGACAGAAAAAAAAATAACTTTTCTTTGTTTTGTCAATCTGTAGCGCGATTCAGTAACTTCTTTTAACGATAATTGAATCGTTAAAAAAAGAAAACAACAAAATTATCGATTTTGGTACACAGTAAAATTTTTAAACGATATTCACTATTGTTAAAGTCAGCTGTTGTTGTTATCTTAACGACAACCATTTTTGTGTTGTTTTTCAGTCGATAAAAAGTTAAAAAGGTGGAAATGTAGCCATACATAAATAAAAATTGTAAACTAGTGAAAATATTTTGCTTTTATTATAAAAATTTTTATATAAATAATAAATAATAACATTGACAATGGCATTTTGACAACCAACCGCTCAGAAATGACGCTCAGTAATAAGCCACTTGCCGCTCAAACTCGCCGCTCGCCGCTTTGCCGCTCAACATTTTCAGCCGATGATATTTTCATTCAGATGATATTGGTTGTATGCTTTTTAACGGTACCAAAATTTTTTCCAGATTGGATGAAATAAAACCGTTGGCTCGTATGTGTCCAGTTCCTTACCAATTGATTTGTTAACATTTATTGGCATTGATTGATTTGATTTTACCGATCTAATCTTAGAGTTCACTTCTTTACCGAAATTTTTAAATATGTTATGCAGCTCCGTTGTTTTCATCTTTCATATGCTTCGTTTTTTTTATTAATCAATGCCCTTATTTCGTTAGAAGCCACGGTTTCTCATTTCGTATCATTTTTGTTTTGATTGAAATATATTTGTCATACAGATAAAGTATATGGTAATTTAAAAACGATGCTTTTTCATCAACAGTAGGCATAAAAAAGTTTTGGTCCGCCTTTCTTGTCAGTTTCGACTCATTTTCGAGTAATTTTCTACTAAGATTTTAATAATTTTCAAGACTTTTTAGAGTCATTCTTCAGTCGTATTTCTAATCGTTTTCATAATAAAAAATAAAACATTTATTTCAATTATAAATAAAATAATAATAATAATGTTTGTAGAATTCAAATTCTCCAAAAATACATATAGAAAGTTCACTGCACTGGCTAATCCTTCGCACAAATTAAATCAATGGTCGTCACTGTCAAAATAACACATTTCAGTTGAATCACACAAATTGTCAGCATTGTCAAATTACTTTCATTGTTTAGTTGGCTTGGCAAATTTTTTTCCTTTTCACTTTTAAATTTGTTCACATTTCACTTTTAAATTTATTCACTTTCCACTTTTAAAATTTTTCACTTTCATAGTATGTAATTTAAACTTCACATCGCGATTCGACTGATATTAATGAACAAAAATTCACAATGTTCAAATATTGCACACTTGCTTCAAAAATAGTAAAACATTGTGCCATTATAAACAAAAACAATATCATAGCAAGCAGTTTTTCATCCTTCAGATGCTTGAAATATTATTGCTGTACATTTTGTTATAGTATTTGCAGCAAATCAGTTTTTAAGCGTAAGTGCGAATCATTTTCGATGATATTTTTAATCGCGCATGAAATTAATCAGTTTTTTAAACATAAAAAGGGCTCAAAGAACACCCAGTAAGGTGATTTTTGTTAAAACAATCTTCCAAATGCGGACTGGGCTTGAACGTTTAGACTACAAAAAAAATCAATAAGCAAGCCAAAATGTGTATCCATCACTGATACATACATACATATCGCACCTGTACCTCTAAAGTGAGTCAACTCAAAATTTCCAATTTTCACTTTTTGCAAGAAAACGATTCACAGTGGTCATATCTATCCACTGTAAAAATCTTACATCGATTTCTCTAGTCTTTCGCAAAAAAAATACAGTTATAACCCTCTTTGTGTTATAAGAGTAGCTTCTTTAGAATCCACTTAAAAGACATATTTTGAGCTCCACCCAAAAGAATTGTTAATCTTGATGATCACTGAAAAAGCAAAAACAACTACTGTTGTATACTTATTATTCGCAATTCTTTACAATGAAACAACTGTTTTTAAATTTTGTAGTAAATATTAAAAAAACCGTTTTTTGCCTCTACTGAAAATTTGTAAATTTTTAGTTGACTCACTTTAGAGGTACAGGTGCGATATATGTAAAAACACACACCCAAAAAACGGATTCGTTGTGGCAAGCGAATTTGTTGCCAACCGAATTTTACTAGCCCCGTGTACTATCACATTATTGCGTTGTAATAACTAAATTATAATTTCGAAGTAAACACGCGAAATTTAAGGCAATTGATTTTTTTTATTTTTTAATTATTGAACAACACACAAGGGATGCCCCCTTCAGATGCAGTGCATTGTGTTGATCTCAGGAAAATAGGTTTTGGGAAAGAGAAAAGAGGGAGTAGTGTTTGTGGATATTTGTCTTAAATTTTATTAGATTATAACTGCCAGGAAAGACCTGTGCGGGGGTTTATTCCACATACGGCTAGTTCGACCAATAAACGAATTCTCTCTGTAATGCGTTGTGCGGTCAACTGGACAATAGACTACAAACGGATGTGATCTACTAGACAAGAAGTAAATTCGATTGTGTGAATTGTTAAATTTAGTTCATACACACAGAGAATGGATTTGTTGTGGCAACCGATTTGTTGCCAACCGAATTTTGATAGTCCCATGTACTACCACATTATACTAATTTGATTACTGAATTATATTTTCAAAATTAACGTATTAAGTACTGAGGCAATTGAATTTCGAAATAAATTCGATTGTATTAATCGCAAAATATAGTTGATGAAATGGAATTTAGATTTTATTTATTGGTTGTAACAACCATTTATCAGGTAACCTATTTTAAAACATAAAAGAACATGAATTTTGAAATATAAAAGAACATGAATTTATAATGCTCTTATTTTTTAATAGTTTATTTCTAAACATGAAATTAAAATTAATTAATTTACATGATAAAATTAAAATTAATTTACATGATAAAAAAAAATTTAGTAACACATACGAATAGGGAATAAATAAGCGCTATTGCATGTGGTAATTAATGCATTAATGTTCCCGTTTCCACTTAGGATCTTATACTAATTTTTTCCGTTTGATAATTGTCTAAAGCTGCATGTTGTATACTCGCATTATATTCTTCTGATATTTCTTGGAAATGTCATAAATAAAAAAGAACTTGTGAAATATAAATATATAGTAAAAATAGGGCCACACACCATATTCGGATAGATTACAGTTTTTACTGTATATAAATACGGTTAGAATGGACGATCCTGTCACCGTCATCAAAAGACATTTATTTTGTCTGCTTTATTCTACTTGCAAAACGTTTGCAGTGTGTACAAAGGTAAACGCCATTATTCAGTTGAGGTAGTTGCAGAGATAGTTGTATAAGGTTCCCATTAATTCCGATCAATTTGCCAATGCTAAACAATTTGTTGTTTGATAATGGCATCAAATTTATTATCAAGGTTATACCACATTTTGCTTTGTTGTCCCCAAATAACAAGATACTGGCCTCTATGATGGCTTCATAGAACTGGGTAGAAAGCAATTTGAATTTGATGTTAAAAAAATAGCTGTATATCTATTCATCGTCGCAAATTTTCCTAAAATAGTAAGATTTCGTATAGTAAGTTACTACCATTATTGTTGTTTTTTACTTGCTTTTTTATAAAAATTATCCATTAACAATGTTACTTCTAGAGAATGCAACAAAATTTCCAGAAGCTTATTTAGAATTTGAACTAAATCTGCATGAAATAATTTTTACAAAAATAAAGACACAACAGAAAAATAATGACCACTTACCCATTCGATTAATTAACAAAAAAAAAATATTTTTTTTTGTTTATTTTATTTAATTTCAAATTTCTTTTATCTGCTGTCACATTTTAAAAAAAAATGACAAATTAATTCGAAAATTCGGTTGGGTTTAACATATTTTTAAATTTTTTGATATTAATATCAGAATTTGATTTCCTTTCGGTTGTAAATACCAAATAGTTAAAAATTTAGTTTCCCACTTTATTGTGACCGACAAATTGTTATAAATACACATTTGTTTCTATCATATTAACGTAGAATTTGTAACAATGACTGTAAACTCATTTTTAGTTTAAAATATTTCGTTATGATAGAATATGCTATTGTTATCGCCAATATTTAGGGTTGACACATGTTATACTGGCTTTAGTTCAGTTGCCTCAATTGAATTAGTTTAACAACTTGCATAAAAACTTTCATTGGTGAAAGGAACTTATTTTGCTCTTGTATCTATTTTCATTTTATAAGAATTATGATTAAGAGGTATTTCATAAGGAAAATCTATTGCATTTTAAAATATACTAGAGGACCCCTGCTGCTCCGCAGCATTATATTATATTATATTAATTTTTATAATATAACTAGAGGACCCCTGCTGCTCCGCAGCATTATATTAATTTTTATAATATAATACCAAAATTTCCCAAGAGAAGTTAACGTACAGTAAAAGTAAAGTTGATTGTCCACGCATAACTTTCCTCAAACCCAAGGAATTTGCCAAGAGAAGTTAACGTACAGTAATGCCAAAATATGCCAAGATAAGTTAACGTACAGTAAAAGTAAAGTTGAATCTCCACGCATAACTTTCCTCAAACCCAACGAATTTAAGCAGTTAATAGCTCAAAGCTTGATCCACTGAGTGTTCTTAGACCTATGTCAACAGCCTACGTTAATTAGAACTCTAGTTATAGAGGTTTGAGAGAAGAAAAATATTGAAAAAAATCTTGAATGCAAAGTTTATTCATAAATTCTTGTAATATATAAGATTAGAATTACAATAACATATCTAGATACATAAACAATTTTATTTAATGGTAAATTAAAAAAATCCAAAAAATTCTTTTTCTGTGTGTATACGTAATTTAATTTAGATTTTATTTACAACCATTTATCGGTGTAGCAAAATTGCAGCAATTATAACTACACTTTAAAATAATTTTAAATATTATTTAATTATTTTACAGTTACAAATTGCAAAGAAATAAGGTTAAAATATATTAAATCTTGATCCGAATAACTACTGACTGCAGTAAATGATAAATACGAACTCGTTTATTTATATTTGTTTATAGATATTTTAAGTGGTAAAATATTAACAATTGGTTAATGAAAAATACTGAGTTATGATATGTATATGCTTTATTAGTTGATCATGCAGTTCTTTAGCAGAGGCAGATTATATTGATGATATTTCCCAATACTGACCATCGTAACCACTTAATAAATGATGCGAAGAGGCGGATGAAGGAGAAGAAATATTATGAGGATAATTATTCGTTACGGAGTTATAAATCGTTAGCGGTTGTCTTTGTTGATGTTGCAAGTGTTGTTGAGGGGCGGCTGTTACTAGCGTATTTTTCGTATTCGAATTGGAAATTTCTTCTTCTTGTCTTTTGTGGAGAATCGAGCTTTCATGCATGCTGCTGTATTTGTGTGCCAACTGGATATTAAAGCTGTATTTATTGTAGAATCGGTGACCCTTAAAATTTTGATAAGTCTCGCATCGGCAAAAAATCGAGACGGAAAGAAAGAAATTAGGATCATCGTTCCTATGTAGTTTCATAATGGACTTAATATTTCATAGTTTTGTTTTGCATGTTTAAAATTTGCTATTTTCTTTATTTAAAAGTTTTATGTTTTCAAACTGTATTTTTAAACTCTTTCCTTTAACTCATACTCTCTGTCTGTTTGTCTGTCTGTCATGGGGCAACTCCATTACCCCTTATCCAAATGATCTGAAACTTCGCCCATAGTCTTGTTGTGACTACAGATTAGTTTTGGGGTAGTCACGCACAGTCACGTATAGACACGGAGTGATCTAAATGTCATTTCCCCTCATCCGATCGATCTGAAACTTGGTCCATACACTTGCTGTGAAAAAAGATTAACTTTGACTTAGTCACGCGCAGCCACGCATGGTCACGCACAGTCACGGAGAGATTTAAAACGGATTTCCCCTCATCCAATCAATCTGAAACTTGGTCAATATACTTGCTGTAAAGAAAGATTAACTTCGAGTTAGTCACGCACAGTCACGGACAGACTAAAAACTCACTTCCCCTCATCCGATCGACCTGAAAAATTTGGCCATAGACTTGTTATGGCCAAAGATTAATTTTAAGCTAGTCACGCAAAGTCACGCACAGTCACGGAGGAAAGAAAGAGTTTTAATAAAAACTTTGTTTTTATGGGTTAGATTATTATTACTTTTTTCATATTTAATTTTTCAAAAATGAGAAATAAATTTGAATATTCAGTTGTTCTCCTAATTCCATTAAATTTTTTTTACCTACAACCGAATTTAACTCATGCACTCTCCTTTCAGTTAAAACTACCAGTCCAGGTAAAAAGTATAGTTTTATTTTGTTGTAACCGAAATCTATTATTTTAGTTACTAATATGTAATATAATATATTGTATTACTCATGTTATAGTGTGTTTAATTTAGCTGCCTAATTTATCTATTGAAAGTATATTCAATCTACGAGAATTATATTTTTATACCCTATACCACTATGTGGTTTGGGTATAATGACTTTGTGCTGCTGTTTGTAACAACCAAAAATATTTGACCTAGACCCATCTTTAATTATACCGATCGAATCAGAATCACTTTCTGAGTTGATTTAACAATGTCCGTCCGTCCGTCCGTCCGTCTGTGTGTCCATGTAAAGCTTGTAATCAAACTGCAGGTCGCAAATATGAATATATTTTGATAAAATTTGGTATATAAGCTTTTATCGGCCATGGGATGAACGCTATTGAAATTGGTGAGAATCGGTCCATGTTCAGACCTAGCCCCCATACAAATTACCCATATGAAATCGACATAAATTGCCATAAGATCCAAATTGTCATATAGATCTTACTCAAATTGGGTTTGTATGCGTTCATTACATCCACTAATGAGTAGTCCAAAAATGATCCCTTTGACCCCATATAGAGCTGCTTCCCGATCTTCACTTAAATCTATTAAAAAACAAAAATATTGCACTGATTCTTCTCAAATTTTGTTTGTACATATTTTTGCAAAATACAAGAGACTTTACCAAACATGATCAGGATCGGTCCATTTTTGGACCTAGTCCCTTTATAGATATAGCATCCGATATGAACTTTTTCATATCTGCAGCCAAAAAAATTAATAAAAATCCCACTCAAATTTGGTTTTTGCTTATTTTCAATGTCCAGTTAGTTGGGCCTAAGAGATAGGGTTCCTAAACGCATGGTATAGGGTATCGTATAGTCGGTCTAGACCGACTATAATTTTCTTACTTGTTAATTATGATAATGACGAAATCAGATTACATTTTAAAACAGGTATTAATTACAATAAAAATGCTTATTGCCTGAATAAATATTTCTAGTGGTATCAGAATTCTAACTAATCTTTTTTCCGTGTGCACATGTTCCATTGCATGTAAATATTTTTCACTATGTTAAGTTTTTTATATGAAATCTATCTGAGTATCTTTACATTTTCATAAATCATTACTCACTTATTTGGTCGAGAGACTCCAAATGTCACACCAAACTGATGCAGACAAGAGAATGTTTTCAAAAGACAGACGGACATCGCTAGATCGACCTCTCCTTCTATAAGGATAACGAATACATATAGTTTATGGGGTGTCCGGAATTTATTTTATGAGTTACAAACGGATTGATAAACTGATATATACCCTCTGCACAGTGGTGTAGAGGGAATAAAAAAGTTTCGTATGTGATTGACTGACGGATTCATCATCGCCCCGCCTGAACGGTCGGAGCTAGAAATTTGGAATATAGGTTCCTCTTCTGGCATGGAGATCAAATAAGATAAAATCATATATTAAAGCGGTAAAAGGACCAAAAAAGTTAAAACGGTTTAGTTTGAATCTTGAAATATGAAATTTTATATATAGATTGTGGAATAAAAACGTGTAACAACGCAAATGTCACCAACATTTGCATCGCCCATAAACACAACCATCACCAGATCCAACAGTCCAACAACCAACAGCATACCAAATAGTAATAGCAAAACGGCTACTCAACCACATTAGCAATTTGTAACTGTAACCATAGCACCATCAACTTATCGTCATACCTAGTACTATCAACAAAACAAAACATCAACGATCAACCATACTAAACATATAAGCACAATTACACATCATTCAACGAAATCAGTCAAACCACAGACTTCTCTCGACTAATCCTTCGGCTTCAAGGCTAACTGCGGTTTCACGGCCGACCCCTCTCGATCGATCCCGAAGCTTACCGAGTAACGCAGCCGAACTGTCAATACGGTGTAATGATGTTGTGTACGCACAATATAGAGTACCAAAATGTACAAACATTTAAAATGATATTTGAGCATACACAATATCATTCATGTATTGCAGCGTGTGAGGGCACAACAAAGTAAATTAAAACAACACAAAATTTAACAATAAAATATATTGATCCAAATGTGTCACTGGTGTAGAAATAAATGTAAATGTATGCCAATGAACCACCAGTGATTTGGGCACTGGGATTATAATAACAAATTGAACTACGGACTGACAAATGACCGCTCACACACACAAGCAAACATGAGAGAATAGTTTGTAAGCTAGTTATAAGACAAATTCTGTTAAGAGTAGGAAATAGAAATTAAGAGAATTAGAATAACATGTAAAATTAATATATAAGAAAGAACTTCAAAAAATAAAGATTCATTCTAATAATTGGAGTCAATCGAACAACAAAATTTGTTTTTTTCTAAAAGGCGAGCTACAATAATATTTCTGAGTTAAGTAATATATTTTATGTTAACATTATATGGCGATCCTGCCTGTTAACCTTATATGGCGATCCTGCGGACAATGGAATCTTTCAACTGATCCTGCGAAATATGGAATCCTTCAACTGATCCTGCGAACTGTGGAATCCTTCAACTGATACAGCGGACAAAAGGACATGAGAGAATAGTTTGTAAGCTAGTTATAAGACAAATTCTGTTAAGAGTAGGAAATAGAAATTAAGAGAATTAGAATAACATGTAAAATTAATATATAAGAAAGAACTTCATAAAATAAAGATTCATTCTAATAATTGGAGTCAATCGAACAACAAAATTTGTTTTTTTTCTAAAAGGCGAGCTACAATAATATTTCTGAGTTAAGTAATATATTTTATGTTAACATTATATGGCGATCCTGCCTGTTAACCTGATATGGCGATCCTGCGGACAATGGAATCTTTCAACTGATCCTGCGAAATATGGAATCCTTCAACTGATCCTGCGAACTGTGGAATCCTTCAACTGATACAGCGGACAAAAGGACAAGCAACATTATCCAGCAAAAAAAAAAAAAAAAAAAAAAATTTTTTTGGTATAACGGTCAATTCAAATCCAGAAGTTGCATGGACATATCTGGAGGAAATTACAATATTGACGTGAACAAGAAAAAAAAAAAAAAGTTAATAAGTGAAAAATTTTTAGTATGTGGAAAATTTTTTTAAATGTTTGAATTAAGAAATTGTTAAAATATTGAAAATTGTTAAAGAGTGAATTTTGTGTGATTTGAGTAAACCATTTTTTTGTATTGACAAAGTTTTTTTTTTTTTTTTGGAAAGGATACGGACATTTTTTTTTTAATTTAATATTGGAAATGGGAAACACCCACAATAAGGTACAGCAAGCTGTTGCAACTTCGGTGAATGCACCCACAGCGGTCAGTATTAGCATAGAGGTGGTAATATTAATATGCATAGCAACAACTTTAATATTATTAGTCAAATACCTTAGACGGTACGTGAAGGAACAAATCAGAAGACTACAGGTCAGGAATAATTTAGGAAGCAATTAACACTGAAAGGGAAATTTAAAATTATAAGATTTATTTAAAATAAATATAATTAAATGGAGAAACAACTGGAAGATATATTGAAGGAAATAAAAATCACTGAGGAAAACTGGAGAAAGAAGTTAAAGGCAGGAGAAAGGTTAGAGAGACCAGAAATTTTAAAAATTGGCCCGAGGCCAATAAAAACCTTGAATAGGAATAAAACAGACAGACTTGTAGACATACCGAAGGTAGATCTTTCGATAGTAAAGAAAAATAGGGGCGATTTTGCAAGCCGCATGAGGAGAAAATTGAACATCTTAAAAAGTGAATTAAGTTACGAAGAAGAAATAAGTAGAAAGAAGCAACTAGAAGAAAAAATAAAGAACACAAGAAAAGAATTGAACATGTTTTTGAAGAACAAAAAGAAAAACAAAAGAGTTTTAGAATCACACAAAAATGTCACTATATAAATAGATATTATTGTAAGGAAAACAAAAAAAAAATTATAAGATGAAAATATAATAGAAATTGTCACTAGAAACTTATATACAAATAAAAATATCCCTAAATAATTAGATATTAAGAAAAAAAACAAAAAGGATAACATGAAAATATAATAGAAATTTTCGCTAAAAACTTATATACAAACAAAAATTGAATAAATAAAATAAAATAAAAAAAAAAAAAAGGAAACCAATCGAATAAAATTTTGTCTATATGGAAGCCCTATTGGAAAAACTAAAAGCTATAACAGTGAATGCTAGGAAATCACTAGGTAGACCTTATTCTTTAGAAACAGTAGAATTAAAAAGAAAAGAGATAGCAGAACTATAGAGACAATTAGAAAAATATTTAATAGATCCTGAATTGACACAGGAAAATAGACAAAATATTACTGACGCATACAAAGCGCTAAGGAAAGAAGCGTTAGAAATTTTAGAAGCTCACACAAATAAAAAGAATACAGGGAAACTAACACAACAGGAAATGACGAACAACATGATGGACATGAACGAAATATCGGCAATTTCAAAGCTGATACCAGTATTTACAGGCAAGAAAGAGGAGTTACATAACTTTGTAATGAATCTCGAAATACTGCATGAGACAGTAGTACCTGAAAAGCAAAGGTTTTTCTTTAATTTTGTATTCAAGTCACGTCTGGATTTAAAGGTACAGTTAGTGAGTGAGTTGGTGTTGGCATTGAAAAAAGCCTACAAACCCACTAAATCATCGAACAATATACTACAGAAACTAACAAATACGATTCAGATAGGTGACAATATCAGAGGTTTTGCAGATAAGATAGAGTATCTGATAAGCGAGTTAAATGAAATGCAAATTGGGGAGATTGGCGAAGCAGACAGATCTGCAATATGCAGAACGAATAATGCTTTGGCATTTAACATTTTTAAAAGTGGCTTAAGGGATCCACAAATCATATCAACTATCGAAGCAAGTAGAGTAAACACTTTTTCAGAAGCACTAAGAATTGCAGAAGATTCATCAGCTAGAGTACGGGAAAGGCAAGTACTATATCAGAGCGTAAACAGTAGAGCAAATGGAAATCGTGGTCGCAATAACAACGGAAATTCGCGTCAAAACTTCAATAGCAACAGATATAACATCAACAGATCTAACAACACTAACAACAGTTACAATAATAATAGATTCAATGGTAATAATAACAATTATAACAATATCAGATACAACAACAACAGCAATAGTAATAATGGCAGTAACGAATTTAGAAATGGTAGTAACAACAGAAACACATATTACAACAACGGAAACAATAATAATGGCTTTAATAGAAATAATAATAATTTTAGAGGAAATAACTACAGAAATAGAGGAAATTTTAACAGCAGAAGAAACTATAATGTAAACCATATACAGAACCAGGGAAACTCCCGACAACCGGAGTTCACCCAAGAAGAACTTCCGGTGATCAACCAATAGATGAAACCAAAACGCTGGTGATGACTAGAGCAATGACAACGAGTAAAAGTGATACAAAAAACAACAAAGCTGTAAATGAGGATAATGGTGATACACCTCCTATTGGGACTGGCCGCCTCAAGATGTGGGAATGTACATCAATTAATGATATAAAGCATGCAAGAAAAATTAAATTTATATTTGAGAAGAAGTCGACTAATAATAATAATAGAAATGGAAATAAGAATATTAATATGCGCATAGGATATAGTGACAATTCATGCACTCAGGTACATCGAAGAAACTAGAATCCAATAAGAAGCTGTACAGGGAAGAAAATAAAAATGATATAATTGAAATTGAAGACGATAAGGTCATAAATGAAACGCGCGTCAGATGTAGGGAAAATCCATTTTACTTGGATAGAATCTTGGAGAAACTACCATCTGCTTTGACAACATTAAATTACAAGACATACGCACTAGAGAAAGGTGACGAAGTATTTAAAAGGGTACCCTACGAAAAAACTAAACAAACATGGAATAAAAATAAGAACACCGACGTCGAAATATTGGTATACAGCAATCCCCAAAAGATAATGAACAACGACAAAAAGAAAGAATGAATAGAATTGTATCACAACACGCCATGCGGAGGACATTTTGGAGTTAGAAAAACTACACTCCGATTGTAAAAGAAGTACATATGGAAAAATATGTCAAAAATTATAAAAAAAATATGTAAAAACGTGCGATCTATGCCAAAGAAACAAACAAACAAGACACACAAAAGAAACATTATGTCAAACTGACACACCAAAACAAAGTTTCAACACACTTGTCATTGACACAGTAGGTCCACTAAGGCCATCAGAACATTGTAGATATATACTTACCGTACAATGCGAATTGACAAAATATATCATAGCATGTCCAATGGAAACTAAAGAGGCGAAAAACATAGCCAAGTCTTTAATTGAAAACGTTATATTGAAATATGGAATGTTTAAAGTGCTAAAATCTGATAGAGGAACCGAATTTGTGAATGAACTGATGAAGGAATTATGTGAATTTTTAAAAATAGAACAGAGATTCTCAACACCATATCATCACGAAACACTGGGAACTGTGGAAAGAAATCATAGAGTTTTTAATGAATATTTTCTTTCATTTCATACTACACCTCATGTAGACACAAATACTCAACTTTTGAGTTAATTTTTGGAAAATTACCTAGTTTACCAGGTGACCACAATGACAATGACAATGAAATACAACAAATATATAACTTTGAGAATTATACGAACGAACTAAAAGTAAGATTAAAGCATTCTTTAGAAAATGCTAGAAAAATTATAGAGACAATAAAATTGAAAAGATCTAAAGATTCAAAGAAACAAGAAAATAGCATAAACATCCAAATAGGAGATCAAGTATTAATAAGAATAGAAAATAGAAAGAAACACGAATCACCATGTCCATATGAGATTGTTGATATTTATGGTGTGAATGTTAGCATTAATTTTAAGAATAAAGTATTCCACAAAAATTTATTGAAAAAATACAATAAATAATAAACAAGAACAAAATTTTATGAATGAATACAAAGTTTTTAATACAATGTTACTATAGTAAAATATACAAAAACAAAATGCATTAACACAATTAGGCTAATATTAATAACAATAAATATGTAATTTGAATAATGAAAAAAAAAATAAATAAATAAATTAAAATAAAACAAGTAAGAAAATTATAGTCGGTCTAGTCCGACTATACGATACCCTATACCATGCGTTTAGAAACCCTATCTCTTAGGCCCAACTAACTGGACATTGAAAATAAGCAAAAACCAAATTTGAGTGGGATTTTTATTAATTTTTTTGGCTGCAGATATGAAAAAGTTCATATCGGATGCTATATCTATAAAGGGACTAGGTCCAAAAATGGACCGATCCTGATCATGTTTGGTAAACTCTCTTGTATTTTGTAAAAATATGTACAAACAAAATTTGAGAAGAATCAGTCCAATATTTTTGTTTTTTAATAGATTTAAGTGAAGATCGGGAAGCAGCTCTATATGGGGTCAAAGGGATCATTTTTGGACTACTCATTAGTGGATGTAATGAACGCATACAAACCCAATTTGAGTAAGATCTATATGACAATTCGGATCTTATGGCAATTTATGTCGATTTCATATGGGTAATTTGTATGGGGGCTAGGTCTGAACATGGACCGATTCTCACCAATTTCAATAGCGTTCATCCCATGGCCGATAAAAGCTTATATACCAAATTTCATCAAAATATATTCATATTTGCGACCTGCAGTTTGATTACAAGCTTTACATGGACACACAGACGGACGGACGGACGGACGGACATTGTTAAATCAACTCAGAAAGTGATTCTGATTCAATCGGTATAATTAAAGAAAAATATTTTTGGTTGTTACAAACAGCAGCACAAAGTCATTATACCCAAACCACATAGTGGTATAGGGTATAAATACTACTTGAATACGTACTTACGTACAAGCATACTACAATAATATTGTAAACATATTAAAAAAAAAACAACATACAATAATTTTAAGAAATTTTGTTTATATGTAAGTACATTTACACTTTAAGAACATTTTTTTTTATATTTATATACAAATATGCGCATATGACTAAGATAACCAATAAGTAACAAATAAAAATAGAGAAATAAAAGGAATAATGTAATACTTAAGAATATAATATTTCATTAAAATAAGAAATTTTTTTATAGTTCAACACCAGACATCGGATTAACATAAAGAAAAGAAACCATCCAAATTCGCAATTAAATTGGATGATTTCTCTCTTGTGCGTTGGGGGTGTAATGATGTTGTGTATGCACAATATAGAGTACCAAAATGTACAAACATTTAAAATGATATTTGAGCATACACAATATCATTCATGTATTGCAGCGTGTGAGGGCACAACAAAGTAAATTAAAACAACACAAAATTTAACAATAAAATATATTGATCCAAGTGTGTCACTGGTGTAGAAATAAATGTAAAGGCTTTATGTTACATTTATGAAATTGATTTTTGTTTATGCCAATGAACCACCAGTGATTTGGGGCACTGGGATTATAATAACAAATTGAACTACGGACTGACAAATGACCGCTCACACACACAAGCAAACATGAGAGAATAGTTTGTAAGCTAGTTATAAGACAAATTCTGTTAAGAGTAGGAAATAGAAATTAAGAGAATTAGAATAACATGTAAAATTAATATATAAGAAAGAACTTCAAAAAATAAAGATTCATTCTAATAATTGGAGTCAATCGAACAACAAAATTTGTTTTTTTCAAAAGGCGAGCTAGAATAATATTTCTGAGTTAAGTAATATATTCTATGTTAACATTATATGGCGATCCTGCCTGTTAACCTTATAACGGCCAACGCCTACCGAGTAACGCAGCCGAACAACTTCCAATGCATCCAACGCTCTTTCAACCAAAGAAGCCGAACCTTCAATACTGCAGCCATCTTCCAACCAAAGTAGCCGATCCTTCAATACGGCAGCCATCATCTAATCAACATAGCAGAACCATCGATATTCTCGACGCACAGTTTTTCATTGGCCAACATTCTGTAAGTTTTGACCCGATCAAAATATTTTAGTAATGTTTTTTAATGGATAGATATTTAGTTGTACTTGATTTAGTTTTAATTTGATTAAAATTAATTGACTAATTTTTAAGGAATTCTAGGTCAAAGTTTAACTTTTAATTTTTTTAACTTTTAGCGTGAAATATGGGTTTTTATTCTTTTATTTATTATAAAATGTCATATTTGGCTTTTAATAATAATTAAAAGCATTTTTTGTAATAAAGGGATTTTGTTAATGTTTACACTCACAAAAATTTGTAACTCAAAAAAAGTAAAATCAACTGACAATATTAAAACTTGTTTGCTGTCAAATTTGCAAATTTGTTTACACTCAAAGTCTTGCTATTACTACAGAAAATTTTATAATTTTTTGATGTCAAATTTGTTAATTTTAGTAAAATAAATCTGCTGAATATTAGCGCGTGATTCTGATTTTGATATGGATATAAGGGTTTTTATATGTTAATCTTTCTTATTTATAAAAACATTTCATACATTTTTGGGTAAAAAAACCTTTCAAAAATAAAAACTGCAATAGATTTTAATAGCATTTGTAACAATGGGAAGTTCTGTTTGTTATTATCTTTTACTAATACTATGTTTTTCGTACTTAAATAACAATGAAAGGCAATTATAATTATTATTCATTTGATGCAAATATTGATTGCAAATATTCCATATTTCGTTCTGTGTTATTTCTGTTCTATAGTAGTTTTTTGACTTCTTCATCTAAATCCCGATGTTCCATTTTCCATGGATTTCGAATCCTGGAGATGAACGGAGCTGACGTTGCTAATAATATATTAAATAAATCTTCATTTGTAGACTGAAATTTTTCTAGTATTGTACTCTCTATAAAATCTGTAATCCTTATTCTTATTTTCCTGAGCCTCCTCTGATAGATCTCTAAGTAGCACCAAATGATATTTAATGACATCTTCTGCATAAAAAGGATTTTGTAAACTGTCGCTGACATATTTCTTTACGGGGACTTCGTTTTAAATATTTTTGCAGTTTCCTTAGCATAATCTCCAAATTTTCTAGAGTCAATTCCTTCATTGCACGCAAGAACTTCTAGGATTATTTTAAATTTGAAAATAAGGTTTAAATCCACTTCTGTTAGTTCAGCTCCTATTCATTTGTATCGCCTGACACTTGTTTTGACTGATCTATAATCAATCCAAATTTGCGATATTCATTTTGAACATTTTTTTTTTTAACTTCTTAAATCTTTGTAGGTTTCGTTGTTTCTTATTGATCCTTTAGACCCGAAATCCAAATCATTACTGATTTTTAGTATGTGTTCCATAAGTCATATTCTTGCATATAGTTGGGATAATCGAAATTCATATGCATCGGTATTATCTAATGATTTTATCGGGACTTGGTTTAATTGGATTAATGCTGCTTGGCATATTATGCAGCTGGATGCAGCCTTCGTGTTAGTCAAAGCCTGACCTTCTTTTCCATCTATAATTGTCAGCATTAATTGGTAGCATACTTCAATTTGCTGCCTATATAACTGTAATTGTAATGGCTGTATTGTTGCAATTTGGGCCTTGATATCAGTCATTAATGGCATCATAAGTTTCTTTTTTGAAATCAAATTTGATTGGCCTGCAGTATTTCGTGGAAGATGGGGTCTCATTTTTCAAATATCCTTTGTTTGCGTTGTACTAGTCGAAGGCTCAGAATCTTCCAAAATCTTTTTCAATCGAAATGGTACATATGATACCATGAACATACCTGATCTGAAATATTTTCACATAGTACTTGTTTGTATTGTTTCTGTCCCGAAGAACCATCACATCCCCATTTACAAAAAAGAATTAATTTTGTGTTTCCGTATTTCTTTAACTCATTTTAGCCTTTTACTGATTTTAGCAAGCGTTGGTCTGTGTGATCAAGTAGAGATTGTAGTTGTAGTTCTGCCGAAATGGGTGTGATTGTAATAGGTTAACCAGGTTAACCTTATTATTTGGCTACTTTAATCTAGATATATTAGTTACAAAATGGCGTTTACATTTTAAAAATCGGTGACAAAAAATCAGAGTTTTGTCAATGAAAACAAAATTTCAGCCACAGTGCGATGCCTACAAACCTACGTAGCCGAACCATCGATTTTCCCTACGCCTGCGAACCAACGAAGCCGAATCATCAATATTCCCGGCGCTCAGGAACCAACCTAGTCGAACCATCGATATTCCCGGCACCAACGAACCAATGCAGCCGAACCACCCATAATTCTGACGCCTACCATCGATATTCCCGATCTCTGAACCACCGTTATTGTCGATGATCACCGAAATCACCAAAGTCGAGACGAAGACTCGCTGTCAACTGTGTCATTAATCCATAGTATATGTAAATATATTAAAAGATTAAATAAAAATATTTTGTAACTCGAAGAAGGGATAAGCACAACGTTTTTATCATTGTATACGATTTTTGGGTCCTTAAGCAAACCCTGAAGACGTCTGAACTACCTCAGCAGTAGACTAAAACCCCGTCACAAGCGGAGAAAAATGGGAAATTTGGTACGTTTGGTATATTCTAAACAAATTTATTTATTTTATTTTTTTATTTATTTACTTCGCTACAGTTCAAACGATATAAGCTGGATGGAAGATAAGACTATACATTTATGAATACATTAACGTAAATAATATGAATATATAAAACTAATAACAATGCCGTATGTTACTGATCTGTTTAAGGGGTGGGTAAGTTTTTAAAACCTTTTTTTTGCATTCTCTTTACTGAATGTACAACATGTCAAGACTGTTGTGTCAAAATTTCAATAAAATTGGAGTAAAGCTAACGAGGATACAGCATTTCAAACGACCGGCCTCATACGATATATCGTATATAAATCAGTTTTTAAAAAACTTTAAATCGATTTTCTCGCAAAAAAATGTTTGAAGCCCGTGAACATCATAACTCAAAATCTACTTGTCCGATTCTTTTGAAATTTTACACACTATTTCCACACATAAATCACCAGGTAACCACGAAGAGTTTTTTAAATTTTCCATTTTTTGTTCGTTTATAGGATGTAATGAATACGTAACGAATAGAAAATTACTAGTTGCCAGTTGAGGCAATTGTTTGTTGTCAGAGCTTATATGACGTAGTGAAAACCAGGCATTAGAAAAACTTTTGTATAAATAAATAAATGCATATGCCAATACTCATAATTTGCTTTGCAGTACGTTACGGCTCTTGATAAAGTTAATGAGAACATACGGCAAGGATTGTAATAATTAAACTTATGTCATTATATCTCTCGAACCACACACAATCAGTACTTGTAAACGGTGTATGGCGAAGTAGCTTATCCCTAATTAGGGAAGTGCCTTATGGTTATATTTTACGTCCGATTTTATTTTCTTTATATGCCAAAACAGCTCTCTAATTGTAAGACACATGAATATGCAGATGACGTGTAACTCACTTTTATTGCTCAGTTCAGAATATTGCTTCAGGCATATCATATCCTAATGAAGACTTAAACAGAATCTAACTTTACATTAGTCCAAGAAAATTTAAATTTTTATCACGGGAAAAATCATGGGATAATAGTCAATAGCAATTTGACATGGACTGATCATATAAATTCACTAGTTGGTCAAAGTTATGTAAAACTACGAGCTGTCGGGTTCACACAGTATTTCACTCCTTTAAGAATAAAGGCCTTATATATTGATTCCTATGGTTCCAAGTTGGAACAAAGGGCCGTAAAAATTGTGGTTTCTGTAATCAGTAGAGTTTAAGATGAACCGATGATTAGCCGATCGCATCCGATTCTGGTACCGGGATTGCCGATTGTAGCATCCAGAAATGCTGTTTTTTTTTTTTTTTTTCAACGAGTTGTTGAGATTGGCTATTGAGTGGCGCCAATTACTCGCCACGTCGTTCCAAGGATCATTGGCAACTCGGGTATTTACAGGTACTCTAAACGAGATCCCCCGAGACTCTCCCCTTGAGACCGCTGAGTTGTCCGCGACTGCTTATTTTATTCGCAGCATCCCAACATATCTGCTGGGGTTTCCACTATCCGTGGACGCGTCTGATAGCATTCAGCTATGCTTCCCGAGGCAGTAAGTACCATGTAGTATGTAATTTTACACATTACATGCTACTTATCCACCACTTGGCATAAAGAATAAAGGCCTTACTTGGGTGTTAATTATTTAGATGCTGTTACTCAGTTAGTAATAGGTAATAAAATAAATTGTTTAATAATATTATAAGATACTAGCTGTTTTTACCCGGTCTTGCCTGAGATAAAAAGGCCTTTGACTTGAAAAATGGTTCACTATGCTTACCAGGCGCTGAGTACTTAGTTCCCAATGAACAAATTCCGCAATAAAATGAACTTTCTCCCCAAAAATTTGTATGGGCAGTAAATTAGAAGTTTTTTATAAGATGCTGCAGCAAAAATGCTTCAAAAATAAGCTGCGAAACGGCTTTAAGGTTTTTTTTTAAGTTTATTTATAAACATCAAATATAACGGAATCGTTTGCAAATTAAAGGAATCAGAACTTTTAGAAATTGAATTATTTCATTCAATAAGTAATCATCATTGAGCAGAGAAGTCAAATTCATAGAAGTTTCAGAAATGAAAAACTAATGCGATGTAGAAAATTGTGCCGCAAAGTTTCTTTAAGCAATTGCTTATAGTATATGTGAGGCCTATTCTGATCAACAGGTAATTATTTCACATACGTAGATAAAATTTATCATAATGCTACCTACACACCAAGCAACGGTTGCTTCAACACAGCCATGTTGAATCAACCGTTGCCTAGTTTGTAGCTCTGTTGCCCATTGATTTTCGTGTTGTATCAACCGTTGCCAGAAATATCAAAAAGTTTTGATATTTTGGGTTGGTTGAGGCAACCGTTGCTACGTGTGTATCATTGTTTACTGCATTTACTTCTTCAGTTCATCGAAAACAAGCGAATAGGAAGGTTCGTGCGGAGTAATGTTAAGCGGAAAGCAGGAAAACAAGAAAATGGCTATTGAGAATAATGAAAATTATGTTAACTTTATTAACGAATATAAAAATTTGAGAAAGTTATGGGACGTAACTTGTGAAAAATATAAAAATAAAAATCTAAAAAAAGCATACGAACAATTAAAAATAGAATATAATAAAAAATTAAATTATACTTTTCTTCCGCTTGTGTCTTTTCTGTACCACAGCTACACACAGTAATGAGGTTGCGGCATTCGTTGCCACGTGTGTAGTCAACAAACAAAACATGTTGCTACGACACAAAGAAGCAACCGTTGCCTGGTGTGTAGGCAGCATAAGACTTTTCACTGAGCTGTGTTCCGCTATCGAGTCGCGTCATCTTTCGCGTGTTTGACACCCACACCCGAGCTGCCGCGCAGTTGTTGTCAACTTATTTTAATCGCCAAAATATATTTTTCAGATCATTGCGATATTTTTGCTGACCTGTGTTCCGCGAACGCGCCGCGTCCGCATCCGTCGCGTCTGCGTCCGCGCGCCGCTTCCCCGCGTTTGGCAGCTACTACCCGTGCTGCCGCGCATTTCTCGTTAACTTATTTTAATCGCTAAAATATATTTTTAAGATCATTGCGATATTTTTGCTGAGCTGTGTTCCGCGAGCGATTCGCGTCAACATCCGTCGCGTCTGCATCCGTCGCGTCCGCGTCCGCGCACCGCTTCCCCGCGTTTGGCAGCTACTACCCGTGCTGCCGCGCATTTCTCGTTAACTTATTGTAATCGCCAAAATATATTTTTCAGGTCATTGCGATATTTTAGCTGAGCTGTGTTCCGCGAGCGCGTCGTGTCCGCTTCCGCTCGCCGCTTCCGCGCGTTTGACAGCCCCACATGTGCTGCCGCGCAGTTGTTGCCAACTTATTTTAATTGCCAAAATATATTTTTCAGATCATACCGATATTCTAGCTAAGCTGTGTTCCGCGTGCGCTTATGTTTTTGGGGACTTTTTTTTTAATTTGGGGAATTTGTTCACCGTGAAGTTATTCCCGTGTAAACCAAATTTCAGGGAAGAAAAGTAGGCGTGGTCGGTAAAAATCATATGGCGACCTTCCCTGGAATATGCACTAAATTTCGGAGAAAGCCGTTGAAAGATAAAAATTATTATTAAAACAAAAAAATTAATTTTATAAAAAAGTGGGCGTAAAGGTAAGCGTAGCAAGAAAGATTATAATGCGACCTTCGCTGGAGTAGAGAGATCACGTTTTCCAAATTTCAGAGAAAGCCATTGAAAAATAAAAGTTTCTATAGCAATCAAACAAAAAAACAAATAAAAGGAAAAATATTAATTTTATATACATAGAAGTAGGCGCAAAGTAGGGTGGCCTGTAAGAAGCATATGGTGACCTTCCCTGGAGTATAGGGATCGTGTGTACCAAATTTCATGGACATCCCTTGAAAAATAAAGATTTTTATAGTGAACAAATATACCAAAAAAAGAAAATGAATTTTGAATAAAAAGTGGGCGTAAAAGTAGGCGTGGCCGGCAAGAATCTTGTGGCGACCTTCCTGGAGTACAGAGATCGTGCGTAGCAAATTTCAGAGAAATCCGTTTAAAAAAAATTTTGTAGCGAACAAATGTACCAAAAACAAGTAAGAGTGTTAAATTCGGCTGTGCCGAATCTTTAATACCCTCCACCTCGGTTTGAGTATTGATAATAAATGTAAACAAAATATTGGAAAAAGTAAACAATTTGTTGAACTTAATACCAAATTATTTAAGAAAATTCTTTGGGTTGGTTTTCGTCTTTTCTATTATTTCGGATTTATTTCGGTGTTTGCTTTTTGGTCATCGTGGTTGCTGATCGCCATGCATTTAGGTTATATACCTATATGCATGCGTTTCCGGTTATATGACATAACTTCCCGTTTAATTTAGTTTTTGCTAATTATAATGTTCGAAGTAGATCGCCTATAATGTTCGAAGCAAATTAAAAACACTTGTTGTTTTCGTTTGTAAGTCTAAAACGCCAATCCTTTATTTACAAACAATAACCCTGCTTATAAAGAACATATGAGAAGTTCTAGACTTCTTCGCTAAAGAGAACTTTCTAAAGTACTCTTAATAATTATTAATACTAAGAGAGATGTTCTAACATGCGCTAGATAATTTTAAGTCTATCTTTAATTATTTAGCTAGGTGTGGTTTATAATCTTTAATACCAAATGAGATGTTCTAACATGCTCTCGATAATTTAATTCTACATTCAATTAGTTAATGGGGTGTGGCTTAGTTTGGAAAACTGGATACTCATTGAATCAATGTCTAGTGGCGCGCGGCTTCACTCTCAGTTTCATTATTACTCACTGAGAATACAAGTGCTGCCGCATTCCATTCAGTACATTGACCATATGTAGTATGTGTGTATGGCTCGTGCCATAGAAATGAGAGCCACCCCATTGTTTGTATACATGACGCTGTACGTTAGCATTTGGCCTACATTCGTACGCTACGTCATGTATACACGACACTAATTAAATAGCTCGCCCTAACCTCCACTGCAAAGGTAATGGTTGTGTAGAGTGGCTATATGCATTAAATCGTGCTAATTGGAGATAGCTGTATAGTTTCTTTTAACTGGCCAAATATTTCTTCATTGTGGCCATATAGGTCGGATGGAGTAACAAAATAATAACCAAAAAGAAAAAAAGCTCTCTCAACTTTTTTTTAAAATATTGCCATATTTTGAAAACATAGAGAATAAATTTATAACAATAAATAATCAAATTAGGGATGCCAAACGCAAAAAGCCAAAAGTCCCAAACATTTTAAATAAAATAATTTAATATTATCTTTATTTTCTGAAAAACTTCAAATTTTCATCCAAAAAAAATTGTGAAAATTTATATTATAAAAAATAACATTCTCATCAAATTACGTTTCCTTATGTAACAACAATTTTTATGTTAGCAATTCTTAAATATCATTTGAGGTTTTCTTAAATTCATTGAATTTAAATTAATATTTTCTGTAGTGCGATTCTGTAAATTTCAAATTCAACGATCTGACAATCGCAAAATATATCGACAGCTATTGTTGTTTGCACTAAGGATTAAGTGATTCACTAAGTACATACATCTTAACGACAGTCGACAAATCTGTTTTTCTATTTATTTAAATTGTAAACTAGTGGCACCTCTGTCAAAATAAGCGAAAAACACAAAGAATAGAAAAAAACAAATTACTTCGTGTTTGACAGGATGATTTTATGTTTATGTTTAATATCTTTATTTTTTTACTAATATTTCTCTTTATTTATTTGAAAATGATAATGAATAGAATATGCTATTTAATTTTTTGATTTATATAAAAAAGTTTTTTAATAAAAGCAAAATATTTTCACTATTTTATGATTTTTATTTATGTATGACGACATTTCAACCTAAAAATTTAAGTTTTTATCGATTGAATAAACAACACAAAAATGGTTGTCGTTTAGATAACAACAACAGCTGACTTTAACAATAGCGAATATCATTTAAAAATTTTACTGATAATTTTGCAATTTTCTTTTTTTTACGATTCGACTATCGCTAAAAGAAGTTACTGAATCGCGGTACTGAAAAGTTATTAATATCTCCTGAATGGCAATATTTTTTTTTAAATGTAAACATTTTTAAATGTAAACATATTTGGTTTTTTTTTTTTTTTTTTTAATTTCAATTTGTGTTTAACGAATAAAATTTATATATTAAAGATGCAATTGATGTCTTCTAAATTTAAAATTATTATTTCCGACGTTTTGATATGATTTTCTGAAATTCGATTAATATTTTCTAATTTATAATTGGAAATTTTAATTTCAGTTTTTATAAGAATTGATATTTTCTTAAATTTGAATGGAAAATTTAAAAAGTGCAATTTTGTATTTATGTGAATAATAATGCTTTATTAATTATAAACAATTTTTAAAAATTTGATGTAATCACAATCAGATATTTTGTAGGTAAAGCAGAATAATAGTTCCATATAACTATGTAGAACTGCAAAAACGAGCAAAAAACTCATTGATGAACTCGGTAACTCTATTTTGTAAAGACAACAAAAAGTTAACATGCCAAACTTATGTTCATATTTGTAAAAGAATAATGAAAAAACGTATGAAATAAAAGACCAGCCCGTGTATACTCTTATCATTGTGCTGTATGATATCTAGTTGAAAATATTGACATTCATGTTAAAATAGAAATAACTATTGCAAAGCTAATTAGAACAAACAAAAATTGTGACGCCATCTACTGTGGCATAGTCACGCTGAGCAAAATGAAGTGACACTCTGTTAATGCAAAAGAAATGTATTTTCCCCACAACAAAATATTGCAGAATTTTATGTAAATAAAATAATATACCGATTTATTTCTAACATGCAGTTACTATGAATATACATACATACATACATATAAATAATATATGTATATTATTTGTATTATTTCATATGTGTATGTATGTATATGTAAATATTACACACAAAAAATACAACATCAAACGTTATTTTTGTGTTTTTCTCTTTAAATAAATTAATACATAAATTTTTTTGCTAAATTTACATTTGGGCAATTCACAACAGGTGTTGTATATTGTATGTTGTATTGAAAAACACAATACAATCATTTATTGTGAACACTCAGTTGTATTTTCATATTGTAAAACGCTCTCTTTTGTAATTTTCGGTCCAACGAGGAAAGATCGCTTCGTCGCTTCTGCTATTTTGTATAACAGAAAACACTTGTCAGTGTTTGCTTTTTGGTCGTGAGATATACCCTGGAGTTTTAGTTACGTACCTCTTGCTTTATAAATTATAATGAAAAAAAAAAATGGTTGGTACTGAAAGAGAAAATACATACTAAAAAAATATAAACATTAATTTTTATATAAATAAACTTATCGATGTATTTGCGTTATTTGCATTATTTGCCATATTTTATTTTATAATTATTTATGCTGATAAAATTCTATGTATTTGTTTTTTCTTTTTCATAAAAACTGGCATTCACTTGGAACTGATATGTTATGATACAATATACAACATTTACTAAACATAGTAAATGAAGTTGGATCGTGTATCAGATTTTTCAGTGAAAATTACCAACAACAATTTTACACTATTGTAAAGTGATTCACGATACAATAGATACATTACCATTGTGAATTGCCCAATTGTTTTTTTTTATTAGCAACTAGGTATTTTAGCATTATTTGCTTTAGATGTTGGTGAATTTTTACGCCCTTTATATTAACTCGTTGTGTCTGCTTGTCGAAAAAATTTTGGATCGCTTTTAACCACTTTCCCGTGACCCAATCGATCTGAAATTTTGCAGGCAGGCTCGTAGCAATGACAGAAATGATCTAACAAATTTTTTTAGTGATGCCAACACAATGGAAACTTTTAAATTTTTCTACCAGAGTTGATAAAAAAATGTACAAAGGGTTTGTTTTTATTATATTATTACCACAACGGCCACAAAAACAACAAGTCCAGCTATGACAACAATGCAACATTTAGAATAACAACAAGAACAATATAGATATATCATGTTTTTCATTTTTTTTTTAAGTTTTCAGAGATTTCCGTGGACCTGCTCCACCGATTTTAATGATTTTTGAAACAGAAATCTTCCCATGAATTTGATGAATCATTCTCACTAAAAATGATCACCCTAGCTGTCCTATTAGGGCGTGATCGTGACAAGAACAACATAGAAAATTATATTTTTTCAAGACTTTTTTTAATTCTTCATTCAAATCTCGGGCCCTAATTGATCGATTTGCACGATTTTAAACAGCAAACTTCTCAGGATGTCAATGAATCATTTTTTATGTCAACGAGTACCCTAGCTGCCCGATAGATGCCGTCATCGTGATTTCCACAGACGGACAGACGGACAGACGGACATCGCTATATCAACTCCGGTTGTTATAAGGATCACAAATATATATATTTTATGGGGTCCAAAATTTTTTGTCTAATTATTACAAACGGAATGACAAACTTATATATACCTTCTGCACACTGGAGTGGAGGGTATAAAAAAATATGAATGGTATACAAAAAGTGGGCATATAAGTAGGCGTGGCCGGAAGGAATCGTATGGCGACCTTTCCTGGAGTACAGAGATCGTGTGTACCAAATTTCAGAGAAATCCGTTGAAAAATAAAAATTTGTATAGCGGTCAAACAAACAAACAAAAAACAAACAGAAAATGAATTATATATATATATATATATATATATATAGATAGATGGGTATGGATTGAGAAGGTTTGTCATGTTTCCTCTGTTTCCAATAATCTTTACGAAGTCTCTCTGGATAATCTGTTGAAAATTCGCAATCCTAGATTTTTGTATGAAATAAAAACAGTCAAACACCCAAATATATATATGATAAAATCCATTTATTCCAATCGTCACGAAACCGAAATTTTACAAACAGTTACAATGATAACCTTATTTTATTTAGTTTACTAATTTAGTTTTTCATAAAAAGATAAAAAATCTTCTTTTAAATCGAAAGAATTATACTATTTGAATTTTTTATATAACATATCAAAATATAAAACATAATACAAAAAAAATAAAAGAAAATGTCTACAGATGAACAAAAAAGAAATTAAAATTAAAACACTGAACAATAATAATAATAAACTAACAAAAGTACCAAATAATATTTAAATAATAAGAACGATATAATAGTAATGACAAAAATATAAAAAAAAAATATATATATATATGTATGTATATTATATATTAAAAACAACTAGCAGATTCCACCGCTCGAAAATTTATTTTTCAACTTAGCCAATTCACAAACCAAAACTTTTATGGTTTATTGTTATTGTGAATGAAGATAACAAACTCATTAACAAACACATTAACAAATTTAATAAAACACACATAGCATATGTATAATTTTATGTATGTGTTAGTAGCAACTTTAAATGCAATTTACTCAAAATAAAGGAAAAAAATTTAAAATCTTTAAATCTGCAAAATGGCTAAAAAAGAAATACCTTTCAAATAATATGTATACGTTTGGTCAAAATCGGGATAAAACGGTAGAACAAAACATCGGTTACAAGAAATCGCCTAGCCTATCAATATTATAGATACAAAGACAAATCAAACAAAATTATAACAAGAGTGTTTAATTCGGCTGTGTTGGATCTTTGACAATCTTCACCTGTTTCTTAAACTCAATATTACAACCAATGTTGGGTACGCCTACCGCTTTAAACTGTAGCCAACACTGAAAGTTTAAATTCGAATACCAATTAAATTTATGTTAACTGCTTTTCTTTTTAGCCAGTTTCTATTGCAATTTCTTCATATTAAAAACAATGATCGTGTCTTTTATATAAATAATTAATTACTATCTGAAAACTATTTTTCTTTTACTATAGTAGAGAACCTAATTTTAACCAAATTTTAAAATATTTTTATCGGAATAAGCTAGTAAAATGTTAATTTAAGGAAACATTTAATAAAAAAAAAACAAAGAAACAATAAAAACAGGTAAGAAAGTAAAGTCAATCTACACAGACAAAAAATATACCCGATGAAAGCTTATATACCAAATTTTATCTAAAGTACAATGGCGACCTGTAGATTGACCTGTAGAACAAGTGAGGTTGCAAAAATCAAAAATTTCATGCACCCCTAAAAAATATTGAATAAACCCAACGATTTCAAATATTCCACTCTTACTACAATCAGATTTTTGGTTCAGAAGATACAGCCCTTCAAATTTGACTGATTTTCAATGTTCAGAAAACCAGACCGTTTTTAGATACAGTATCTCTAAAACTAACGGATAACGGAACGTCACTCTTTTTGATTTTATTGAGAGATTTATTTATTAAGAAAATAATAAAAAAATGGTACTGTTTGCTTAGTGTTTGTCCAGGTAAATCGATATTTACCAACTATCCATTTTTTCAATATTTCTCAACTTTGATGGAAAATAAAAAAAACTATAAATTTCTTATTTGCCATATTTTCAAAATAAGTTCTTTGATTATTCCTTTACATAATACAAAAATTTCAAGTTGCCCCATTTTTTGCTAGAGGTAAAATTTTGAAAAAAAAAACATGGTTCCAGAAATGTGTTGTATGCATTATTGCGCAATTAATGACATATAACCGTGAACACTCATTCTTATTGTTATTGTTTCGTGCGTTATTGTTAAGATATATGATTTTTGTTTTTCATTCTCTAATGCTTACTTGAGAAACTCTGTCAAATTCTGTTCCCTAAATTCAAGTGTAGATACAATTTATGATATATAACCGTGAAAACCCGTTTTTATTGTTATTCCCCAAGTATCAAACGATGAAAACACTTCGAGCAGATGTTTTGAAAATGATGAGGCTGTAACTCAAATCACAAGAATAAACAATCAAATCGCTTAGAGATAGGGAACGATCTTGAATGTTTTAAACTACAAGGAAAAAGTTGATTCTGAAAAATATGGCGAATATGCTTCGAAAACTGCATCACTTTTAGCAGAATTATATCCACAGAAAAAGTTGACCCCGACAGTTCATAAAATATTGGGAAAGATATAATTAAATATCAGACTTTGCCAATTGGAGAGCTTTCTGAACAACACTTTCAAATCATCAAGGGTGAGACAAAATGAGGACCTCGTCAACATGTTAGCAGCAACTTCCGATCCACTTACTTTTTCACTGCGGCATGTAAAGTCACGAAAAGTTAGAAAATAATTATAGCTTAGAAATTATTAGCCTTTTAGATATACCTTCCTTTACGGATTGTGCGCAATATTTAAAAAAAAAAATAAAAAAAAAATTTTTCTTTAATCTTTTCTGGAATAATTTTAAATCATAAAAGCCTTTAAAAAGAAACATAAAAAATTAAAAATTTTAAAAACGTACTTTATTTTACTTCCCATAAAATAGATTTTTCCACAAATTTCAAGTCTGCTAACCCATAAGTAGGCACCTAAAAGGCGTAGAACCCTTTTCAAGCGCTCATTTCATAGGTTGATCAATTATCTATCATAGTACTTTAAAATTTTTTTGATTATCTTATTTGCTTCAAAAGTTATGATTTTTGAAACGAAAAAACTTTAATCACACCACTGTGCGTCGTTAAATCGACTAAGGAATTGACTAAGGAATTGAGAGTCGGTTTAGTATAAGAGGTTTGCCGGTGTAAAGTATTATTGATAGTTACAGACATCAAAATAAAACTTATTAAAAATTATTTTCAAAAACGTTCTTTTTAACATGCTACATGAATATAAATATATTTTAAATTCTATTTGAACTCACCTATTTTATCAAAAAAAAAAACATATTTGTGACAGAAACAAATGTAAAAGCAAATGCTAAAAACTGTGATACGTAGTGTTAGAAAATTTTTCACTGTGATATTTTTAATTTTTGTTTGCAATTATTTTTTAAATTAACTATATTTTATGTCGTGTTATGTACTGTGTAAAACCATTATTTATATTTTTTTGAAAACTAAGTGTACAATTTGACGAAATATTATTTATTTAATAAAATGTAATCCCTGAAAAGGCTAGAAAAAATACCATCGAAACGTTGTACAATAAACAGGTTCGAGTTCAGTTATATTTTAAGTCGTGTTTTAAGTCGTGTTTAAAATATAACTGAACTCGAACCTGTTTATTGTACATGTTGTGTTTTTTCTTACTACACGAGCCACAACACGACTTAAAATATAACTGAACTCGAACCTGTTTATTGTACATGTTCTGTGTTTTTTTTCACTACACGTACCAGAACATGAACTTCAAATAAAGCAACACTCAAAAATGTGTGCTTTATGTGTGATTGAAACAAAAAGTATGTGATACAAAAATGTTCGTGTAAATAACGAAATATTAAAACGAACACAGTCATGGTTGTGTTGGGCACCGTAGAAAATTTAAAAACAAACATAATTTGTATGAAAATAAAAATATGTGTGTGTTGGTCTAAGTTATGTTTGTTTATATATATGTACGAGTTTTTTATTCAGTGTGTGTTTTTTTCTGAACTCTGCTGGGAAGTTCTCACAGTCTCAACATTACACTTGAAACGCAAAAGGAACACATCACTATTCTAAAACGGCATGGCTTCAATCGAAATAAATGAATCATCTACAATTATTGAAGAATATCCCACTTGGCGACAGGAGGTGGATTAACAGTGACAATACGAACACAGTAAAAACATTGGGATTGGTATGGCTGCCTAAAACGGACCAGCTTCGTGTCAATGTAAAATTGAATCATCTTCAGAACATTTCAAAACGAACAGCTACATCTGATCTCGACCCTCTTGGACTACTAGCACCTGTAGTTGCAAAAGCAAAGATGTTCATTCAACTCTTATGGCAATATAAATTAGATTTGGATGAACCATTGCCTGAAGAGCTATATGCAATTTGGGCAAAATTCAGAAAAAATTTTTATGTAATCTGAATATCCCTCGACACATTCTTAAAGGGGAACTTCCATCAACAAACAATTACACATATTCGCTGATGCTTCTGAAAAGTTTTTTGGTGTTGTTGCTTACATCCGAGCAATTCTTAAATATAAAAGAGTTATTGTACAATTACTCGCGGACTTGCCTGGGATCCAAATATGCAATTACCCTCTTATAGAAGCCGTCTTGCTCTTACGCTTAAAAGTCGAAGAAAAATGTTAAATGTAACCTCTCTGTTCAATCTGATTCATGGTAATTTAAACTCCCAATTTCTCCTCAGCAGAATCAATATAAATACTTCACAGCGCACATAACGGTATTTCCAGTTCCTTATTGTTAAATTTTTTCGTACACATTATGCGAACTCTGATCCTTTTTCTCGAGTCTGTGTCCAATTTAACCAAATTTATATAATTGACTTTCAAACAAGTTTAGATTTAATCAAAAGAGATATAATAATGCTTTATCTAAACAATTAGGACATTCATAAGGTGTACTAAAGTTGTATGTTGTAAAGAAATACAAGACGTCAAATAGTACATATATGAACAACCTGTCGTACATTCATATACTACAACCTGAAAAATAATCTAACCCATAAAAACAAAGTTTTTATTAAAACTCTTTATTTCTATGCATGTGAGTTTTGAATCTCTCCGTGACTGTGCGTGGACCTATGGACCAAGTTTCAGATTGATTGGATGAGAGGAAATGATTGTGTGTGACTATCTTAAAATTAATCTTTGGCCACAACAAGTCTATGGACAAAGTTTCTGATCAATCGGATGAGGGGAAATGACATTTTAATCGCTCCGTGACTGTGCGTGACTATTCGTGGCTCTGCATGTCTATGTCAAAGTTAATATTTTTTCACAGCAAGTCTATCGACCAAGTTTCAGATCGATCGGATAATTGGAAATGGCTTTTAAATCACTCCGAGACTGTGCGTGACTATGCGTGACTATGCGTGACTATGCGTGACTGTGCGTGACTACCCCAAAATTAATCTATAGTCACAACAGGACTATGGGCCAAGTTTCAGATCAATTGGATGAGAGGAATGGGGTTGCCCCATGGCAGACAGACAGACAAGTGTATGAGTTAAAAGAAAAAGTTTAAAAATCGAATAGAAGCAAAATAATTATTCTTTTACACAAAAACTTAGCTGGATGTAATTATTACCTTTCATTTTAATTTATTTTTACTATTTTTACCACAATAGTTACAAGAAGCGTAAAAAAATATTTGGAATAAACTAAAAAAGCTGATTAAATAGTAAACAAAAAAACAACTGATCGAGTCAACACTCATTCTTGGTCATTCATTATTTTTACACTTTTTTGAAGTTGACCAAGAAGACAAATATATATAAAACATTCATTAGTAAATAGCTTTTCAATACACAAAAGAATTTTGCATAAACATTCGATCACGTGTAGAAAATGGTGTTTATTGAACAACATTCCCGTTTTTCGTGCGTAATCGCATTATATATAAAATTTATTTAGAATTTCGTATTTCTTTTCATTTTTTTAGTACACTGCTACTGCCGTAATAATCATCACCAGCAAGATCTGTTGTCGCGCACTTAATGCGACAAATTCCCGATGACGAAGATGTTGAAATTGAAATTGATCAGTACATTGCATTATTTTTTTTTTATACAGGTACTGCTCGACTTTAGACCGTTTACGATCCACCGTGGGTGAAATTTTGATTTCATTGGCCAAAAGTCTAATTTTTTTGTCACCGATTTTTAAAATTTTAACGCCTTTTTGTAACTGATATATCCAGATTAAGGTACGCAAAAAATTAGGTTAAACTATTGCTAATTGTGAGCGTGGCATGCCGTCAAACTCAACTGTTTTTTAATTTCAGAAAAAGGTGATTTTTTTTTGTTTTTTATCAAAAATAAATGATTACTACTCGCAAACTATCATCGATAATAACCTGCGGTCTTTTTTATAATGTAGATAGGATTATAGTCTTTAGTTGTTTTAAGTGGTCACAGCTCTACCGTTTAATATTAGGGGCTTTATGAAATATTGATGAAACTACTATATTTTTCTCAAATTTCAATTTTAATGGAATAGAATTTCTAAGGAACAAAAGGGAACGAGAAACGTATACCACCCGAGAAAGGAGAAAGTGTCCTCTTTAACCCTATATACACTTTTGCACCCATGACGATCCGACGATCATTTTAATGAAATTACTGTAAAAAAATTCAAATTACGATAATTTAAACTCCCTATAGGTACTCGTATACAATGGTGTATTAAATTTGTGCTTTAAGTATTTTATAGCTTATAATAGTCATTATTTGTTCTATTACCAGTATATATTTGTAAGTAAGAATGTCAATACACAGTCTTTAGTTGTTGTAAGTGGTCGTTATGAAATATTTATGAAACTACTAAATATGGAGAGCTTCAGTTATAAAGAACTGGCCGAAGAGTATTTTAGAAACAAAAACCAGGAAGATGTTCTTAGTTACGTTACAATAAAATTAAACTTAAATTCGTGTATCACCGAAATACAAGAATAATTATCTAAAAAAACGCTTAAAAAAAACGCTACAAAGAAGTTAGCTACAGAACACAAAACTGGTTAGGAAGGCCAACTTACTGTCGCTGCAGAAACAGCAAAGCAAGATAAGGCTGGAAGACCACGCAAATCATTGGACAACTGCAGCGATAGATCTAAGAGGCGGAAACTTAAAGATGTTAGCGATGAAATTGGTTGTACAAACATAAAGGAATCTTTCCTACATCAATTACGACCACAGAACCAATTAACAAAAGTGGATATCATTGAAAAACTTGTTAAAGCTAGTCCAGTGAGAACAAAACGGATTCTTAAAAGTATACCAACTCCGAGCGATGCAAAACAGTTCACAAATGAGGAGGCATTAGCATTATTTCTGGATGTGAAATTAACAAAACAGCAACATATTCAGCTCAGATTGCGTGCGATTGAAAAAGGCTCAAATATGTATCCTGCATATCATCACATAACCGCTGCTAAAATGGACTGTTTGCCATCAAAGGACACTATTACAATCACATCAATTTCGGCAGAGGTACAACTACAATCTCTACTTTATCCCACAGTCGAATGCTTGCTACAATCAATAAAATGAAATGAGTTAAAGAAATATGGAAACACAAAGTTAATTCTTTTTTGTAAATGCGGATGTGATGGTTCTTCGGGACAGAGACAATACAAACAAGTAGTATGTGAAAATATTTCGGACTCAGATATGTTCATGGTATCATTTGTACCATTGCGATTGAAAAAGATTTTGGAAGAATCAGAGCCTTCGACTAGTACAACGCAAACAATGGATATTTGGAAAAATGAGACACCATCTTCTACGAAATACTGCAGGCCAATCAAATTTGAATTCAAAAAAGAAACTCATGATGCCATTAACAAAGAAGTTAGTGATATCAAGGCCCAAATTGCAACACTACAGCCATTACAATTACAGTTAGATGGCAGCAAATTGAAGTAAGCCAAGCTACATTAATCCAATTAAACCAAGTCCCGAAAAAATCATTAGATAATACCGATGCATTGAATTTGGATTATCACCACAACATGCAAGAATACGACTTATGGAGCACACATGATTTGGATTTCGGGTCTTCAGAATCAATAAGAAACAACGAAAGCAACAAAGAGTTAAGAAGTTCAAAAAAGAAACATGTTCAAGATGAATATCGCAAAATTTGATTTATTATAGATCAGCCAACACAAGGGTCAGGCAATACAAATGATGGCAATACCGCAAGAAGATTCTTTTCAGATCCAGAAGCAGCATCTGAAATAACAGGAGTGGATGTAAACCTTATTTTCAGATTTAAAATAATTCTAGAAGTACTTGCGTGCAATGAAGAAATTGACTCTAGAAAATTTGGAGATTATGCTAAGGAAACTGCAAAAATATATACAAGCAACTACCCGTGGAGAAATATGTCTGCAACAGTTCACAAAATTCTTTATCATGGAGAAGATGTCATTAAATATCATTTTGTGCCACTTGGAGATCTATCAGGAGGCTCAGGGAAATAAGCAATACTGATTTTATAGATAGCACAATACTAGAAAATTTTCAGAAAATTCTACAAATGAAGATCTATTTAATATATTATTGGCAACGTAAGATCCGTTCATCTCCAGTATTCGAAATCAAGGAAAAGTGGAACATCGGGATTTAGATAAAAAAGTCAAAAAACTACTAAAGAACAGAAATAACACAGAACAAAATATGGAATATTTGAAATCAATATTTGAGTCAAATGAATAATAATTATAATTGCCTTTCGTTGCTATTTATATACGAAAAACATAGTATTAGTAAAAAATAATAATACACAAATGCAATTAAAATCTATTGCAGTTTTTATACCCTATACCACTATGTGGTTTGGGTATAATGACTTTGTGCTGCTGTTTGTAACAACCAAAAATATTTGACCTAGACCCATCTTTAATTATACCGATCGGATCAGAATCACTTTCTGAGTTGACTTAACAATGTCCGTCCGTCCGTCCGTCCGTCCGTCCGTCCGTCTGTGTGTCCATGTAAACCTTGTAATCAAACTGCAGGTCGCAAATATGAATGTATTTTGATGAAATTTGGTATATAAGCTTTTATCGGCCATGGGATGAACGCTATTGAAATTGGTGAGAATCGGTCCATGTTCAGACCTAGCCCCCATACAAATTACCCATATGACATCGACATAAATTGCCATAAGATCCAAATTGTCATATAGCTCTTACTCAAATTGGGTTTGTATGCGTTCATTACATCCAGTAATGAGTAGTCCGAAAATGATCCCTTTGACCCCCATATAGAGCTGCTTCCCGATCTTCACTTAAATCTATTAAAAAACAAAAATATTGCACTGATTCTTCTCAAATTTTGTTTGTATATATTTTTGCAAAATACAAGAGACTTTACCAAACATGATCAGGATCGGTCCATTTTTGGACCAAGTCCCTATATAGATATAGCATCCGATATGAAGTTTTTCATATCTGCAGCCAAAAAAAATAATAAAAATCCCACTCAAATTTGGTTTTTGCTTATTTTCTATGTCCAGGTAGTTGGGCCTAAGAGATAGGGTCTCTAAACGCATGGTATAGGGTATCGTATAGTCGGTCTAGACCGACTATAATTTTCTTACTTGTTATTTTTAAAATGTTGTTTTAAAATTATCAAATTTGACAGCAAAAAATAATAAATTTTTCTGCAGTAATAGCAAGATTTTTGGATAATATTATTAACGTTTTTTTTAAGTATAAATATTCTTTTTTTTTTCTTTAGTGTAAAATTTTTTTGAGTGTAACATTAAAAAAATCTCATTATTACAAAAAATGTTTATAATTATTATTAAAATCCAAATATTAAATTTTTTAATAAATAAAAAAATAATAAACACATATTTCACTCTAAAAGTTAATCAAAAGTTAAACTTTGACCTAGAATTCCTTAAAAAGTCCTCAATCAATTTTAATGCAATTAAAACTGAGTCAAGCTGAACTAAATATATATCCATTAAAAAAGATTACTTAAATATTTTTTTTGATCGGTTCAAAAGTTACAGAATTTTGGCCAATGAAAAACGATTTTCAGCCACTGTGCGATCGACTTTTTCCCATATGTTTCAATCTAATACTTTTTTTCATAAATCTTTGCGAATATTTGTCTTACACATTTTTTAATTTAAATAATGATTGTATTACAAATTTCATTTAAACATTTTAATAATAACTATTTTTTAAGGGATTGACCAAATCAACTTTCGATCGAAAAGGGACCCTAGACATCGAGGAATACCTGTACTTAAATGAATAAAAACCATAAAATTTTGTAATTTTTAAAACAAGAACATTCATTAAAAATCTCATTTTCTTACATAATGAGCAGTGTGATTAGCCTTTAAAAGTTGTTAAAAAAAGTTAAATTTTAAGATTTTATTAGATTTCAACAAATTCCTTCAGTCAGTAGTTTGGCTGTACGGTATACAGGATTATATATATTCAAATATACAAAAAACCAAACTCGAACCACAACTCATCCGTCTTCACTACTTTATTTATCTTTAACAGAAAATACATTATATTTCCATCTTCCTTTCACAACCAGACAAATATAACGAGACCGGTATAGTAGAACAATAAAAGAGAAAGAAAATTAAATAAAAAAACGAATTGCCTATAGACGAAGAATAATGCGGCACAATTGAATTAAACTAAAACTATTTTTCTTAATTGAACCCGTTTTTATCAATCAATTATCCAATAAGTGAACATATACTACTCAAATTGATCAATACCTTTTCGGTTTGCTTATGCAAATGAGCAACATTTATTTAAATTTTTATTTATCTTGATTAAAAATTACTTTAGGCTTAAGAAACTGAACCATAGATATATAAATTTATTTGTATTTATGTGCTCTAAGGATAATGAACAAAGTAAACATCTGTCTGATTATATGCAAATTACAAATTTTCTGTTGTAGAATAAAAATCATAACTGTGGAAACCATTTCGACATAAATTCAATTTAACAGATTGCTATATCCCAAAAACAACCACACACATAAACACACGCTCTCTTGCTCATGCATGCAGATATCTGAAAAGGATACATACAACATACACAAATGCACTAATACCTACACAAACTTACATGTTCTTATCATTTGTGAAGCGTTTCAACTCGAAATATCCAATTGAGTATGAAATGCAAATTTCATTTCGATTATGTGCTTTTACGTATTATACCTGAAATTCTTTTGGAAACGTTAGAACTTTCATAATATCGATTATTTTTATTTTACTCAAATCGGTATAAGAGTCAAAAAAAACTACATGCCTAATGAAACTAAAGTTACATTCCATCGAATCCACTGTTTAAGCTTTTAAAACTAAGTACGCTTTTTGTTAACGACAAATTTTAATGAACAGTGTACAAGATTGTAGGAGTAATTTTTATCTGATTTTCACGGTTTTATTTTTTTTGAAAATCTGGTAATACGAATTCAATATGAATTTAAATCAGGAATTTAAACTTTATTTTCATTAAATCGGTTTCCCTAAAACCAATTGTTGTAGTGGAAATATAAAATTAGTTGTCAATGCCACAGAAAAAATATTTCAAATAGTAATGATGCCTTACCCGGCTTAAAAACAGCTTGTAAAATTCTTTTTCCACAAAATTGTATTTAACTTAAAAAAAAATAATGAAAATCTTAAAAACAAAGACAGGCCGGGAGCTCCCCTTAAGAAAAATAGATATAAAATGCATAAACAAAAATTTATTTATTTTATTTCTAATTATAATTATAATATTCAATATATTTTTTATTTCTGACATCTATCAGTCCTGTAGGTTTGCATGGTTTGGCAACTTTCTTTTCAAATAACAAGCCACCGTTTCACCTTTTTTTTTTTCCATATGATGCAAAAACTTTTATAGGAATATGTAAATTTAATGTTTTGGCATTTATGTTTTGAAGATTATATCTATCAAATGTTGGCCGCGGCTATGTCTCAGATGGTCCATCCGTTGAGTCCAATTTTCGATGACTCGTTCGAGCATTTCGACTGGTAACTGGCGAATGACACGCGTGATGTTTTGCTTCAAGGCCTGAATCGAAGCGGAATTGTACGCATAAAATTTAGACTTTATATATCCCACAGGAAAAAGTCTAACGGTGTGATATCACACGATCTTGGTGGACAATCGACCGGCCCAAAACGTGAAATTATCTGCTCACCGAAGTGTTCTCTAAATAAATCCATTGATTGATGCGCTGTGTGGGAAGTGGCGCCGTGTTGTTGAAACCAAATGTCGCCGAGATCACGAGCTTCAATTTCAGGCATCATACGTCAGTCCGGGTTGCTGCGAACGGCGCCGAATCGACTCTCCTCGGTTTTCGTGTAACTCTCAGCTACGGCCGCTATATTTTCTTCACTGCGTGCTGGACGTGGTCTATTCGGTCGAATATTATCCAATAATGAATGCTGGGTCTCAAGATGTAAACGTTGTTCAGGCGTAATTTGTAAACGTTGTTCAGGCGTAAGTCTTTCCATGATGAAATGCCAAACAATACTAAACAAAAATAACATGACAGCATGACAAAGGCAATTGAAAAAAGTATCTCTACTTCGATTACCCGTTATAATGTAACAGCACTTCTTGCTACAAATTATTCGCCCTGTATCAGTAGCTTAATTGTAAAAGATAGAGGAAGAGTTATAGACTTAAATGCCAGATCTTCCAGAAATACATTCCACTTTTGAGTTGTTACGGATTTAGACTGAAATATTTTAGAAAAACTCAACTTGCGATAAGTGATATAATAAATATTATAAATGGATCCAATTCTACAAATTTCTAGATATTTAGAAATTTGCCCAAAATATAGAAAATTAATAATAAAAGAATTTGTTGTTTAATATTTTTTCATATATTTAAAATTAAGAAAAATAATTAATTTGTTTAATAATATGCCGCATATATGCAGATATTAATAATATTGTAATTATATGAATTATGTAAATACAACTATAATATATTCATTAATTATAATAAATAAGTAATATAATGTCCATTGATTAAATAAAAATAAATAATATTGGAAAATTTATTTCAATTATTCGATTAATTTGAGAAATCCAAAAAAAAATTAATCCAATTATTCTTTATTCGGATCTTATAAATTTTAATATATTCGAGTAAAATTTAATTTTGTTGTGATTTTTCCTGGAATTGATGATAAAACAAAACAAAACAAATTATATATTTTAGTTTAGATCTCTTTGTTTTAAATAAAATATACTTACTAAAGAACAAATTTCATTGCCTTTTATTTGTTTTTTTCGAGCAGGAATTCCCGGGATCTCGGTAAATTGCAGAACGATTCCCGCTTTCCTGGGAAATTAATCATGTTATTTTTTATACAAGCATTTGTATTGTATATGTACATTAGGATGACAGCCAAATTTTTTTTTTTTGGAATTTCAAGACGTGCGTGAGTTCAAAATTAGAAGACCATAATCAAGAGTAGATTATGTTTCTAATGAAATAACAAAATCTATTATCGGTTGAAAAACTGCCAAGTTATATCAAGTTCCCCAGGCAAAAAATGCGCCGCAGACCACTTGATTAAGAAAATCGAGCTCACATTTTTAAAAACATTGAAATAATCTACAACAACAAATGATCATATGTAAAGTATTTTGCATCTCGCCTATTGTTATGCCGTTCTAAATTAATGTCAAAACGGTACGTATTTTTTAGCACTATTTCAAAATCTCCAATTTTACGTTTTCAAAAATTTTGTTCAAGAAACTTTTAGAAAGCAACGATTGGACTTCAAGGTCTTATTAACAAAATATATGTGATTAAAAATGCCAAATATTGTAGATATCCTGTTCTTAATTTGGCGAGGGCAGCGTTTTTTTTTTTCAGCGGATTTGAAGAAAAATGTGATTTTTCATTCTTTTAGGCTACATCTCTTTGGTGTTTTCATATTTCAAATATCTTTTATCAAAATATTATACTATTTGATATAAGTTCTCAATCTTGTAAATCAAGGTTAAATTGAAGCACTATAAACTGTCTCTCTTTTAGGTCAAATGTTAAATTTAAGGAGATTTACATTGTTTATAACAATATATCGAAATAATGTATATTTGTAGAAGGATTTCAATAAAACTTGTTAATAATTTTTTAATTATTCAAAAAATAATATTCTGGACTTATTATCTAAGAATAACCCGTGGGGTACCCTTGATGTCAAATTGACTCTTTATGAAAATCTATAAATATTTTATTCATCAGGATTTTTTTTTTTTTTTTAAATAAAACAAATTTAATGTATTCATAAAATTCCTCAAATTTATTCAATATTTTCTGAAAATATGTAGATTAATTAGTTTTTATATTTAATACAGTATAAACAAATTTGTATATCGAGGCCTTATATTAAAAAAGCGCTATCTGCATCAATAATTATTTTAAAGAGATTTATTTATTAATAAGATCTGAAAGTATTTGTCGATCGATTTGCTACAATATCTATTAAGAAACAGTCGTACTAATCATTTATGATATCAAAATTAATATTATATTTGCCAGTTATATCAGACAATAGTTTGAAATAAAAAATTAATATTGCTGTCAAATGTAGATAGCACTTTTTGAATATAAGCTCTCGATATACCTTTATATGAATATAATAATTCGGAAAAAAAAAATTTATTCCAGATATAAAATAATTAATTTTAAAAAAATTATTCACCTTATAAATCGTTATCTTTTTGTAGAGATTGTAAATTTGCACCATCTGTTAAATGAAAAAAAAATATCAAATGGCACAAAAATACAAGTTTAGCATAATATTATTTAGAACTAACCCTTTAGTACCCTTATATTTTAGTTAAGATTTTTAGTTTCTTACAATAGACTGATATTGACCCATAAGTACTTAAGGCTTAATTAAAAAAAAAATCGAGAACCCCACGAGTTAATTTCAGAAAATAAGTCCAGAATATTATTTTTTAGAGTTATTTAATTATTATCAACAAGTCTTATCGAAAATATAAATATATTATTTTGATATATTGTTTTATAAAAATCTAAATCTCTTTAAATTTGATTTTTGATTTACAAGATTGAGAACCTATATCAGGTAGTATAATATTGTAGTAAAAGATATTCGAAATATGAAAATACCAAAAAGATGTATCCTAAAAGTTGAAAAAGTATGAAAAATCACATTTTTCTTCAAATCCGCTGAAATAAAAACGCTGCCCTTGCCAAATTGAGAACAGGATACCTACAATAATTGGCATTTTTAATCACGTATATTTTGTTAATAAGACCCTAAAGTCCAATCGTGGATTTCAGTAAATTTCTTAAACAAAATTTTTGAAAAAGTAAAATTGGAGAGATTTTGAAATAGTGCTAAAAAAAATACGTACCGTTTAGATATTAATTTAGAACGGCGTAACAATACACGAAATGTAAAATACTTTATATAAGATCATTTTGGGATCAGGAGAATGCAAAAATGTTGTAGCTGTAGATTATGTCAATGTCTTTAAAAATGTGGGCTCGATTTTCTTAATCAAGTGGTCTACGGCGCATTTATTGCTTGGGGAACTTGATATAACTTGGATGTTTTTTAACCGCTAATAGATTTTGTTGTTTTGTTAGAAAGATATTGCGGTTCATTAACTAGTTTAATTGAAACGCAATTATTAATATCAAAATTTTTGTGAAAAATTATTTGTTTTTTTTTGATAATTTTTACATATAAATGCATATTTGAACTTTGAACCCAATGCGCGTCCAGAAAGCTTTGTTTGATTTGGCTCAAATTTTGCGCAATAAAGTTTTAAATCCAGTGTCACAATAATCCGACCCGCACACCTCAAAATTCGACTAAAAAATTTTTTTCATACAAACCGCTGTCACCCGACACTTTACGAAAAAATTTTTGTTTTTAGCGAATCCTTTTAAAATTTTACGAAACTGGCCCCTTTTTTGAAATATTTATAAACAAAATATTATATTTTACGAATGAATTTCGATACTATTTCGTACAATTCAAAAAAAATTTCTTAAATTTGCGAAATAAATTTTGATATTTTTCGGAACTGATTTATGAAATTTATATTTTTATACCCTATACCACTATGTGGTTTGGGTATAATGACTTTGTGCTGCTGTTTGTAACAACCAAAAATATTTGACCTAGACCCATCTTTAATTATACCGTCCGTCCGTCTGTGTGTCCATGTAAAGCTTGTAATCAAACTGCAGGTCGCAAATGGCGCGCCGTTGTTTTAAATTTCGTTGTTTTAAATGTTTAAGTGCAAATTTTTTATTATGTTAAATTCATTTTTGAGCTGGCATCAGGTCAAAAGTTTCTAATTGTTGCAAAATACATACATTGTAAATTTTTGACCTTTAAAAAATAATCTAGGTAGCGCAAGCAAATTTTGTTTTATTTTATTTTATTTTTGAGTGTAAATTTCTTATTATTTGTATTGAATTCATTAACAAAATTTGAACACTGAAAATTTTGGGCAGCTTAAAAATAATTCAGGTAGCGTAAGCTAATTCTTATTGTGCTGAATTCAATAATAAATTTGCAGTTTTTATTATTGCCAATACATAAAAATTACAAAACATTAACAATCTTCTAAAAACACTTCGCCATCCTATCAAAATCAAAATAAAATATGAAAAAATTAAAATTTCTGTTTTCAAGCATTAAAAAAAAAACGTGAAAAATAAGACAAAAATCTGCAAAAAAAATTTGATAATATTTGGTATTTTATAGCCTTTAAAATAAGCCATATAACTTTAAAATCGATTAATTTTTCACTGACTTATGACAAAACACGTCTACCCATCTATCCAGTGTATGTCAAGATGTTTTTATACCCTATGCCACTATGTGGTTTGGCTATAATGCCTTTGTGCTGCTGTTTGTAACTATCAAAAATATTTGACCTAGACCCATCTTTAATAATACCGATCGAATCAGAATCACTATCTGATTCGATTTAACGATGTCCGTCCGTCCGTCCGTCCGTCCGTCTGTGTGTCCATGTAAACCTTGTAATCAAACTGCAGGTCGCAAATATGAATATATTTTGATTGAATTTTATACATAAGCTTTTATCGCCCATAGGATGAATGCTGTTGAAATTGGTAACAATCGGTCGATGTTCAGACCTAGCCCCCATACAAATAAAAAACAAAAATATTGCACTGATTCTTCTCAAATTTCGTTTGTATATATTTTTGCAAAATACAAGACACTTTACTAAACATGGTCAGGATCTGTCCATTTTTGGGCCTAGTCCCCATATAGAATAGCATCCGATATGAACTTTTTCATAACTGCAGCCAAAGAAATTAATAAAAATCCCACTCAAATTTGGTTTATGCTTATTTTCTATGTCCAGTTAGTTGGGCCTAAGAGATAGGGTTTCTAAACGCATGGTATGGGGTATCGTATAGCCGGTCTAGACCGACTATAATTTTCTTACTTGTTAGAACTTTATGGTTCTTGCGTGCAGATAGGCAAGTATATGCAGCCAAGTTCACTTTAACTAGTTAGAGTATTGTATTAGTAAACCATTTTGGGTAATATCTAAGTAAACATATATAAACATTTTTAGTTCTATTCTATCAAAATAGAAAAAACTAACAAAATATAGTACACACAGAGAACGGATTTGTTGTGACAACCGTATTTGTTGCCAACCGAATTTTGATAGTCCCATGTACTATCACATCATTCTATTGTGATTACTGAATTATATTTTAAAAACTAACGTATTAAGTACTCAGGCAATTGAATTTTGAAATAAATTCGATTGATGAAATGGAATTTAGATTTTATTTATTGGTTGTAACAGGTAGCCTATATTAAAAGCGCACTAATCATCTGATATATAAAAGCACATGCATTTTTAATGCTCTTATTTTTTTCATTAGTTTATTTCTAAATATGGAATTAAAATTAATAAAAGACAAGATTATATTACAAGATAAAAAAGATTTTAGTAACACATACGAATAGGGAATAAATAAGCGATATTACGTGTATTAGTTAATGCATTAATGTTTTTTGCCGTTTGATAATTGTATATAGCTGCATGTTGTATCCTCGCATTATATTCTTCTGATATTTCTTAAAAATGTTATAAGTAAAATAGAACTTGTGCAATATAAAAATATAGTAAAAATAAGGCCACACACCATGTTCGGATCCAAGTAAGATGACCGTTTTACTGTAGACAAATACGGTTAGAATGTACGATCCTGTCCCTGTCACCGAACGGCTTTTTTTCGTCTGTTTTATTTTGCTTGCAAATCGTTTCAGTTGAAGTAGTTGCAGAGGTAGTTGTATACGTTTCCCATTAACTCTGATCAATTTGTCAATGCTAAACAATATGGCCAGACAGTTTGTTGAACGAATTTTTCTTCACAAAAATTGAAGAGGAGGAAATTGGCAGCATTTGGTTTAAACAGGACGGCGCTATGTGCCACACAGCCGAAGCTACACTCGATGTTTTGCGCCCTGTTTTTGAAGATCGCATTATCAGCCGCAGAGCTGATGTCGTTTGGCCACCTCGGAGCTGCGATTTGACACCGTTGGACTATTATTTGTGGGGTGCCCTCAAAGATAAGTGTTACGCCAGCAAGCCAGAGACAATTGACGCTTTAAAGGAAAATATTCGTGAAGCCATTGGTGAAATACAGCTGCACACAATCGATAATGTGCTTAAAAATTGGACCGATCGTGTAGGCTACTGCATGGCCAGCCGAGGCAGCCATTTGAATGAAATTATTTTCCATTATTAACCGGAAGGATTGTACTTTCAAATAAAAAAAGAAATTTGAGATAATATTCAGTAGTTTTTTTATAGCATTTTCAAAAAAAAAAAAAAGTTATTTGGCGGACCCTTTATATTGATTTATATTTTTAAAATATACACTTGGATAGGCATTACTTTTAAAATATTTAATTTAATTTTTATTATATATTTAATTTTATTCTTACATATTTTTGAATTTTCAATTAATATAAATTATCGAATATTAGTTTTAAGATTTTTCCCTGATGCTATATTATATTTCTGGTTTATTGGCCCAAAAGCCTGGAAAACTACTGAATAAAAAATAAAATAAAAAAATAAATAAAAACATAAATAAAATAAAACGAGTATTCCTATATGGTATTTGACTAATACAGAAGTACTTTGTAACTACCCGTAAATGACAATATATGATCGATTTTACAAGATTGGATTTTATTGATAACCTCATTTCGCGTTTACATAAATTTTTAAATATTCATTTTTAACGAAATAGCCAACGTTATATTTTAATAATAATAACAATGTGTAAAAAATTAAAGTATGGCGATGATGCTATTGAATTTGATTGAAATTAAACCAGCTATTAATCTATAATATTAATAGGTAAAGCGATTTCTTGTGACCGATACAGAAACTGAGTTAATAACCGATTTTGACCAAACATACCTCATTGTACATACCCAGTTATATATCTTTTCTGTGTTCAACAAATGAAATAATTTAATGAATTCTAATTAAAAAGCGTTGACTTGTGAATTGGCTAAAATTGATTAGCATACCTTTATGCTTTTATAAAATTATTTATTAAATGAAAAAATAAAATTTCATAGAATTTGCACGCGAATTTCGAGGGTTGGGCAATGCTTATAATTATTAATTATTTAATAATATAGATGTGATTATTCTATGGGGGCCAGGTCCAAAAATGGTGCGATCAAGAGTACATTTGGTAATGCCATTTGTGTTGTCCGGAAACATTTACAAATACTACAGTCTCTATTTATACCCTATACCACTATGTGGTTTGGGTATAATGACTATGTGCTGCTGTTTGTAACTACCAAAAATATTTGACCTAGACCCATCTTTTATTATACCGATCGACTCAGAATCACTTTCTGAGTCGATTTATCAATGTCCGTCCGTCCGTCTGTGTGTCCATGTAAAGCTTGTAATCAAACTACAGATCGCAAATATGAATATATTTTGATGACATTTGGTACGTAAGCTTTCATCGGCCATGATATGAACGCCATTGAAATTGGTGAGAATCGGTCCATGTTCAGACCTAGTCCCCATACAAATGACCCTTATGAAATCGACATAAATTGCCATAAGTTCCAAATTATCATATAGATCTCAGTCCAATTGGGTTTGTATGTGTACATTACATCCATTAATCAGTAGTTCAAAAATAATCCCTATAGGAAAATTCTTACTTATAGGCCCCATATAGAGCTGCTTCCCGATCTTAAATTTATCAAAAAACAAAAATATTGCACAGATTTTTCTCAAATTTGGTTTGTATATATGTTTTCAAAGTATACGTGACTTTACCAAATACGGTCAGGATCGGTCCATTTTTCGACCTAGTCCCCATATTAATATAGTATCCGATATGAACTTTTTCATATCTGCAGCGAAAAAAATTAATAAAAATGCCACTCAAATTTGGTGTATACTTATTTGCTGTATCCAATTAGTTGGACCGAAGAGATAGGGTCTCTAAACCATTGGGTATCGTATAGTCGGGCTAGACAGACTATAATTTTCTTACTTGTTTTGATTTGATGATTTGTGGACATAAAAATAAAATCTGTGCAATATTTTTGTTTTTTGATAGATTTAAGTGCAGATCGGGAAGCAGCTCATATGGGACCTATGACTAAGAATTGTCCTATAGGGATTATTTTTGGATTACTGATAAATGGATATAATAAACACATACAAACCCAATTTGACTGAGATCTATATTATAATTTGGATCTTATGGCACTTCATGTCGGTTTCATAGGGGTCATTTATATGGGGCCAATTTCAATAGCGTTCATCCTATGGCCGATGAAAGCTCATATACCAAATTTCCTTAAAATTATATTCATATTTGCGACCTGTAGTTTGATTACAAGCTTTACATACGGACGGGCGGACGGACGGACGGACATTGCTAAATCGACTCAGAAAGTGATTCTGAGTCGATCGGTATAATAAAAGATGGGTCTAGGTCAAATATTTTTGGTAGTTACAAACAGTAGCACAAAGTCATTATACTCGAACCACATAATGGTATAGGGTATAATTGCATAATTGGTATTAACTTCAAAACGTATCCATAGATTATCTTCTATGATATTTATTTTCTTTGCAAAAATGCAAAAATGCAATTTTGGTCGAATAATCTATATTGTATAAAGCACAACACGCATTGATAATGGACACAGCATTATCAGGCTTATAATACAAGCCTCGTTCAACGGAGAGACATCTAAATGTGTACTTTAGAACACCGTTTGTTCGCTCAATAATATTTTGAGCTTTAGGAAGAATGGTGTTGTATTTCCCTTCTGCCGACCGTGGTTCTGCTAAGCGGTATGGTGTTAACAGTTGTGGTTCCAGACGAAACCCTGTAAAAAACAGGTCCGCGGAACTAATCATTTTATTTTATTTTTTATTTTTTGCTTTTTTTATAAAATTTTTATTGTTTACATTTATTTTTAGTTGTTAAAATTATGAAAACTAGCGTTACAACCAACTATTATTACTTATAATAACAACCCACAACTCGCACCAGCCGTGAGACAAGTGGTTGATTCATATGTTCATCATGATTTTAGGTAGTACGTCCGGAAATATTTTTTTTTATAAAATAAAATGGTTTGTAACCAGTAAACATTTGGGTTTAGATTGAAGTAATAATCTTAATAAGACTAGAGAATGAAAATTACCATCCAGTATACTTATATTCCAAAAAATACTTATTAGAAGTATGTTTTTTGAATATTTTGATTTGAAAATTTTCTACAAAGTTTAATACTCTTTCAAACAACAAAAAAAAGTACATTTCGTATGCAGCAGTTGGTCCGTTTCTATCAATTCTTTTTGTCAACATTTATTGTACAAGTTGCGCTTCAGAGTACGAGTACGTAGTTGTATTATATTTAAATTGTTTAAAAAAAAAAGTTCTTTAACCATGTAGTTTTGTTATATCTTTTTATACCCTATACCACTATGTGGTTTGGGTATAATGACTTTGTGCTGCTGTTTGTAACTACCAAAAATATTTGACCTAGACCCATCTTTAATTATACCGATCGAATCAGAATCACTATCTGATTCGATTTAACGATGTCCGTCCGTCCGCCCGTCCGCCCGTCCGCCCGTCTGTGTGTCCATGTAAAGCTTGTAATCAAACTGCAGGTCGCAAATATGAATATATTTTGATGAAATTTGGTATATAAGCTGTTATCGGCCATGGGATGAACGCTATTGAAATTGGTGAGAATCGGTCCATGTTCAGACCTAGCCCCCATACAAATTACCCATATGAAATCGACATAAATTGCCATAAGATCCAAATTTTCATATAGATCTTACTCAAATTGGGTTTGTATGCGTTCATTACATCCACTAATGAGTAGTCCAAAAATGATCCCTTTGACCCCATATAGAGCTGCTTCCCGATCTTCACTTAAATCTATTAAAAAACAAAAATATTGCACTGATTCTTCTCAAATTTTGTTTGTACATATTTTTGCAAAATACAAGAGACTTTATCAAACATGATCAGGATCGATCCATTTTTGGACCTAGTCCCTTTATAGATATAGCACCCGATATGAACTTTTTCATATCTGCAGCCAAAAAAATTAATAAAAATCCCACTCAAATTTGGTTTTTGCTTATTTTCAATGTCCAGTTAGTTGGGCCTAAGAGAGAGGGTTTCTAAACGCATGGTATAGGGTATCGTATAGTCGGTCTAGACCGACTATAATTTTCTTACTTGTTTTGTTATATCTTTTTATACCCTATACCACTATGTGGTTTGGGTATAATGACTTTGTGCTGCTGTTTGTAACTACCAAAAATATTTGACCTAGACCCATCTTTAATTATACCGATCGAATCAGAATCACTATCTGATTCGATTTAACGATGTCCGTCCGTCCGTCCGTCCGTCCGTCTGTGTGTCCATGTAAAGCTTGTAATCAAACTGCAGGTCGCAAATATGAATATATTTTGATGAAATTTAGTATATAAGCTTTTATCGGCCATGGGATGAACGCTATTGAAATTGGTGAGAATCGGTCCATGTTCAGACCTAGCCCCCATACAAATGACCCGTATGAAATCGACTTAAATTGCCATAAGATCCAAATTATCATATAAATCTTAGTCAAATTGGGTTTGTATGTGTTTATTACATCCATTAATCAGTAGTCCAAAAATGATCCCTATGGGACAACTCTTAGTCATAGGCCCCATATAGAGCTGCTTCCCGATCTTCACTTAAATCTATCAAAAAACAAAAATATTGCACTGATTCTTCTAAAATTTTGTTTGTATATATTTTTCAAAATACAAGAGACCTTACCAAACATGGTCAGGATCGGTCCATTTTTGGGCCTAGCCCCATATAGATATAGCAACCGATATGAACTTTTTCATATCTGCAGACAACAAAATTTATAAAAATCCCACTCAAATTTGGTTTAGCTTATTTTCTATGTCCAGTTAGTTGGGCCTATGGGGTAGGGTCTCTAAACGCATGGTATAGGGTATCCTATAGTCGGTCTAGACCGACTATAATTTTCTTACTTGTTTCTATTCATTCTCTTTAAGAAAAACGAATTGTATGTTTCCTTTTGTTCAAGGAAAAGTTATATTCCTTTTATTATAATGATTTTACTACTTATGGGGTAAAATATAACAATATTTTAAATGCAAGTAAAAAATCTTTAGAGCAGACTTCAGACGAAAGTAAAAGTGAAAGTATAAAAAAATGAAAAATATGCATACCTAGTACATATAATGCTTTTATATATAAAAAAAAAAACTAAATAAAATAGAACAGAAAAAAGCAACATTTGCGAAGCGAAACCGAGTAACAAGCCAAAATAACAACAGTGCAAAAAGGATGGTGTTAACTATAATAAAAAAATATGTGTTTATATAGTAAGTATATATTAGGGTGATCGAAAACAGGTTTTCCAATGGGTCAATTAATTGAATTTTTAAAAAAAATGGTTAGCATGTTGCAAAATTTAAAATAGGCATCCGGGGTTTTCCTTATTTAATTCTATCTAAAAACAAAAAGCTTTTACATATTTACATTTTAGCTTATAGAAACAGATTTTTTTCTAAAATTTTATAAAATCTTTTTGCTCTTTCGCAAAATATGTATATAAATCAAAAACTTGTTATATTTTTCAGAACACGTATGACATTTGTACAAATAAACTAAAGTAAAATAAAATACTTTTCTCAAGATTTTTATAAACGAGTTCTTTATGTTCCTATTGTTCCTAGTATTCCGATTATTTTAAGATCGATTTCAAGATCTTTATATGACCCAATTGTAAAGTCCACGATATAATTGAACAAATGGAGAATGGATTTAAAAATCGAATTAGTTGCATATGTGTAAAAATTTAGAAAAAAAAAAAGTTAAACATGCAGAAATAAGCGAGATTTTACAATTTGTTCCCGGTTTGTTCGATATTCAAAAGGTAGCAATTTAAAAAACCGCTATCTTAAAATCAAAAAAAAAAAGAACTTGTCAAGCGATTTTTCATAACCGGGGCGATCACCCTAGTAATATTGAATGTTGTGTGCTTGTATATTTCATTCATTTCATATTTTCTCTTTAAATTCCTAGAGCCCTGAACTTGATGCGTTATTCTCTTATAATAAAAAACAACAGACTCAAGTTAAATGTAGGTCATGTTGTATGTTTCAGACTTTTTAAATATGTATATAACTGTTTTAATATACCTAATGTAAAAAGAATCTAAAAATATTGCATTATAATACCTATATTAGAGTAGATCTTGGTGTTATAGTATACCTCAATGTCGTAAACGAAATTTAAAATTGTTGATGGTAGTTGCAGAATCAAAATCAGGTTCTGAAGACGTTATCTCTACAGCACTTAAGACACTAAATAAACATTCATAATACCTTGATATTAAAGGTGAAATAACCAAAATTGAGGCACATTATTGCTAATATAGAAAAATAAGTTTTTTATTTATTTCGGAAGGATATCATATTCAAATATATTATTCAACAGTTTACGGGTTAGGCATACAACGAATATTTTAAACCAATTTGTGACATCTTCAAATTACCTTTAATAATAGACCAATATTCCTCTGCTGATCGTAATTTTACGTAATTATGTGAATTTTCTACTTTAGGGTCAAAATCGATGCTATTGTTTCTCTACCACTCATTAGTATATTTATAATAGTGGCACCTAGCTAAATTTTGTAAACGGTAACTGGTTTTCTAGCCCTACTCAGGGCACACTGGGGCGCTAAAATATTTTCATCCATAACGATGTTTTATTTACGTTGTATTTTTGGTGAGCTAATGGAGGTCCTATTTTTTTTAAAAGTAATTAAAATTGCATCTTAATTTCTCTTTTCCCAACGTTTCGTAGATTTTTTGTCTAGTTTATCAAGGGAACGTCTATTTAATTAAATAAAAAGATTGGTTATTAAAATATTTACAACAATAATAAATAACTTACAATATTATTTTTATATTCAACTACAAACTTTACATTACATGTGGAACATAAAATTGTAGAAAAAACATAGAAGCATAGTCGTATTCTTAAAAGTTTTAAACAGCATTTCAAATACATTTTAAGCAAAAATCGATAAAATGGTATTCATAAACGATTTTTAGCTTAAAATACCTAGTTTAAAACCCTGTGTAAATAAAATAATTTTAAAATTAGTTCGACCCTATTTTAAACGATACTTAATTGGTTTCCTTGTTGGGCAATTTCTATTATAAAAAACAATGATCCTTAAAAATAATTAATTACTACTAAGTACTTCATAGAACACCAATGAAATTCATTAATTAACACAGCCGGCATCATAATAATACCCAAAGTTTGATCCCTATATGTCTGTTTTGAGATCTTAGAAGTCGTACGATAATTCAAAAAAAAAATTCGAATGATTTTTGGCTACAAATTATTAATATTAAAAAAAGGAAATTTTAAAAGAATTTTATTTAATACAAAAAAAAACATAAATAATAAAAACAGGTAAGAAAGCAAAGAATGAAACTAAAATTTTAAACTTTTAATTTTTAATGTTTAATTTTTAATTTTTAATTTTTAATTTTTAATTTTTAATTTTTAATTTTTAATTTTTAATTTTTAATTTTTAATTTTTAATTTTTAATTTTTAATTTATAATTTATAATTTATAATTTTTAATTTTTAATTTTTAATTTTTAATTTTTAATTTTTAATTTTTAATTTTTAATGTTTAATTTTTAATTTTTAATTTTTAATTTTTAATTTTTAATTTTTAATTTATAATTTATAATTTATAATTTTTAATTTTTAATTTTTAATTTTTAATTTTTAATTTTTAATTCTTAATTTTTAATTTTTAATTTTTAATTTTTAATTTTTAATTTTTAATTTTTAATTTTTAATTTTTAATTTTTAATTTTTAATTTTTAATTTTTAATTTTTAATTTTTAATTTTTAATTTTTAATTTTTAATTTCTAATTTTTAATTTTTAATTTTTAATTTTTAATTTTTAATTTTTAATTTTTAATTTTTAATTTTTAATTTTTAATTTTTAATTTTTAATTTTTAATTTTTAATTTTTAATTTTTAATTTTTAATTTTTAATTTTTAATTTTTAATTTTTAATTTTTAATTTTTAATTTTTAATTTTTAATTTTTAATTTTTAATTTTTAATTTTTAATTTTTAATTTTTAATTTTTAATTTTTAATTTTTAATTTTTAATTTTTAATTTTTAATTTTTAATTTTTAATTTTTAATTTTTAATTTTTAATTTTTAATTTTTTATTTTTAATTTTTAATTTTTAATTTTTAATTTTTAGTTTTTAATTTTTAATTTTTAATTTTTAATTTTTAATTTTTAATTTTTAATTTTTAATTTTTAATTTTTAATTTTTAATTTTTAATTTTTAATTTTTAATTTTTAATTTTTAATTTTTAATTTTTAATTTTTAATTTTTAATTTTTAATTTTTAATTTTTAATTTTGAATTTTTAATTTTTAATTTTAA